>JAPXFQ010002477.1:1200000-1678775 GCA_028564705.1 Apricaphanius iberus | reverse complement strand
TAATATATACATATATATATACATATATATATATATATATATAAAACGATAAAATGCTTCAGATACTTATATTAACATCTGGCAAAGATAAATTAAGTAATTGCAAATATGGAAAAAAAGCTGTAAAAATAATTAAACCGACTATAACACTATAAAGCAACTGTGACACCCAACCTGATTACAGCCAGATGATGATGAGGAAATTACCTGAACAGGGCCAGTCTGATAACATAAAGTAGACTATCTTGAGAAGCAGCACATCAAGCACTGACCCAAAAAAATTCAAGACAGAACCAAAATAATTTAGACCTATCAGTCTGGAAAGGTTGAGAACTATTTTCTCGTAATGGAGAAAGTAAGCGGCTAGCTAAATATGTAGCCAGCAACCTAAACTGGCTAGCTAAATATTTAACTAGCCAGTTTATGCTGTGAGCTAAATATTTAACTAGACAGTTTATCTCGCTAGCTAAATATTTAGCAAGCCAGTGTATGTTGTTATTTAAGTATTTAGCTAGCCAATGTTCTTGCTAGCTAAATATTTAGCAAGCTAGTTTATGCTGTTAGCTAAATATTACGCTAGACAGTTTAACTCGCTAGCTAAATGTTTAGCTAGCAAGTTTATGCTGTTACTTAAATATTTAGCTACACAGTTTAGCTCACTAACAAAAAATTTAGCAAGCCAGTTTACATGGTTACCTAAATGTTTAGCTAGCCAGTTTATGTTGTTAGCTAAGTATTTAGCTAGCCGTTTTTTCTCGCTACCCACAAATTTAGCTAGCCAGGTTATGTGGCTAGTTAAATATTTAGAAAGCCACTTTATGTCGCAAGCTAAATATTTAGCTTGTCATTTTATGCTGTTAGCTAAATATTTAGCTGGACAGTTTATCTCGCTAGCTGAATATTTAGCTAGCCAGTTTATATTGTTAGCTAAATACCTACAGTAGCTAGTCAGTTTATGTTGTTAGCTAAGTATTTAGCGAGCCAGTTTAGGTTGCTAGCTGAGTTTTTCGCCTCAAACTAAATGTTTAGCTTGTCAACGGTTAGGCTTAGCCCTAACCCAAGTATTTATTTTAAAGTAACATATTAATTCGTAAAAAAAGTTTTACAAACTGAACATTTGGTTTGAAACTGTGGTAACAAAAAAAATCACTAAATAACTTTCAAGCAAAAAAAAACTGTGAACAATTAATAATGATAATAAAAAAACATTCTTAACCAAAATTATTGCTGTAGAATTTTGACTCTGTAACTTTACAAAAAGCACCACATATTCTGCTTTTGCAACGTTTAAATCGAACATTTTAAATGAGACATTAATTTAGAACTCCAGAACGGTCATTAATGCGTTGAAACCTGTGGTTTCTGGCTTTCCGGGGGTTTTAGGTTTGAAGCTGTTATCTTTGATATCAGTGAGAAGGGGAGGAAGTACCTGTGCCCGCTGAAAAAGTGGGTTCGGTGGGAGCTTTAGAAGTTTATTGGAGGTGACATCCAGCCGGTTGAGTTTCTGCAGGAGAGAAAAGGTTCCCTCTGGAATGTATTCCAGCATGTTGTGGTCTAAACTCAGCGTATGGAGACTTGTCATTCTCTGCACAAATATAAGAAAATAGACCTTTTTAGAATCCTTTGCTAGTACAAAGGATGTTTTATTGTTGCTTGAAGGTACAGTATTAGGAGGATAAGGTTAGGGATAAAGTCAGATGGCAACATAAACCTTTAGTTTTATGTGTTGCTGTATGTATTAGCCCAAATTTTTCATAGTAAAACTAGTGTCTTTATTTAAATGATAAAATGAGTGCTTTGCTTTAGTTGTAATTGACTTTTATCTGAAAATGGCGCAGCAACCTAAATAGAGCTGACCTGAATGGCTTCCCATGGAATAGAGTCCAAGTTGTTGTAACTGAGGTCCAGCTCTTCCAGCGCCAACAGGTCGTTGAATGCTCCCTGATGGATCAGCACCAGCTGGTTGTTGTTGAGGATCAGGTGGTGAAGTTTTGACATCCCGCTGAATGTGTCATTGCCTATTCTGGTCAGACGGTTACTGCGACACAGGAAACCCAGAAACGGAATAACCCAAACGTTTTTGATGAATGCTCCACCTGTCCATTGTGAGTTCTTACCTGTTGAGGTGAAGTGCTCTGAGATTTTCCAAATCTGCGAAGGCATGAGGTGTAATGAATGAGATGGTGTTCCTGGATAATGTCAGGTCCACCAGCCGCGTCATGTTTGCAAAGTCTTTCCTTTTAATGCTGTTGACACAAATGAGTTCAGTGAAACAAAACATAAGATACATACAGCTTATCAGAAAATATGAACCCCAGCTGAGCTGCGTTACCAAATTTCCTCTCAGAAATAAGTTAAACCACTGGTTTTTGGCACGTTTGTTACCCTTCCAAATAGGTTCACATGCTCAGATGACTTTAAACGATAAATAGAGTAATTACAAATATGGAAAAATGCTGTAAAAAAAACAATTAGACCCGGTATAAAAGTATAAAGCAACCACAGCCAGACCTGTATGATGAGGCAATTACCTCAACAGGGCCTGTCTGTCAACAAGAAGCATACTAAAAAATCTTGAAAAGCAACACATGTAGCACTGATCCAAAGAAAGTCAAGACTGAATCAATAAATTAACAGCTATCAGTCTGGAATGGTTGAGAACCATTTTCTCCCAATGGAGAAAGTAACTGGCTAGCTAAATATTTAGCTAGCAACCCTTTGCTGTTAGCTAAAGATTTAGCTAGACAGTTTATGTTGTTAGCTAAATATATAGCATGCCAGCTTACACTGTTAGCTAAATATTAAGCTAGTCAGTTTAGATCGCTAGCTAAATATTTAGCAAGCCAGTTTATGTTGTTAGCTAAATACTTAGCTAGACAGTCTAGGTTGCTAACTAAATATTTAGCTAGCCAGTTTAGGTTGCTAGCTAAATATTTAGCTAGACAGTTTAGATTGTTAGCTAAATACTTAGCTAGCTAGTTTAGGTAGCTAGTTAAATATTTTTCTAGCCAGTTAATGTTGTTAGCTAAATATTTAGCTAGCCAGTTAATGTTGTTAGCTAAATATTTAGCTGGATAGTTAATCTTGCTAGCTAAATATTTAGCTAGCCAGTTTAGGTTGCTAGCTAAATATTTAGCTACCAAGTTTATGTTGTTAGCTAAATATTTAGCTAGACAGTTTAGAGTGTTTGCTAAATACTTAGCTAGCTAGTTTAGGTTGCTAGCTAAATATTTAGCTAGCCAGTTAATGTTGTTAGCTAAATATTTAGCCAGCCAGTCTAGGTTGCTAGCTAAATATTTAGCTAGCCAGTCTAGGTTGCTAGCTAAATATTTAGCTAGCCAGTTAATGTTGTTAGCTAAATATTTAGCTGGAAAGTTCATCTTGCTATTTAAATATTTAGCAAGCCCGTTTATGTTGTTAGCTAAATATATAGCTAGACAGTTTATCTCACTGGCTGAATATTTAGCCGGACAGTTTAGATTGTTAGCTAAATACTTAGCTAGCTAGTTTAGGTTGCTAGCTAAATATTTAGCTAGCCAGTTAATGCTGTTAGCTAAATATTTAGCTAGCCAGTCTAGGTTGCTAACTAAATATTTAGTTAGCCAGTTTAGGTTGCTAGCTAAATATTTAGCTACCCAGTTTATGTTGTTAGCTAAATATTTAGCAAGACAGTTTAGATTGTTTGCTAAATACTTAGCTAGCTAGTTTAGGTTGCTAGCTAAATATTTAGCTAGCCAGTTAATGTTGTTAGTTAAATATTTAGCTAGCCAGTCTAGGTTGCTAGCTAAATATTTAGCTGGAAAGTTCGTCTTGCTATTTAAATATTTAGCAAGCCCGTTTATATTGTTAGCTAAATATTTAGCTAGACCGGTTATCTCGCTATCTATATATATATATATAGCTAGACAGTTTATCTCGCTGGCTGAATATTTAGCCGTACAGCTTAGATTGTTAGCTAAATACTTAGCTAGCGAGTTTAGGTTGCTAGCTAAATATTTAGCTAGCCAGTGAATGTTGTTAGCTAAATATTTAGCTAGCCCGTCTAGGTTGCTAGCTAAATATTTAGCTTGCACGTTAATATTGTGAGCTAAATATTTAGCTGGAAAGTTTATCTTGCTAGTTAAATATTTAGCAATCCCGTTTATGTTGTTAGCTAAATATTTAGCTAGACAGTTTATCTCGATAGCTGAATATTTAGCTGGACAGTTTAAGCTGTAAGCTAAATATGTAGCTAGCCAGTTTAGGTTGCTAGCTAAATATTTAGCAAGCCAGTTTATGCTGTTAGCTAAATATTAAGCTAGTCATTTTAGGTCACTAGCTAAATATTTAGCTAGACAGGTTATCTCGCTAACTAAATATACAGCTAGCCAGTTTATCTCGTTAGCTAAATAGGGATTGATGCAAACCCTTTTTGATATGCAAAAGAGAGTCCTCACACCTTTACAGCTCATTCCAAACTCTGCAGGCATAAAGAAGTCTCTCTAAAGGCTGTGCCATCTGGAGACAGTCTTGAGCTGCTCCACTACCTGTGAACCCTCCATGACTTCCTCCAGGGTATAGAGGAGCTTCTTTACAGGAATGAGGTTCATTTCCATCATGAGCTAGCAGTTTCTACCTACAATCCAGTTTTCTCTGTGAATACAGTCTGTCTCATATTCAATTGTTGATTTATATTCCCCAGAAGGTTCTGTTCATGTTGCAGATTAATGTTCTGTTCTTCCTCGCAGTCCTCAAGACTCTCAATCTATGAAGCATTTTTAGTGTTATGATATTTTTTCACACAAATATTGTTCACTGAAGATATCATGAGAAGACAGCAATTTGGTCTTTTTGGCAGGATGAATAATGGGAGGATTTGGATCAAAGTAAATCCAAGAGTGGGCCAATCAAAGTGCAGAACCAAAATCTAATAACAAAGAATCTGAGAACAACCTTAAAACATGATGTTCACTGACACCCAAATATGAGCTTTCAGTCGTAGTTTTCAGAACAAAAAACATAAATCAACAGTAGCTCCAAAGCGTTTATACATGCAGTTTCAGGAAAAAAGTAACCGAACACTAAGAAACAAAATAGATGCAATAGCTTAAAAAATATAGTAACAAAACACTTTTTTTACTGTATTTGTCTGAAATATGTCTGTAATATTATGTTACATATTTCTGAAAACTACTGTATAAAAGGCATCTTCAGTATTAAAATGTTTTCACCATAGTTCTAATTTTTTGAGATCATGAATTTGGGACTTTCATTGTCAGTTATAATCACGAAATCCTGATTTTGTACAATTGAACCGCCACTAAGCAGATGACACATTATGATTTTGTGACATGAGGAAGTCATGGGGTAAAGCTTTATTCATCCATTTCAATCAGGTACTAGTTTAAACGTTGCAGAACACCAGGACTTCCCTATTTTTTGATCAATTTACGCCACCATCCCCCGGTTAAGCCGTCTAGTTTTAGCCGACTGCTCTTCATCACCTCGTTACAAAGTTGTCGGCCAGCCGCAGCTCCACCGTGTGCCGGTCGATGTTCGGCGGCACAAACAGCAGACCCTTCTTGGCACAGAGCGTCGCCAGGTTCGGTGACAGGATTTGGCAGACGCAGCGCTTCGGACAGATCTGCGCCCGCGCCGCCATGGAAACCGCCAGGATGACACAGAGCAACAGCCTCTCCATGGTTAGCATCCTCACAAACACCTGTACAGGGAGACAGTCGGGAGAGGGAAAAGAAGACATTTCTAAAGTTTATTTCATTTCCTTCGTGCTCTGATAGAAACAGACTGAAGTATTAAAAACTGAAAAGAAAATGTATAACGGAACAATTTAACAAAATATAACAAAAACGTATTTTCCAACTGAGAAAAAAGTTATTACAGCTGACCCGCTAACAGCTAGTGTTCTACCTTCAGCTAAGATGACTTCTCTTGTGGTTATGGTATGGTTGTGGTTCTGGGTCCTGTTGTAGCACATTATATCCAAACCATGACACCGTCACCTCCATGCTTCACAGTTGGTTTGGAGGAAAAATTCCTGGAATGATGTACTTGGTTTAAGCCAGACTTCTGTTGAGTTCTGGGGTCCAAATTATACCGTTTTAGCCTCATGGTTTCAAAGAACATCCTTCCAGAAGTTCTGCTATGAAACTTCAGTCTGGACTTCATATTTTTCTTGCAGAGTGAGGGATTTTCTTCTTGCACACAAAAGCTGAATTTGTGAACATCTGAAGCTGTTTGGATCTCGCGTTCACCTCGACCTTCAGAGGCAATAACAAGGTCAGCTTTCTATCATCTGAGGAACATTTCTAGGATTAAAGGACTGATGTCACAGAAGGACCTTGAAAAACTGATCCATGATCCATTTATCTTTAGTCGGATCGATTACTGCAACAGCGTCCTCACAGGTCTACCTAAAAAGTCACTCAGACAGCTGCAGCTGATCCAGAACCCTGCTGCTGGTGTTCTCACTAGAACCAGGAAAGTAGAACACATCAGCCCAGTTCTAAAGTCCTTCCTCTGGCTCCCTGTAGCTCAGAGAATAAACTTTTAAATACTCCTACTAGTTTATAAATCATTAAATGATTTAGCACCAAAGGATGATGGAGACCTGCTGTCACTATAGCAACCCAGCAGACCAATCAGATCCAACTCTAGCTTACTAATCATCCCTAGAATCAGAACTAAACAAGGAGAGACAGCTTTCAGCTTCTATGCTCCACAAATGTGGAATAAACTTCCAGACGAATGCAGAAACGCTGAATCGCTCTTTTAAATCAAATATAAAAACTCTACTGTTCAGAGCTGCATTTGAATCTTAAATTGTGCTTTCTGATCACTTTTTGTTTTGTTTACCCGATTGTGTTTTATCTGTTTTAAACTCATTTTTAATTGCATAAATTTGTTCCTTAAATTATTTTTTATTGTTGTGGTTTAATTTCTATTCTTACTTTTTTATTTCTTTTTTAACTGACTATGTATTAATTACATAAATGTGTTCCGTACATTATCTTTTCTTACTGATTGATTACTGTTAAACTTATATGTTTTGTTTGTAATCATGTGGTTTCATTATCACTGAATCATGTAAAGCACCTTGAATTGAAAAAAAATTTGAAAGTGTGCTACACAAATAAAATTGCCTTGCCGTGCCTTAGATGGATATATGCAGCATGGGGATGCACCGATCCACTTTTCTGTTTCTGATACAGATACCTGAGGTTCATAATCTACTGATACAGATCTGATACCAATCCAAAAAAGTAATGAATTACTAATTATTACTAATTATTATTACTAATTATTAACAGTGTGTCGTGAGGAAAAGCTGAGGGGATCCTTTCTGCCCCGGGGCCTTTCAGCTGGTTAAGGTGGCCCTGTTAGTCGGTACCATCTATAAACAAACTAAGCCGTGTCCTATTAAACTTCTCTCTATTAAACAGAAAAATAAATATAGCTGGTGAGAAGTAAAGCCCCAGTTTTTGACTAGTCAAATTTAAATAGAGGCCACTGGTGTTAATGCACTCTAACTGCATATAGATTAAAGGTAAATGTTATGAGTCAGGATATGTAAAAGGAAAAAGTTTGTCACAAACTGGGGATCTATAATGTTAGCTGTTACTAGAATAAACTGCATTAATTAGGGCTGCTCTGTCTCCACAGTCATTCGACAGGGAGGCATTTAGGAAATGAGTCAAACGATGAAGCTACGACAGCTAAAACGCACCAATCAGAATCACTTAAAGCTTGTTTTTTTTTTAGCTACACACGTTGTTGGCACGGATGTTTTACACACGGTGGAAGAAAATAAAAAGCTGAACTATTTAGTTAAAGAGGGTAAAACTGATTTCTGTTCACTCCCTCCCTGTTTGTGATGCGTTTCGTTTACCCACCAATCAGACATTACAATTATTATCGTTTTACAAATATTAGTTGTACCAAAATGAACGGAAAAACTTTTGTTTCCGTGTGTTTTGACCTCATATCAGCTACCTTTGCTCCACGGTTGAGTGTTGTTGGGTGGTGTGGTTATGGCTGGGATGGATTTTCTGTCACTTATTTTTTATTTCTACTTCATACGACTGAATCCAGACACATTTAAAAGACTAATAATCCTTTTCTGGCTAACTTATTGACTCAAAACCGGTGAGTCTAGAGTCCAGAAAAAGCTGTGAACTAAATGAGTTTTATTCCTTAAAACCAGAGCGAGAGAAACATTTTCAGAAAAAAGTCTTTCAAAGTTAGCTCTTGACAGAAACAGACATTTTTATTAGCATCGCGTCGCTATCTATCACCAACTTCCTGGCTTCGTGTTGCTTCAATCATTAATGTTCTTTTTTCATGATGCCATCTAGTCTGTGAAGTGCGCGAGTCCTTTGTTAATTATTGTTATTGCTAAATGTTTTAATTGATTCTTGTGTTTCATCAGTTTATAACATTAGATAATCTTAAATAAAATTTTTTTTTATGCTTTTCCTAAATGGTTTTAATCAAATGCTGTCTTCTCTTTTGTTTTATTGTTTTTAATTCTCATACTTTTATCATATCTTTGCGTTCTTTGTCACCAAATCACGTAAAGCACCTTGAATTGCCTTGTGTTGAACGTTGCCTTGCCTTACCTTGCCAGCGCCCAACGTATAAAAAAACTAAACAGTTGCCAAAAGCCCCCCCAAACCCATAAATACTTTGAAGAGACTACAGATGTTAAAATTCATGAAATTATGAGTAATACTCCATTTGATTTTTTTTCACATTTTTGCATAGTAAGCAGGCATGTTTCTTTGAAACTAATTATTTTATTATTTAAAATTCTATTTAAAAAAATAAATAAAAATTAAATGTTTATATATTTAAAATATTTAAATTCAATACATTAAGAGCAGAGGTGTCCAAACTTTTTGATACTAGGGCCAAAATCAACAAGTCAAAAGTGTACTTCGGCCGCAAAAATAAGATTCTTTTTAAACGTAAAAAACAATTTTTTTTTTTAACCTGCTTAACAATTAATGAAACCGTTAATATTTGAATGAAACACAAAGTAGGAATTCTTGTAAAAACGGGATTTTTAAAGCGTTGTAGATTCAAAACACAGATAAAAACACATTTAAAAACTTTTCAGAGGGTAAAAAAATAATCTGTTTTGGTAACTCATTTTTATTGTTTGGTTGTCTCTATGTCTTCTTTTGTGTTAGTCGTTTCTGCAATGAAATGATAAAGAAAGCAAAAAACAATATGATCATTAAAACATGAATAATTAGCTTTGTGCCATGGATTCATTTCTAATCCTTTGAGTTTGTCAACGAAACGATGACCTTATAAGGTAAAGTTTTTTTTTTATCTGCATCAATCATTTATGTTGTGGTGCTAATTGCAGAAAGTGCCGATTTTAAATGGTGGTCAAGGGCCGTAAGTGGCCCCTGGGCTGCACTGTATATACCCCACCTTTTTCCATTTGATTTTTAAAATTATTTTAACAAAATTGAATTAAAGTAACATTTAAAAAGACTTTTTCTTAAGGCCACAGAAGACTTTGGGCTGCCCTGCCACACAGCATAATTCTGCCGCCTCCGTACTTCGCTTTTAGCATGACCTGCAAACGGGCGAACTAGTTTGCCAGCTTCAGTCAGCATCTTCAGCGGGTCGATGTGAAAATGTCAGACCAGAACCGGTACCGCACCTTTAGGTTATGTTAGGAAAAGCGCCGCACTCTTATTATCAAGAAAAGATCTTAAACTAAAAATATGCCAGTTGTTCTAAATGTATTTCCTCTTTTGTCCAAATGATTTATGAAACCTCATTACTACACGATGATTATTAGGAAGTTATTCATCCCTCTCGCTGCATGTTTTAGTGCTCTTCATTTCTTTGTGTAATTACTGGACTAAAAAGCGTCGGCCATGTTGGAGGTCGCGCCACTCCCATTTCTTTCTCGTCCTCCGTCTGTGAGAGCAGAGCGACAGAGAAGCAGTCAAACAAAGAGCTGAATGATTCATTCAGACACAAAAAGACAGTGAACCGGTGACACCCCCCCCCCACACACACACACACACTTTAGAGTAGAAATCGACTTATTAATTGCTGGGATGAGACAGAAATGGGAAGGAAATGAGGGAGAGTTATCAGAGAGTGGGGGGGGGGGGGGATCAGAGAGAGGATAATTAAAATGAGTGCTGAGGTGTGAAAGGAAAACGAAAGCGGGGGGGGGGGGGGGGGGGTGGGGGTGGGGGACTTTGATTCATGTAAACCATCATAAAAAAAAAAGGAAGCAGTTTGAAATAATCAAACATTCCAGCAGAACCGACCGCAGAAGAAACCCGGCAGGTTGCTGGTTCCTGTGATGCGGGGCTGCTGGTGAATTGACCAAAGGGATTATGGGTAAGGAAGGCAAGCGAGGCCGCGATTCGGTTTCACACACGTACAGCCGGCTGTATCAGGCGTCCGCTGAACCCCCCAGAAAACAGGCAGGCAGAAAGCAGCCTGCATCTTGAAGCTGATCTGAGGCCGTATACTGGTCTCCTGGTCTTCCATTTTTTTTGTAAAACGCATAAACCTGTTCTTGAACTAATTTGAGTAAAGACATAGCTGATGTCTCTTTGGAAAGCAAACATTCTGAAATTTCTTCCAGAACTGTAAAAATATGTCTGAGAGTTATTGTTACCAAAAAAAAAAAAAAAGCGATAACCTTTAGCTGGCTTTAGAATGAAGTGGTGACCTAAAACACACTGTGGGTCTAATTATTACCTTTATGCACACCATATTTGACAGCAGTATACCAAACGATGAATATTTTGAATAAATATTTGAGTGCCAAGGAATGTACAAAAAGTGTACCATATGCACAATCTCCTGAGTACATTCATCAAAATGATTCTCATTCATTGATCATTTGAAGCCTCAGATAACGGGCATATTGACCGTAATTTCAAACATTTGTCCAGTAAATTGAAAACCTGCTGGTCATGGTGTCCGGTGCCACATTTTGTTTTTCTAGCGGAAAATCAGGTGTGTGACTTTTGAATAATGTCGGGCTGTAATCGGGTTCAGGCTATCAATTATAATATACTCTCTCGGGTCGGGTCAGGTCCAACTTTTAAGGTTAATTACAGCTCTAGTAGGGGCATGTCCCGCCTTCTTTGCCTCTGATTGGATATAAGTTCTTTGGTTTTTTCTTTTGGGGGCAAATCCCGCTTTTTATTTGCTTCTGATTAGCTAGAAAGCCTCTCCAGTGACTGCAAAACGTTACTGCAAAATGTTGGGGAAAAACATTAGCTGGTTTATTGAAGTCATTTTTGCAGAGAAATTGTGACATTTAATTACTAAGTCTATATTACATTTAATTTATTCAATATTTAACAGCTGCTGATATCCAAATATTAAGTTTATTAATATATTTTGGTTATTTCTACCTTGCATTTGTTCTTATTTTTCATATGAGATCACACACATCATCTCCCTCCTCACATTTATATCACCCAAACCTGTATCAGCAGCTGTGTGGAAATAATAAAGAACAGCAGAAATATATCAGCCTTTTCTCCACCATATCTTCTCATACTCTGAATGGCTTTAAGTGGAGCTCTGGCAGGTTCTCCCAGTATGAACAGAGTGATCCCAGTCTGGACCAGAACCTCTATAGACAGCTCAGTGTTTCCGCCTCTACAGTAGCAGTCTGTTCTAGAGAAACTGATGAAGCCTGTGACTGAAATTATTCTGTTGTTGTAGGATAGTCCTATTAAGAGGAAGATCAGGGTTGTTCAACATTAATAAGAAACAGATTTACATACAGAAAATGTTAGCTTGAGTTAGCACCTGGCTAAAAGATCAATAGTTTACAATGATCATGTGTGACTGTGATTGTGGGGTTAAAAACAAAATTCTATTAATCTCCTTTATTTCATGAAAAAAGAGCTACAGTAATTGGATTTGTCCCTCTACACTTAAATATTTTTATTTTTTTTGTCATATTTAGGAATGTTAATTAGTCAGGATCAATTCTAAGCTACCCTGTAACTAATTAGGTTAATTGACATCCCTAATATCTAGCCATCATCATAGCGCCCCCCGGAAAAAATTCCACAAGCCACCAATGCCGTTAACACTCTAACAGCCTTCAGTGGGTCGTAGCATTTCTTTAGTTCTCATTTGTGTTAACTTAAGTCTTCTTAATACTGTTACCAGTATGCCATCACAGCTGTCATACATACATTTGATCGGGGTCACCAGTTTCTTGTCCCAGTAAACTGTTTTCTTCTTTTTAACCTTCATGTACTTTCCTTCTGGTTTTTCCTCATTTTTAGCCATGCTGTAAGGTTTTTGCATTTTCATTTAGTAAAGCTCATTGTGAATATGATACTGCCAGCGCCGATCTAAATAAAAGTAGCTTAAAGATTATTCTTTCAGCACAAATGTTGCCATGTTTAGAGGCGAAGATGTCAACACAACCCAACAGTAGCTGGAACTTAAAAACATCCGCGGTAAGCTCAGAAGAAAAGCCTTTTAAAATTATTATCTTTAATCAGGGTTCCATATTTAAAAGAAACAAAACCTCTTGTTATTTTCTTTTTCATTTTGTTCTATGTTGGGTTTTCTCTCATTCAGGAAAGAGAGGCTGCAGTCTGAAGGTCAACGTGTTGATAAAGTCGTTTTTTTTTCCACTGATATCTCTGTTGTATAAAGAAAAGTTCTCAAACATGATCCATGCAGAATGACGTTGCATCTTGTCAGTGGCAAAGTCATCTCTTCAAAGTCAAATCTGTCCTGTATGCTCTATTAAAGCTGTTTTCTCAGTGAATCAACCCAAAAAGCCACTGCACTAAAAAGATCATAAAAGACCAAATCAATTACAGATCCTAGGGTTGCGTTGCCCTGAGTGGCTGCAATTTGGATTAGCTCTATTAGCAACACGTAGAGTTTTTTTCTGATATCCTGTTTTATTAGGGTAGATTGCATTTCCAGGTTGGTATTCTGTCTAGTTTTGGGTGCTGTGAAGGCAGAGGGATCTTTTATAGTGATGCAACGATACTACTTTTTTCAAACCGATACAATACGGATACTTGGATCTGAATACTTGAGATACCAAGTACCAATACAGATATTTTTACCACACTAAAAATGAGTTGGAAGACTTGGTTTTATGTTCTTCCCTTCTTGTTACAACAAATGAACTATATAAAAAATATAATATTAATAAAAATGATTTCAAAAAAGACATTTAAAGTGAATAATGATCATTTTTCCACTTTTTAAGTATCGTTTGATACTTGCATGCATAACCAAAGTAACAAGGTGGTTTACAGCTAGGAGCAGCTGATTAACATAGAAAAAGCTGAAATAATACCTCAGCTGATGCCACAAGTCGCTGATGAGTTGAGAAGGAGGAGGCGTGGATGCGGAGCAGGAGCAAAAAGGAGACAGCAGGAGGAAATTCAAACCATATCTTCCATCGATCATAATGGGCAATGTAGGACCACTGGTTAATAAGATGGATGAACTCTGAGCCCTTACAAGGACTCCGCCAGAGTATTGGGAATGCAGTATTAATTAGGGATGTCATGATCTCGATTTTGTTTTCAAAATCGATCTAAATTATGTCACAACCATCGAAATCTAAATGACGATCGCAATCACCTCCTCCCATGTGTACAAACTGTAGCGTCGTCGCGCCACACTCGGACTCCGCAGCGACAGTTACCAGGCAACCGTCTATTTACTCAAATTTCCTAATCACTAGGAACCACACATTGCATTTCCCCTAACAAGTAACTCTGATCAGTTCTCTTACAACTCACAACAACACCCGGTAATGTTATTAACCGCTATATCACAATAACAGCACCCCCTGTGAACACAGCGCACCTCTACAGAGCATATTAACTTATGCTAGCAAGTAGCTATTGGCTAAGCTACAGTTAAACCGTGGCTAGAAAGAAAGAAGCAGACTCTCAAATCAATGAGAACATTTTAAGCCGACATTCTCGTTAACAGAAGGACAACTGTTAGCTGCACATTAGCTGGTTTCTCTGAGCCGGCCGGAGGTGAGAGTCAATGCGCTGCAGTAACTAAAAAGAGTCACTAGATGGCAGCCATTCTTTGTTACTAATCATTTCTGTTATTTATTTAAACTAGATTTTTACACTTATAGGTGTAACAAGTTATTGTAAATACAATATTTTGTAAATAAATTATTTCATTTAGACCACTAATGCCTAATGTGATAGATTACACAAGAATAATGGAAATTGCATCACTTATAAGTCTTTTGAAATAAGATTTACTGTACAAAATTGAATGAATAAAACCAATGATTATAGACTAGACTAGTCTAAAAATGGCATACGGCTTAAGAAAATCAGGAAAAATGATGGACACTGGTGAGCCTCTTCTTCATGAGACTACAACAACAAAGTGTCTTTGGTAGAAGGCTTCTTCTGTTTCGCTGCGACACAGACGACTACAGAAGATCGTTTCTGCCCACAGTTATCAGGATCTACAACTCCTAGAACAATCAATCAGTCGACACATGATTTCCCTCTGAAATGAATACAGTACTTCTTGTATTTGAAATTAAACTGAAGCTGTTACACAATGGTCCATGTTGAAGATCGGAGAGCTAAATGGCTTTAAGTAAGTTTTTTTCCCCCTCGTTTCCTTGTGCTGTCACGACTAAAACGAGATCCTGAATGTAATCAGGTAATGACTGTTTGCATCTGATGCAGAGTGGAAATAAACCAATACCTGCTGCCTTGTTCTGCTCCAGCCCCCCCCTCCCTGTGTCTCTCTGTGTCCATCGCAGTGAACCTTATGCATCAGTTAATGGGTTTATCCACTCAAACAAGAGGGGTCAACAGCTGCCTAAATGCATCAGAATGAGTCTTTATTTAATTAGTGAACTTTGAGCCTATTGCACACACAAGTGGGAGTCAATGAGCAAACTCAGAGTCACACGTTCTGCAGACGAACGACCACATGCAGAAGGTTTCAGGACATTTACTAAATCTAACCGAGGCGAAGAATTTTAGAATTATTTGCTTAAATGTGCTAAATATCACAACATGCTGATGGTTGGGGTTGTACAGTACATATAGTTGTATTTATATTGTTCGGGACAGTTCCTTGGGTTCAGTTAATAAATTCAGCTGTTTTCTTCCTAAACTCATGCAGAGTGTTTATGTGAGGAACTCAGAGCACTGAGCAACGTTTCCACGGGACAACTTTGAAAAGCGACACCAAATCCGAAAGGACTCTCAGCTATCTTTTATTTGTGGACATTAACGGTTTCTCCTGCAGCTACAGTAAAAACAGAAAGATGGTCCCATCCAGAACTTTTTCAGCATCTTTTAACAGCAATACGGTCTATAACACGCTCTGCACTGAGCAGAATGAATCAACATCAAGCTGGGTGGAAACATCAGTGATACCAGTACCATCAAATCACACCAAACTCCTGACTCAAGATAAAACGCAACATGAACACTAGTGGTTATCATTTTCTCTACTTTGGCTATGTCTGCTTGTACTATTTTCAAATAAAATCTCCGGTCACTACAATATTTTTCACTTATTTAAGTTACAGAAGGAAACAAACTAGACACATTAAGAAACAAGGAAGGAATGCTGATCAAAGTAATTTTTTATTTTATTTCTCTTGATTAAAATGAGGTGAAAACGTACCGAACCAAGATTTTTGTAGGTCGTTACACCTCTACTAATGCTTGAAGCACATGAACTCATTCAGTTAAATAAAATTGCGGATTGTATCCCATCCAGAGTCATCTTCACACGTATTCTTTAACAGCTCATATTCCATCAAAAATGACGTCTGCCGTATAAAACAAAATGAGATTTAATGCCACAGGAAGGACAGAAAGACGTGACCTACTGAGACCTGTAAAGCCTTGCTCTGTACTGAGACTGCGTGTTTCATCCAGGCACATTAAACATGCATGTACATCACTGGAATATTGATTTCAGACGTGGTTATGAATGCACTCATCAGGGTTAGGAGTGTGGCTGCACAGGGAGGATAAGCAGCGAAACGGGAGGAGGATGTGTAATAGGAGATGTTGGTGGTGCGGTAAGTGCCTGAGTCACGGTGCTGCTGAACAATATGTGGTCCACAACACTATTTCTGCAGCATTACATCAGAGGAGCATTTTTCAAAACACAACAGAGTGCCTCCATCAGCGGCTATCAGATAATATAACGTTCAACAAACAATTTCTGTGCCATAACGTTACTATCACTCTCCCTCAGAGCCTGTTTGAGTGTTTACATGAGAGATACTGAAGATAGTTGACTAAAGTGGTTTCTGTGCTTGTGTTTTAAAAGGTATCAAGGACATCTGAGGTGGCGACTGGAGAGTAGCGAGGACTTAATTCTGAATAAAGCAATTTCACTTGATTTATGCAGTTTGCATAACCTTGTAGCAAACAGGCGAGTTTTCAGAATGAATAAATTACAGAAAAACTGAAACAAAAAAAATATATAATTAATCTCTTCTGACAGTTTTTTTTATCACTTTATTTTTTATGATCGTCAATAAGAAATATAGGGTGATAGGGTGACATCAGGTAAATTAGGACACTTTTTGGTTGATCGCAAGTAAACCATTTAAAATGCTAAACCTGGTGAAATTAATGAATTGTACATCTTTATATGAGTCGTGGTAACATTTTTGTGCAGAAAATATATCACCAATAACAACAGTTAACACGATTTTAATCTTTAAAGGCTACAAGTGAGCACTATCTGATCTGGGTAGAGGTTCAGGTAAAATGGGACAGGTGATGTGGGTTGAAGAGATGGAGACAAAATTGAAGAATAACAATGCAATTTATTAGTTCATAAAGTCAGTTATCAATCATCAATTATTGATTTAGTTACTGATGTCAGTTATCAATTAAACAAACATGTTTTCTTTAAAACACCGTCAGCACAGTAACTTTCCTACCCCGAAACTAGGAACCGATTTTCAAGTAGACCCAGGCCTACAAGTTAAATTTAATAAGATTGTATCGATCAGAAACAACAACATATATGTAAATATCAATTATTTATCTGAATACATAGCATATGGGCAGTTACAAGCTAATTAGCTAATGCTATTAGCACAAAATACAACATATTCTCTGGTACTTTATCTTGCTTAACTGTCACATTATTTGTAATATCTCACAATGTGGCATAAAACGGTAATTTTCATGTTATTTCTGATCCTTGTGGCTTAAAATCTTACCCATTAACATCAGCCAAGTGTCCCATTTTACCTGAAATTTTTGTCCCAATTTGTCTGAAGCACACCACATTAGCTAAAATTTGTTTTCCTTAAAAAATTAAGTCATACTGCCTAATCATTTTGATATTAAGCTAAACTTAACACACAACAATATACATTTCATTCATGTTTTTTGTTATTTCCACATTATTTTAGCTGCAATATCCTTATAATCACAATGACAAAACTGACACGTCAGGGATCTCACCTTCACTGATTTTTTTAAGCTTGGCTCCTCCCATCTCTGATACTTTTAAACCAATAAAAATGATTGTATATTACAAACAGCAACTGCAGTTTAAAGGTAGTAACATGCATTTTTATTGGCTGCTGATATTTAAAGAGATAAAGGGTTGAAACCTTATTTGTCCCATTTTACCTGATGTCCCAAATTACCTGATGTCAGCCTTGATAAAAGGTTCAAGCACCAATTTTGGTTTTAACATTTAAAGTTTTAAACAATTTAGCTCCACATCAGAGATATTCTGCAGCCTTACATTTGCAGCAGGTCATTAAGATCAAGGCCCGCTAGTTGGGAAGCAAAAAGAAATCAAAACTAAAGCAAGTCAAACTCATCTTTTAAAATAGCCTTTGCTCAATTTCTTCCTTTTTGTTCTTTTTTGTGCAGTTTGTGATTCTTTCTCAAAAGGTGTTATATAAATAAAATGTTACTTACTATAGGGAAAATAAGCTATTATTATATTATTATTATTATTATTATTATGAACGTAATTACAAGAGAGAAAATAAAATACTTATTTTTTTGCCAATTACAAAGCAAATAGATGGATTACATAGCCAAAGAGGATGAGGCCCACTGAAGAATAAAAAAAAAAGATTTCTGACTTTAATCTCAGAATTCTGACGTCGGTGATGAAAAATTGAAAATTTGCGAGAAAAAATCTACGACGTTTCTATGAGTAAAGACATACATTTTCGATTTCTAAACTAAGATATTTCTGACCTTATAAAGTCAGAAAATTGTAGGAAAAAATGTATGCCTTCAATAATAGAAATGGAATAGTTTCTTTTTCTTAATAATGTTCTACTTTCTACATCAGAAAATTATACTTTTTTCCCTAGAAAATATCTGCAATTAATCTGAAAATGTATGTGTTTTAACATACATTCCGACTGTTTTGGTCAGAAAATATTTTTCTTTTGGAACTAATAACCTGCCGTACTTTGCTGCCTCGTGAATCATGATTCACAATCCCAAGTGACTCGTTTGTTGACTCATTCTTGTTACTTTTAGCAAACTCATTTGATTAGTAGAAATATATGTAACTTATAATTAAATTTGCAAAAAAAAAAAAAAAAAAAGCCAGCCAGTTTCTTAACAAAACATTTCTGCTCCACGCTGGAAGAGAAAAAAAATGAGTCAAAGCTCACATCACGAGAATAGCTCATTAGTTCACAGTAGCATCGCTCTGCTAGCATGCTAACAGCAGCTTTGAGCTACTAACCCCTCCCTTTCTGAGCGCTAGCTGTAGCTAGCTTGCGATGTCCGGTGCTGAAACGTAGCATGAACAAATCGCTCCATACCATCCGGCTCTGAGCTGCAGAAACTCGGGCCGTTTTATATAGCGATTAAAAAGTTAATATTGTTTAAATCCAGCTGTTTTGGTGTGAGTCGAGTGCCCTGGTGGTCCGCTGTAGTCTACACTTTAATTTGCAATGATGATAAGCAGGCTAAAGCAAAGATATATTAACTCAGTTCCACTGCTATTTCAAAAAAATAAATAAGTCAGTATCTGACTCCCTTTTTATCTGCTGCAGTAATGTAAGAAAAAACTCAGAAATTCACCTTTTTACTAAACTTATTTATTTATATTTTGGATTTTTATTTGATTGATTTTTTTCTGAGTTTCAAAAAATGTCACTGATGTTCTTTGAAAGAAAAATTTCCCTTAAGAAAACGTAATTATTTTACTTTTTTTTGCACTGTAAAAAGGATGGTTTTCTTTTCATTCACTTATCTTAGTGTCAGGATTTACACGCAAAGAGGAGCAAATTAAGTGCGGCTGAAAATGTGAAAATGTGAGTTTTTCTGCACTCTTTGAGTAACTGACTCAATGGCTCAAATGAATCCAAAAACCTGATTCAACCTATCGTCTTCAGACGCAACATCATGTCACTTTTCCAGAAAGCCCTTCAGATTCTCCCCTCTGGTTCCCCACCAAATATTCAGTCTCTGCCTAAGGAGAGATTAATATCAGGAGAAGGTAACAAACAGGGTAATTTTCCTCAATAATACAATTGCATAAAACAAGTGCCGTACTCAACAAGGTCTAATAGAGCTGCATTAAACTACAAAGAGGGATTTAGCAAAAATGTAAACTAGAAGATGTTATTGGTCAGAAAACAGGGATAGAGAAACAAAACAATAATGAGTCCCAAATAAAAGGACAGAAAAACCTTTTTTAATGAGCTCTCTTTGTTTGTTTGTTTTGGCTTTTAATTAAGCTCCACGAAGAGGCGATCATTTATTCAACAACTTAAACTGGGTCAGGCTCTTTTAGCTCAAAAAGTCCTGAACTGAAATGAAAATCTATTTAAAATGCTAACTATAAGAATAAATAGAACCATTTTTCTCCCATTGTGAGGAATAATTCTCTTTTTCTGTCCTTCAACATTAGAAGAGCCTCCCAGAACAACGGAGGTTTTTTTTACCCATAAATCTTTGCCTTTCACTGAAACTGTCTCTGTGTGTCACAATTTAGTTCCATTTTATTTGTTTCTACAGGCATATATTCTTTTTATTTGTATGTTTACAAGTCTTTTTGGTTAGTTTTTATTTTGTTTGCCTTATGGTTTAAGTAAAGTGGAAAAAACACATTTGGATCCCATTTGTTTCAATAATTGTTGGAAGATAATATCTCTGGTTCCTAGATTAACCAAAAATACCTTACCACAAGGAAATCCAGGAGAGTATAAAAGGAAATTTTGACTTGCATCCAGAAGGCAAGGAGCACATATTTAAACAGATGAATGGCTCTCTGCGCCTTACATACATTCTTGTTTTGTTCTGCTGGTCATATGGTTTTATATAGTTTCATAAGCCAATTACCAAAGCAACTCCAGTCTATACAGATCAATAATTTTCTGCATACAATAATCAAAGTACAGAAAAAGGAAATAACGGATAGATGCAATAAATGTCTTCACAGTTCTTACAATAACAATGCAGAATGTGTGATAGAAAATTATTTATATTACAACAAAAACCTTTTCCTTTAGACTATTCCAGTTTTAAAAGTTCCCCAAGAGAATGTGCATTTTCCCCGAACACTATAGATTCAAAGAAATTCCTCGTTATAGCTGCCTGACCTGTAGAAACACGGGGTGCCCAAAGTGGGACCTGCGGGCCAACGTTTCCCTGATAGATGCAATAAATGGGTATAGCATAAAAGTCCCCCTTGTTCAGTCAGCTAAATATTATTATTCTTCCAAACTGAATTAACAGGGTCTATAATGGGTATGTAGTGTAGATTTGTGCACTTATGCCTCATTTCCACAATGCCGTGTTTCCATCACCTGCGTCCGTTCTGAACCGACCCCCTTTTTTTGGACTACCTCTGCCTTGGTTCCAAGCGTGCCTAAGCGACCAGAAACGTCCACCTATGGACTGATTGGTCCGGTAACATGATGTCCCTCTCACTCCTACGCAGCAGCTGATTGGTCTGGAGTCGTTTGTTTGTCTCAGAGTAAGCTATAGTTTAACGTTTCAAATAAGCAGAACACTGCAGTTAACTGCAAGCAGTCTAAAATTATAAAGACATGATATACGTTTTAAACAACAGGGGGATCTTTTTAGTGTATATATTTCATCATGTTATATTACCTGAATGGTTGGTGATTCTTGTTTGGTAGGTTCAGGTTCACGTCCTGCTACTGCTGTGCTTAATTTCTGTTGCACAGTAGTTTCATGTTCACAGACATTCTAGATTTAAAAATATATTATTTCTATTTTATTTTTAAACTGTTAATGGGAGAGGAGTACTTTTAATTTAAAGATTTTTCAATGCAGTATTTCTTCTATTAATTTTTGTGTTAAACCTGATTTTCTTTTTTTTGGTAAGAAGAAATTGCAAGTGATAAAACATATTTTCAAAAACCTGCTTTTATTGCAAACATCCTGTCCTGGAGCTGACTAGAATTTAATATCCAACTAAAAACAATCTGCAAAGTAACCTAGTAAAACAAGATGGCTAGATTAACATCACTCTGATCTATGCAAGTATAAATAGTACATTGGTTAAAAAGAATCTCTGTTTTCCAAAAATTAAATATTCAACAACTTAAGAGAGATTCATTTTGCTGGAGCTTTTGTTAAACTACTGTTTAGTACTGTGTACTACAGTTCTTCTGAGATGGTAATGGAAACACTGTCAGGGATTTGCGGTGTGAGGTATGGACCCAGACGCAGAAGCAAGGTGGAGAGTTCTTTATTGAGGGTGAAGGATGGCGAGAACGAAGATAACAGAAGAAACACACAGTGGAAGGTCTGAAGTCCTGTAATGATCCGGCCGTGACTGAAGGGAAGTGGCAGGTTATAAAGAGGTGAGGTAAGGAGGATCTGGTGTGCGTGATTGGAGGCACAGGTGAGGGTGATGATGATGATGAGTGAGTGAGGGAAGCTGAGTGTGGAGTGAGGCATGACAAACACAACCTACCCGTTCCAGAACATTCTGGCCCCAGTGGAAAAGGGGCAATGTTTGAATTAGCTCACGTTATGAGACCACAAATCGTCATATTTGATGAATTTACAAAATAACCCATGAGCTTTTGCTTCCATACCGGACAGGATCAAACTACTTCCATAATTTGCAGGTCAGCACGCTGGTTGCTAGCTTATTATCAACATGGTGTATCATCGTTAGTGGAAAACAGACAGGACGAAGACTGACATCAATGCTAAATCCATCAAACAACAAAGTTTAGATATGTTTGAAATGGATAATTATGACTCGTTTGTCATTTTTTTGTAATTTACATAGAAAGGATTCTTTAATAGATGAAAGTACTTTACTATTATATCGGTATTTGTGTTTCAACTAAATTATTACATTTGTCCCTCTGCCCCTTTGATAGAGTTTAATTTTGCCCTTTAAGGGAAAACGTTTGGGCTGATCCAGAACCCATTCTGTATTTTTATTTTCATTCATTTTCCCAATATTTTCAGACAACTGATGCTATTCGAAAGATCCCAGGTTATTCTTGAAAATAAAGACATAATACTTGATGACATTTTAGAACTTTAGTTTGTTTAAATGCAGGAAAAAAATACTGATCAGTTGAGTTGTGATGATGTTTCTACCATTGGGTAAATAGGATATTGTTTTTACTTTGTCTTGAAATTTGCGCAGAAGTTTAACGTCTCTTTACTTTTCTTTGCATATGAAAGTATTCTATTATAACAATGATTTTAACACAAAAGCAATGGCTAACAACAGAAAGTCCAGGTTAACTTTTTATATATAATCCAAAAGGGTCCAAACAAAAATGTACCTTGAGAAGCTTCATCCATTACTGGTACAAATACCATTATTATTGGCCTTATGTGGATTTTCTTTTTAGTTACTGTAGTAAGTAATCCGCATAAACCATTTATAAAGGTAGAGAAAAAATGAAGAAAGTTCCAGGTAAGCTTCAGGTAAAACATCTGCATTTTGGCTTTTCTTACCTGAACAGGAGATGATTTGTAGCTCAAATAAATTCCTGTTTTATGGCACACACAGGTGCATCTTCATATATTAGAGTATTATTGAAAATGTTTACATTTCTGGTTTCTGATCTGAAAAGTAAAATATCAAGAAAAAGGTCATAAGGTGATAACACAGCTTTCTGGTAGCCGTAACCGATATTTTTCCCCGTAGTACTGATGTCGAGGATCAAATGACCAGATAAACAGGAAATATTTCAACACATGTGCGATGAAGCAAAAAATCGGGTTTCACTCTATTTATTCGTAGAAAGAAAAACTTTTGATGTTTCAAACTGTTTTAACTGTTCGTTTTATGTGAAACTGATGAGACAACAGGCTTCTTTCTGCAGGATTAAGCTGCATAAGTAAAGATATATTGCCAGGCTGTCCAGAGCACTCACACACTCTTTATTTCATTGATCCGCTCACTCACTCTCAGCTTTCCCCTGCATTGTTGTTATGTTTTTCCAATTCATAATTAATTAGCTCTTTGCGTGTGTCAGCAGCGTTCCGTTTCCCTACAAATGTCTCGGTTGTGCCGCTGAAGTGCATTTGATGTGAAAGGATGAAGCAGAACGACGTGGGAGTAAAGACAGAAAACAGTTTCAATCATCCCGCTGGAAGCTTGTATGAGGAAACAGAAACACTAACACTCTGCTCCGGTCTGCTTCTGTACGGAGCGGCCTACAGAGTGAAGCATTGTGGGACAGCGTGACAAACACGTTATGACATCAGCTTGTAATGACACATTGTTAGTCTTGGTGTGTGGGATACGGAGGCATGGAGCAGTGATCTTCATCGCTCTTCTCATCTCCTGCTGTACTAATGAGTGAAAGCAGGATGAGAGCGACTGTGGCTAAAATAGCTGCAGAGTCGCACGTTTTCTCCTCTGAATATTAAATAAAAATCCCGTCTAAGTGAACGCAGGGAGGACAGGACTTTTGCTGCGTTGCTGCAGAAGCAATCAAACCAGCTCAGCTTCCAGCAAACATCCAGCAGCTGCTGCATCTCCTCACACGGAAGGATTATCTCAACTCTCTCATAAACAAGTCAATTAATCATGTAAAGATGTGGAGTTTATTCAAAGGTGAATCACAATGAAAAACTTGCTTAGCTGTTTCCATCTGCAGTGAGGAGAGGGAATGCGTGACGATCCAGGTCCTGTCCTCCCGACCTCATGTACTGCAGCTTTTAGATGCTTCCCCCTTCTGTTTAGCAGAATGAACGCCGTTTGATGCAGGTCTGTTGGAGCATCTAGAAGTTGCAGGATGGAAAATCTAGAGCAGCAATTCCCAAAGTGGAGGTTTAGGATCGCAATTAGGGTCAAATCCATGTAAGTGTGCGGTCCTGAGAAAAACTGGGACCTGGATGAATGAGAATATTCACAGGCTTATGTTCTCCATGATTAAACATTGCTTTTAGGGTTTCTGTGTCACTCAGGATGACACAACCTGGTATGTGGAAACATTTGGGAGTGAAAATGTGGGTTAAATGGAGCTGATACTAAAACCCAAACGTACACAGCAAAAATGAAACCATTCCTCTAACTTCTAATATCTTCCGTCTTATCATCGATATCACTTGAGGGGTGTCACGATTCTCCAAATCCTCGATTCGACTTGATTTTTGATCTTAGGGTCACGATTCGATTCTCGATTTAAATTTTGTTCCTTTTGCAGTACAGAACCCTATGTCCTTTTTAGACTAGTCTACGATCATTGGTTTTATTCAATTAAATTTTGTACAGTAAATACGATTTTAAAAGACAAAAATGATGCAGTTTTTATTATTATTGTGTAAATGTATCACATTAGGCATTAATGATCAAATTGAATTAATTTCTTTACAATAAAAGTGTAACAGCATTGTTTAAATAACAAAAATGATTAGTAACAGAGTGGCTGCCATCTAGTGACTCTTTATAGTTACTGCAGAACGACTGACACATTTGCTCCAGATATCTCATTGAACCGAGCTAAATGCAGCTAACAGTGGTCCTCTTGAATGTGGACTTAACTCGCTGGGAACTCAAACTTTCCTAATCGGTGATTTAAGAGTAGAAGGAGCAGCTTTAGCTCTGGTCCGGCTGTTTCTTCTATTCTAGCCGTGGTTGAGCTGTAGCTTAGCTAACAGCTACTAGCTAGCATCAGCTAATGTGTTCTGTAGACGTGCGCTCTGATCACGGGGGATGTGATACAAGAAGTTAAAATGTTACCAGGTGTTGTTGTGAGTTGGATGCAATGTGTCGTTCTTTGTGATGAGGAAATCTGAGTAAACAGACGGTTGCCTGGAAACTGTTGCTACGGAGTCCCGAGTGGGACGCACCGTACGTAACCGTGGTGGGAAGTGATCGCGAGCCTCTTTTAGATTTCGATGTGCAAAGTCGTAAAAATGTAATTTCGATCGAAACATCTACTTAGGACGTTTAGTATCTCTGTTGTCCTCCGTGAGTCCCGCTGGGGGACACATGTAACAGATTATGTCAACTGCAAGTCTGAAGACTGACTACTGAGGTTGTTGCTAAGACATAAATCACAGAGAAATGTCAGAGACAGATGGACACCAAGACAAAGCATGCAGTCTGCCTCAGCTTGTCTGTGTGTGAGGCAGAGGAAAGGGATGAATAATTTACATGAATCCAAACATGAGAACACTCGTTTATTATTTACTGGCAGCACATTTACTCAACAATCACATAAAAATGCATAAAAAGAAGCTATTCAAGTTCCAAATATGAGCATTTCTATAAAAAAGTGTCTTATAATGGACAAAAGGAAGGGAAGGAGATAAGAAAAGGTGAATCACAGCATGAGAGCGGTCCATGAGAGCAGCACCATGGGGCAAACATTAAACTTGTATAAACCTTTCTCTCACTGTTTACTTTGCTGCTCTGCTGTCCGCTCGTGTCTTGCCAATAAAAACAGTAATAGGGTGCTTTAAAGTGAACCAGCACTATTTTCCATCTCTGTTTGTCCCCTAAGCCGACAGAAGCAACGTTAAAGTCTTTTAAACACCAACACTTCGTCCAAGGTGCCCTTGAGCAAAACTTGTAGAGCTCCGGCTACGTCTGCTCCAGTGAAGCAGCAGAACGAGGCTGAACCAAACAGCTCCCAGGTGTTTCTGTGTGCTGAGCTGTATGAATGAGTTCCTCTGGAATAAACAGCATAACGTTCATGTGAGCGTTGTCATAACGACTCAATAACGGGAAGTACGTCTTCACAAAATTATCACTGGATTTTAAAGGGTTTTAACTTGTTTCATGATCAGGTTGTGTCTGATATTCATTTTTAATAAACTGCTATGAACGTGAAAAGCTCAGGTAACTTCCAGAACGTTTAATGTGGGGAAATGTTTCAGCAGGGACCGATTTCACTGCTACACGGTCTTCATCACAGTGTGAAAAGTAAAGTTTTTAACTAAGTACAGCTGCTAGCAGGAGCGAAGCACACAATGCTGATGAAGTAATCCCAAAAAGAGGATTCACGTCTGTAGCTTAGAAGTTTATCGGCTTTAAAATGTCAGACGAGAACCGAACAGCAGATCTTTTAAAACCGCTAATGTTAGCAACCAGTAGGGGGGAGTGTTGAGTGCTATCTGACCGTCTGTTGGTAAACGTGGTAAAAGACGACAAAACCAGCAGGAAAGAATTAAAAAATAGCGGTAAATATGTTTTATATACCATCTACGGTACTTCTGTTATCTGAATATTAACCAGCTAATAATCTACAGTCGCCATTTTTATTTTACTTCTTCTTTGGCAAAATCTGGTCTGAGTCTGTACTCTGCCCCCTGGCGGGATTCTTCAGTACTACACGCAAAGCCAGTACAAGATGCTATTTGTTGCTTTCGTCAACGTGAGGTTAAAAAGCAAATATAATTTCAGCCTTAGAAAATCGAGAATGTCTACAAGAATCATAATCATTTTAATTCTTTTCATATCATAAAAAACACGATGCAGTCCATATGACGGTAAAATGGGCTATTTAAAGCACATTTTTATATTATTCAATCTTATAAGATAATTTGGATTTGAAAGGTCTTGTATGGCAAAAAAAACCAACAACATAATACCGATATATTTAAAAAACATTCCGTGATATGAACATTTTGCCATACCGCCCTGCCCTAATCAAACATAGCCACCAATGGTCATTGTTTTCTCTGGACATTTTGAATTTGTCCCAAACAGCTCAATGTTCCACTGATTACACATATTTCTAAGGATTTGTTATCAACAGCGGATGTCGGTACCAAGTAACGACAAATCAAAGCTGTTTAGAATCACAGTGATGATTTGGAATGAAAAAGACAAATTTCTCCTTTATGTGAGAAACCAGTTAGATGGATTCTTCAGGTGGGATTCTGACCCATTAAATCTCGAGTATTGTTGCCTCTTCTCTGCACACTGATCCCCATGTTGATTTCAGAATCAGAATCAGATTCTGATTCTGATTCTGATTCTGAAATCAACATTTCTAGTTGTATTCCAACTGATTGATATATTGATTGATCAATATATTTAAAATTGTTCATTTTAGGGATGTATTTAATAATGTTTCATTTGATTTAATACATTTCAAACCCATATTGTTTTACCCTGAATTAACAGAGTTTTGTGGAAAAGTTTTGTAGAGAGAGGACCCACATGAAGCAGGATAAGTTGTGAGGGTTTAATAAAGGAAAACATAAATGGTAAATGGACTGAACTTATATAGCGCTTTTCTAGTCATACTGACCACTCAAGGCGCTTTAAAAGAAAGAAAAATGACTCAACATACAAAAATGCGTAAGTATGCTGTGGAGGAGTGAAAGTAATCTGAGGAGTAATTAGTGAAAGTAGTTGCAGGTGAGGCGGAAGAGCAGGTGGACTAGGGAGATATCAGGAAATGAATAAAACAGGAGAGAAAACAGGAAACAAGCCTAACAAGATGAAGGACCAACTAGAAAATAACTCAAGTTAAAATATTTAATAAGGAACCTAAGAGAAAATCAATAAACCCAGAGAAACGTAGAGCAGAAACAGATCGAAAACTGATTAACTAGAGCAAATAATTGATTTCTTTTTTCTTTATATAGTTTTGTTTTTGTTGTATTTATGTTTTACTGTTTTAATTGTGCCATATTGTTGTGCTTTTATATTTTTGAGTCAGTTTTGTGTTTTGTCACCAAAGGGAATTGCACTCTAATAAGGTAAGTTAAAAAGAGGAGACACTGGAATGTAGGGAAAAGAAAAAACAAAATATATAATCTTTTCGCTGAAAATGCAAAAGGGAAAAGGAAAATATATATTTTTCTAAAAGAAAATGTACGTAATAAGGAGAAGGAAAAAACAAATGTATATTTTTCTGCTTTTATTTTTAGTTATATCAGTTTCGATCCTGATTACTGCAGAAGCTTTGAGTTGGTAGAAGTCTTTATGAAGATCATAGTGAGTAATATAACCAATCTTCAGATTATTATAACAACTCCTGAGTGTGAACTCTTGTGATGCGGCTTCTTTTATGGTTTCTCCAAGCAACATGGCTCAGTGGAACAGTCCAAGGTTAGAAATACGTGTGGAAGCATTGCCATCAATAATACAACGCCTACAGGCCACACTGGCTTCAGTAAGCTACAATCTTTGTTCTGATAAGGCACATTTGTCAGAATAAAGCAAAAAACATTTTGTGTGTTTCAAACCAACAATAAGCCAATATTTCTGTATTAGGAATGTTTTATCTGTCTGATGTAATGTTGTAGTCACTTGCATGTGTTTCGCTTTGTAATTAAATACATGAACTTTTCTGTAATACGCTCATTTATTAACTATAACTGTATATATCGCTGTACCTGAATGAGAGCTGTTAGTTGCTCATCGAGACGCTTTTATGTCGTTTCACAGCTTCTTTTCTTTATGTTTCAAAGGCTTTAAACGCTTCCTCCTCCTTTACACGCTATAACTACTGTGCCTGTTTGTGTCGACCTCTTTATACGTGGAGACGAGCCTGTTACCAACACAGGTGGGAGTTTTTATGTCGTTACAAATCTATTCACTGAGAGAAACAAACTACATCAGCAAAATATACAGGCTCCATTCATGCTAAGCTAATTGCTTTGATGAATTATATCATGTGAATGGCTCTCTGGCGCAGCAGGAAGAGAAGGACAGAAACATATCTGAGTATGAAAAGAGTCAAACAGAGATTAAATTGTGAATGTAGCAAACAAGAACATTCGGTTTAGATTTTAAACATCATTTTCTGTGGCTGTGTGCCTCTGAGTGGAAGTTATTTAATCATCATTATCCACCCCCACTCTGTCTGTGACTGCCTGTACCTTTCTTTCTTTCTTTCTTTCTTTCTTTTTCTTTCTTTCTTTTTTTCTTTCTTTCTTTCTTTCTTTCTTTCTTTCTTTCTTCTTTCTTTTCTTTCTTTCTTTCTTTCTTTCTTTCTTTCCTTTCTTTCTTTCTTTCTTTCTTTCTTTCTTTCTTTCTTTCTTACTTTCTTTCTCTCTCTCTCTTTCTTTCTCTCTCTTTTTTTTCTTTCTTTCTTTCTCTCTTTCTTTCTTTCTTTCTCTCTCTCTCTCTCTTTTTTTCTTTCTTTCGTTTTATGTCATCTGCCTGAGCGTGCGATGACAACATGAGACTTATCAATAGCTGCCGGCTAATCTTCACCAAATCTAGGCTAAGTACCGATCAAAGCTGCATACCTGAGTGAGTGCACTTCTCACTGCATCTGTCCACACATAAAGATGTCAACACAAACTGGAGACATAAGGAGTAAGCTCCGTTCAATTATGTTTGAAAAGATAAATATTCCTATAATAACTGGAGGTCTGACTAATCTATGTTTACCACCAAGAAGTCACTTTGCTCCTACAGAATATTGCACAAGCAAAACATAAGAAGAATAACAATGATTTTCAGGTTATTTATTTAAAAAAAACATCAGTTTTTTGCTGTTTTCAACCTAAAAATAGATCATCATGCTGAATATGAAAACGAAATAATTACCGATGGGAGGAAAGAAAATCAATTTCTTAATGTTTCTGGATGCACAGACGGAATATATTGATTCAGACATCAAAACTTAATTTCTTAATGTTGATTTTGTCATGTTTCCGTTGATAGAGGACCCAAATGTAGAGCGTTGCTTAGAGCTTTTACAGCGGAGGAGGCGGTCAAAGACGGCAGGAAGAATAATCAAGAGACGGGTGCCGAAGATGGCAGCGACGTGGAAATAATTGCTGAGGACCTCAGCAACGTGGAAATATTTACCGCAGAGGCCGGCGACACGGAAGTAGTTGCCGAGGACACGGCAATGTGGAAATAATTGCAGACAACGGTGGCAATATGGACACTGGAGATTTAGAGGCCATCATACATCAGAGATCTGATTTTTTTATATTTTCCTCTGTCTTCTAAAACACCCAGACAGTCGTGGCAGATAATCGCTCATACTGAGCCAGCTCCTTGGTAACTTTTGATTTAATACCGTTAAAAATATGAAGTATCCCCATAAAGTGTGATATTCTGATTCATTTTCTGATACATTTAATAATAAATAATTTAATTTAATAAAAAACTGAAATAAGGTCAGAGGTCAGCGCTCTATCAGACTCATATCATATTAAATTATAATTTTGTTGAACTTTAAGCTTTTAAGCATTAAACCTTTTATTTGTACAGCTGATAGAAACAGAAGCGAGTGAATAACAGAGTTATACTCTAACGTGCGATAGACTGCAGTTATTCAGTTAAAAGCCTTCAGTTGATCCAAAACGCTGCAGCAAGAGTTCTGATGAGGATGAAGAAGATGGATCATATTTCTCCTGTTTCAGCTTCTCTTCATGGGCTCCAAGTTAAATCCAGGATAGAATGTAAGATCTTCTTTCTTACATATTAAGACCTTAATAACTAAGATCATGCTGCAGTCCTGGAGGCTTAATTCAAACCTGAATTTTACAGCAGACGTGACAGAAAAGATCCTCCAGTGTTAACGGTTCCATACAACTCACTTTGTTTATGGAAGTAAAAACGGCGGCTACAGACTTTCCTCTTTGTTTAGCAGTTTTCCAGTTCCTGACAGGGTCACTCCCAGTGCAGACGCTTTCAGAAACATCAGATAGGAATCGGATTTAGTAGCATATATGAACATTAATCAACCATATTTGGGAACGTCACGTCTTCTGACAGCCATGAAATTATTGCATTGGGGCAAAAAAAGTATTCATGATGAACAGACGTAGTTAAGACAAATTAATTTAAACAGTGATAGTTTTTTGCCCTCTATTATCAGCGGATTATCTGTTTTATCTAGCACCCAGCATGCAATCGTAATATTCCTATTGCAGACAAAAAAAAACGGCCAAAAGACTAATTTCATTTGCTTTTATTAACTTCTGTGGAAATCCGTCACTCTTTTTCACAAATTAAAGTTAAAATAGAACCAATGAAGTAAAAATAACTGCACCTGGGAGAAAGTGACAGAGGCAGTAAATGTGGTCGGGACAGTGGAGACGTTCCTGTTGGAAATAAGCAGAAAATGGTCTGAAGTCAAACTGGATCCAATAAAATGTCCCTCGATGTGACAAATACACGAATACACACGGCGAGCGCAGATTGCGAGTGATGGGATCTCTATGCATTAAGACTCCAAAAAATTTAATTTGTGTATTTCTTGGCAAATTTCTAACATTTCCTTAAAGTTTGTTGCAAATCTGTCCATAACTTTCTGAGTAATTTTGCTTAAACACAGACGGAGAGGCGGCATCATGAGCTCCTTGGTGAAGGCCATAAACTGCAGAGAAATATTCTTTTAGGTTCCTCCATTCTAACAGTAGACGCTGTTTGTACGAACGATTAGAAGTGTTCTTATATTTAAGAACATACGCACTAGTACAGATTGATAAAATGTGAGTGAGTACGGTTGATAAGTGAGGGCCTGGTTTGAAACTTTACTATTTAAACGAAGCTTTCCCTTTCCTAGACATAAGTCATTACTGAGATTAACTTCTGTGAACTGCTGGACGAATGCAAAACTGCTGAGACACTGAACTATTTTAATCTAAAATCAAAACGTAACTATTTACACTTGTAACTGATGCTATTAATGACAACACTATTTTTTAATGTTTTTATCCTGAATTGCTGTTTTTAATCAAATGCTAACTTTTGTCTTTATTGTTTCTTTGTTCGTTCGCGCTTTCTTTTAGTAATTCTATGTTTTAATTTTCATATTTTTGTAATCATGTAAAGCATCTTGAATTGCCTTGTGTTGAAAGTGCGCTGTATAAAAAAAATTGCCTTGCCTAAATATATTTTCCTAAGCTCATAGGTTTTCATGTCTGGCTACTGCAGCCATTCATATTTATTTGGTTTTCTCTGACGTAGAAGGTACCCCTGAATCAGTGGCTCTGTGTCTAAAAACCTGCAGCTTGAGAAGGATGAAGACTTGGTCCATTTTTCTATCCATATTTATATTTTCTTCAATTAAACCACCAATAAAAAACAAGAAGCTGATTTTTTCACGACCGAATCAACAATTTCCCTTAATAACTCTTTGATCTCTGATACATTTCCCACCGGTTCTTCTTTGAGATGTCTGGAAGCGGATCAGTTCCAGGTTCTCATCCTGAAGTTGGAACGCCCACTCAGTTATGTCCACCTTCTGACAGCATGAACACTGCTGCGCCTTGTTTCTCCTTCCAGCCCTCCGGCATCATCAGTGGAAGCAGAAGCAGGTGTTCAGGGTTTGTGACGGCGTTTCAGACACTGCAGGCAGTGGTTGTTGCCTTCAGGCGGTCGTGGTCAGCTCGGCGCCGGCAGGAAGAGGAAGGTCAGCATGAAGCCAAGCCAGGCAGAAGTAGATCAGTTTGTGCGGGTGGAAATCATGATTTTAGAGTTTCTACAGGATCTACTTTCAACTTTCCCAACTGCCCGGGTTGATTCTGGAGTGTTTCCATTTTAGAGTCTAAATCTGTGATAAGAAATAAATTACAGCAGCTTTATTTGGTAGAGAGGCTCGTTATAAAAACAAAAGATTTGATTTTCAGTTGAGAAGCATTAACCAATGATTCTACATTTTTATATTTTATATGATTTACTTCAAAGTCATCAGAAAGTTTCAACTTGAACAGATTGTTTTCTAATCTCTGGACTCATTTCCTTTTCAGTAAATGTTTTAATGTTTAATACCTTTCTTTCAGATACAAAGGTTTGTTCTTAATAAAAAAAAAATACAGGACAAAATGAAAATAATTCAAAAATATTTAGAGAAAACAAATTTGTTTTTCTTCAGTAAGATAATAAAATTAAAAAGCAGACAATAAAAAATGCAAGTTTCAGTTTAGTTTTTATCTTCAACCTTCTTTTATTCCCACACAGAAACACATATGCAGCCAAAGCAGCGCAAAATAATTGGAAAGCAGCGCAAAATAACGCAAAGCAGCGCAAAATAATGCTAAGCAGCGCAAAATAATGCAAAGCAGCGCAAAATAACGCAAAGCAGCGCAAAATAATGGAAAGCAGCGCAAAATAATGCAAAGCAGCGCAAAAAAATGCAAAGCAGCGCAAAATAATGCAAAGCAGCGCAAAATAACGCAAAGCAGCGCAAAATAATGCAAAGCAGCGCAAAATAACGCAAAGCAGCGCAAAATAATGCAAAGCAGCGCAAAATAATGGAAACCAGCGCAAAATAACGCAAAGCAGCGCAAAATAATGCAAAGCAGCGCAAAATAACACAAAGTAGCGCAAAATAACGCAAAGCAGCGCAAAATAACGCAAAGCAGCGCAAAATAATGCCAAGCAGCGCAAAATAATGCAAAGCAGCGCAAAATAACGCAAAGCAGCGCAAAATAACGCAAAGCAGCGCAAAATAATGGAAAGAAGCGCAAAATAATGCAAAGCAGCGCAAAAAAATGCAAAGCAGCGCAAAATAATGCAAAGCAGCGCAAAATAACGCAAAGCAGCGCAAAATAATGCAAAGCAGCGCAAAATAACGCAAAGCAGCGCAAAATAATGCAAAGCAGCGCAAAATAATGGAAACCAGCGCAAAATAACGCAAAGCAGCGCAAAATAATGCAAAGCAGCGCAAAATAACACAAAGTAGCGCAAAATAACGCAAAGCAGCGCAAAATAACGGAAAGCAGTGCAAAATAATGCAAGCAGTGCAAAATAATTTAAAGCAGTGCAAAATAACGCAAAGTAGTGCAAAATAATGCAAAGCAGCGCAAAATAATGGAAACCAGCGCAAAATAATGCAAAGCAGCGCAAAATAACGCAAAGTAGCGCAAAATAACGCAAAGCAGCGCAAAATAACACAAAGCAGCGCAAAATAACCCAAAGCAGCGCAAAATAAATTAAAGCAGCGCAAAATAACGCAAAGCAGCGCAAAATAATGCAAAGCAGCGCAAAATAATGGAAACCAGCGCAAAATAACGCAAAGCAGCGCAAAATAACACAAAGTAGCGCAAAATAACGCAAAGCAGCGCAAAATAATGGAAAGCAGCGCAAAATAACGTAAAGCAGCGCAAAGCAGTGCAAAGCAGTGCAAAAAAATGGAAAGCAGTGCAAAATAACACAAAACAGTGCAAAATAAATTAAAGCAGTGCAAAATAACGCAAAATAGTGCAAAATAATGCAAAGCATTGCAAAATAATGGAAAGCAGTGCAAAATAACGCAAAACAGTGCAAAATAAATTAAAGCAGTGCAAAATAACGCAAAATAGTGCAAAATAATGCAAAGCAGCGCAAAATAATGGAAACCAGCTCAAAATAACGCTAAGCAGCGCAAAATAACACAAAGTAGCGCAAAATAACGCAAAGCAGCGCAAAATAATGGAAAGCAGTGCAAAATAACGCAAAACAGTGCAAAATAAATTAAAGCAGTGCAAAATAACGCAAAATAGTGCAAAATAATGCAAAGCAGCGCAAAATAATGGAAACCAGCTCAAAATAACGCTAAGCAGCGCAAAATAACACAAAGTAGCGCAAAATAACGCAAAGCAGCGCAAAATAATGGAAAGCAGCGCAAAATAACACAAAGCAGCGCAAAATAACGCAAATCAGTGCAAAATAACGCAAAGCAGCGCAAAATAATGGAAAGCAGCGCAAAAAACGCAAAGCAGCGCAAAAAACGCAAAGCAGCGCAGCACTGCCCCGCTGTCTGTCCTGCCTATGAACGGATCAGGACCAGCCACTAAGCAGCAGCTCAGGGAGGACATCAGGTAAGAGAAATAGTGACACATTTTATGGATCCCACTAGGGCTTCAAATCGATATTGCGTTATAATCTAAAGCATGAATGATATCTATGGCGATATTCTCCTTTCTTTCTTCATATATGTAAAATTGTTTCTCACTTTCCATATACATTGTAGCAGAGAAAATATATTGTGTAAATTTTATTTATAAAAAGATTCAAATCTTTTTCCAAAATAATGAAAAACAAAAATTTTCACAATATAAATAAAGGTCAGGATATTTTAAATAAAATGTAAGCTACATGTTATGAAAACAATGTAATAACAATTTTTGAATAAACGCTTCAAAGTTCAACACGTTTCTTTTCCATGAAATGAAGAACAACAAATTTTAAACGGGCAATGTCTAGTGTGAAGACAAACACGGAACATCAGTATTTGTCTTGTGTGGCACGAAGTATGTAGGAACAGCTTGATGACATCATCAAAATGCGTAATTGCGGTATCACGGTATGGGCAAAATCTCTACCTTGGCTAAATTGATCTCGTTTCTACCTTCTATTTTTACCAACATTGCGGTATTGATTCTTTTGTTTTTAATTAATTTCTTTTAACTGAATCTTGATTTTTTTTCTGTTTTTAATGTACATACTTTTAGATACATTTGTTTCCTAAATTACTGTTTTATCCAAATTGTAACTGACATGACTGCTTTTTATTCTTTTTCAAATGCTGTCACTGCTTTGGAGCAAATGCTAAATGTTTTCTTTAATTGCTAATGTTGTTATTTTTACTAATTATGCTTTTATTATATGTTTGGTAACAGGCTTTACCTAAATTGCTGTTTTGCTCAAATCGTAACTGATTTGATTTTACACTTTATTATTTTTACTCAATTTAACTGCTTTTAATTAAATGTTAAGTGTTTTCATGAATTTATTCTTGTGACTGATCTGTTTTTAATACTCATACTTTATATTTCCTTTCATGCCTCAATTACTACATGTTTTCTTTTATAGAGTCTTTGTTTTAATTTTCATACTTTTATCATGTTTTTGGTTTCTTTAGTCCTGAAGCTCCTTGAACTGCCTTTTGTTGAAAGTGTGCTATATAAATAAAATTGCCTTACATTGCCTTATATGTTATTTATATTTCCCACTACTAAATCCCACCAGTTGTTTTAAGCATGAATGCTTTAAAATTGTTCGTCTTAAAAACGATGAAAACCTTTTTTTATCAATCCATGATGTTAAAAGAGGACGGGTGGTTAATGGGACGATTGTCTGGCTGCCTAGCTTGTGAAGAAAACTATTAATGTCCTCAGAAAAAATGCATCTGGTTCCTGGAAAAAGGTCTAAACATGTGGTAAGTATGATGGAGATTTAAACACAGCCTCTGTGTTTTTGTGAGCTGACAACCATCGGTGAACATGTGTCTGCGGGTTCTGCTGAAGTCTACAGCCTTTACTGACCGTGTGTGGAAAAAAACAGGTTCTTGCTTGACACACAAACACGCCAAAGAACATACGCATCGCATTATAAAAAGGCGTGGGCAGTCCATTTTCCCATTGAGGGAGATAATAGCATATTTCTCCAAAGAGAACAGACGTCTAAGTCCATGTATGGGCAACCGCAGAGCCCCTTCCTGTCTAAATGTTCCACATACGTCAGCAGTTAACAAAAGTACCAGGGGACAGACGGAGGAAAAACACAAAAAGAATCAAATACAATCAGATTAGAATGACTTTATATATCTACATTTACTATTTGTTAAATATCCTTGTGAATTCGTTTGTCAAAAGCATCACTTTATTACACGCTGGCTGTTTGAGTGTCTGATGGATAGAAACCATTTGGGTAATAAGAGGCATGTCTATATTGTGACTGTTGGCCCACAGGAGTCTGAGCAGAGGAGCTGGATCGGTTTCATAATGGACCCTGAAGTCCAAAAATGCTTTCAGTTTAATGAGAAAAGCGTGTAGTCTGTTACTGGGCGGCTCCCCTCTGTCCATTAGGACTCCACACATGTGGAAAACATCCAGTAAACTGTGACACTATGAGCCAGGAGACACAAGATATATATTATGGGTACGACAGTACACAGAAATCACACTGCAGTACGTATTTGGGGTGTTAAAGTTGGTACACTTATGGTACATATTAATCTAGAAAAATAAACATAAGTGTACTTATTGAGGGTTTGTTTTATACTTTGGTTCGAAAAAATAGTTTTTCCTGAGTTGTTTTCATTTCAATATATGAAATTATTTCGATTTTATCATGTTTTATGGTTTAAAAAAGTAAAGAACTAAATGGAAATTTGATTTCATTTTCTATGAGGAAATTGTTCAAGCAGACATAGCCAGAGTAGAATACAGTAGAAGCATTTGTAAGCATTACTCTCAACACTGAATATCAGTGATCTTACTGGAGAGCAGCTCAGCTCTTCACTCTGCCTTTCAATTAAACATATTATTTGAAAAAAGGGCTGGGCGATATGAGCTAAAATTAATTTAACCTCATTTAACCTCGATAATGAGAAGTGGATGATAACAATGACGACATCTTACCCCTGTCCTTTTCTGTAATCAATGTCTGGTAGTGGCCAAATTTAGATACTTAAAAATGTGGAGAAAAAAATGTAAAAATCTGATGGCTTCTTGCTATGGAACGGCGTCAAACCGAGACTTTTATTTCAGGGTTTGATTCGCATTCCTTTCTGTATTTCTTAAAGTCCTTTTTTAAAATTAGAAGTGATCACACAGACCAGATGAGGTGAGGAAGTTACTGGGTCTGAGTGAAATAGGTAATTTTAGAGTGCAGTCGTTTATTTTAGACAAGATATTTTACATCGGAGCACAGGTGGCAGCTTCAAGCAGCAACTCAGCTGGGTTAATCTCTGCTCTGCCTGAACAGGACCTGAGCTGTTGAGCAAGAAGCGCTCTGCAGCTCCGTTGCTGCAGTAACAAACAAACGTGCTCCACGTTAGAGTTTGAGGGGCGGACTTATCAAGATTCCTGATAATGACTGCAAAACTGCATGCAGCGCTTAAAGTTTGTCCTTAATTTGTGGGTGATTTACTAAGATTGCGTGAGCAATTCTTAACAAGCGCAAGCATCAGTATTCAAATGAGGAGTTTTTCACCGCTAATGTGAGCTGCATCACGGTTAGAGAGAGGATGAATAATGCGAACTGATCCATGATGCGCCTTTGGCACAAAAATTAGGCTAAAATGCTCTGAATTCTGTTTTTATTTTGTCAGTAATAAATGTAATTCATAATCTGTTCTCTGCTGCATGAACACATCGTATTTGAAGGTTAGACTGATTAGAACTGCAGCATGTCTGAATTTTGTTTGTAAAATGTCACATATAATGCCAATTATCATTGTGGTATTGTATATGATTAATACATTGTATTAATTGGACTCCAGGGAAGGTTAACCACTAAATGAGAAACTAATGAGGATCCACTAGGATCATGTGATCTCAGCCCATCTTCACCAGGTGGAGACGTGATGAGAGCGCAGTGAGTTATGATGCGTCTTTGGGGGAAAAACTAGTAAATATATACATAACTATCAGGTTTATGGCCATTAGACTGTTAATTACTCTTAGTTTATAATGTTTCATGCCGTTTGGAAATAAGACCGACACAGATCAGACAACGGTTGTTTGTAAAGTTTAACAGCTCCCGGTCCCACCAACGGGCTCCAACACTACACATTTATTTGATCAGAACCACGACAACGAATACAGAGAGTGAATGAGCAGATGAGCTGATGTGTTGCTAGCGAATGAAACAGCTTTTAGAGCCGGTATCGTTATGGCTGAGACGCTTTTTTTCTCTTCAAGCTGCTCGTCGGGAGGGGAGTGCAGACACGCAGGGAGACAAACTTTGGGTTGTCTGATAATCTTGTTTAGATCCCTGGTCTGAAACTTGTTGGTTATTGTTTTTCTTCCTGTTTGTTCAAGTATTGCAGCACAGAATGCCATAAGCTGCATTTTGACATAATTTACTGCCGTAAAACCCTATTGTTGCTTAAACGATAGAGATTCGTATAAAATGATAGACATTTTCTATCGTCCTGACGATATATATTTGGTCACATCGCCCAGCCCTAGTTCAGCCCTGTACTGATGGGGCGTTAGTGAAAAATATAATAGGGTTATAGCTAAGACCTGTACTTTACTACAACTTTATAGCTACTATCTGTAGTTTACAGGCTAATTTTAGCTCATACTTTGCCTTATATGCTACTTTTGAGACCTTTTCATTTCTGATAGCCTAAACCATTAACTTGCATCCTGTAATACGCTGAAACTTTGGGTTGCTTTACAGAACTTAAAGGTTTGAACCTGTGTTTTTGTAGAAGTTACGTGTCAAATTCAGACCTGACCATCCTGAAACAATAAGGTTACTTTATTAAACCCACAGGTTATTTTCATATGGATGAAATGTGCTTTACTTTCTGGAACTTTAATAACAATATCAGGTCATACTTGCTTGGACCTTAATGGTCAGTTTCCATAACTTACAGCTTGCTTTCAGTTCACACCTTCCTGGAACTTACAGATAACTCTCCTGGTGATTGCTGGGACTTTTGACTGAATTTACAGATTATTCAGGAGCCGGGCTTGATTTACATGCATGGGGGATTTGACACACATCACTTAACAGAACACTGATTTTGTACATAGAGTTACTAACTAACTGCAGACAAATCATAATAAAACAGATGTTGATTTGTTATATGTATACATTTTTGCCAAATATGTGGAGAAATGCTGCTAGAACATGAACGAACAGTGGCTGTTTGAGGGGAGGCGTTGCTGAACGCTCAGTGTTTTTATCACTTTTGGTTTCTGGGGATGTTTTTTATGCACAGCAACACTCTCCATCTGTTGTTTTGTCTTATTTTCTCGAGATGCTGCGGGATGATGTGGGGACGGCCTCTAGATTCTGGGATACAAATACGATAAGAACCCAAACTTTACAATGGAACAAATTTCCATGAGGAATTCGAAGACGTGAGGAATGTTTACAAAGCAGCAGATATTTCTAAACAATATCAGAAGCAAAGCGTTCACCAGAAACTAAATCTAAAAATAATAGATGAGTGGATGATGAAAGACTGTGAGGGAGATCAGATCTGCTATGCAGGAGGATGAGTCAGGAGTAACCTGAGAGAAGTCAGAAAAATGTGCACATCTGAGGCTGAAGCTAGGAGGGAGAAAAGCCATGTGTAGCTTAAGGCGAAGTAGAGGAGCATCTGCACGCGGTCTACACTGGTTCAGGAAGGAGAACGGGAACATCCCAGTGAAACAAAAACAGTGCGAATATTTCATACATCGTCTACAACAAACGACTCTCTGTACGACGGCAGATCAGTGCAGACTACCATGCATTATTCAAACAGGGTTGTAAACATTGCACATGAATCGCATCACCATAAACATTATCAAAACTGAGGCTACATTAAAGCCTGTTTGTTTGAGTCAATCTACGTTCCTACCCTCATCTATGATCACCAACTCTGGGTGAGCTGGCCCAAGTAGAGGGGAAAGTCTGGCTCTCTCTGCTTTTAAAGTGCTGCTGATGGATGAAAAAAATCCCACCTGTATCTGCTGTAATTTCTATTAGCTCCAAAATGTAGACGTGGATGGAAATTATTGCTGTGTCTAATGAACTTGTTTACATAATTCAGGCAGAAGTTCAATATTTTGAAAAATGTTGCAGAGAAAAAACCTGTTCAGTCTGTGCGTGGCGTCAGAGATGTACAGATTGCACAGTGAAATTAATAAATACAATATATGCTACGCATTCATAATGCAACAGGTTATAATGAATCATGTTGTTTAGATTGAAATAAATCTTTTAATTTAATCAAATCTTATTGACTGTAAGTAATGTTAACATCTGTAGTGGCTCAGTCGAAGTCCCAAATTGATTTAGTAGAGAATCTGTGAAGGGAGGTAAATGAAAGCATAAACAATTAATATGAAAAAAAAAAGTTTTCTAGACCAATCATACATACAGCCTCTCCCATTTTCTTATTTTTTATTTATTTTTGTTTTTAATATCTCCACCCAGCAGTAGGAATAATTACAGGATCTACTGTGTCTGCTGGTTTTTACTTGTGAGAAGTGCTAAATAAATGTTACAGGTTCTTTTTCTCTCTGAAACTCAGAGGTTATGTTCACCTCATGTTGATAGGAAAATAAAAGCTATGTTTCTAGAACTGAGAGGATTTAGGGTTTAGGGTCTGACAGCTTTACATTACTTCCAGTGCAAAAAATGTGATTTCATTTACTACGTATTTTGGCATTAAACAATTATTGTTTTTTCTGCTTTTAATGGTATGTTTTGTTAAATAATAACTGCGGTTTTAATATATTTAGTTTAACTATTTCTTTTTAATTTAGGGCTCATTAGTTAGCTGTATTTACTTATAAAAAAAAAGTGAAATAGCTCCACTAAACCTGCAGGAAAAGTTCTTTTTTGTTCAACCTGAACCTTATTTTCAGCAAATATTACATTCTTTTACTCAACCAGACAAGTTTGGAGCAACCTATGGAGTCATGATTATTGTATATGCATATAATGGGAGTTTATGGGGGTAGGAGTTGCCCGCCAGTAATCAGGCATTATCTGCCCCAAAACCCCTTCAATTAACCATGTTGTTGGTATCAATCATTAGCACTACTCCACTCAGAGTTCAAAATGTCTCGGAAGTGCTTATTTTTTTGGTTCCAGGATGATTTAGAAGCAATAAGCCATCTACACTATGATTACAATGACGTCACTGCTGTTCTCCATCCCAGCTGTAGTCTGAGCAGGACTTTCACTCTGTGCTCTACGACGGTCGGTTAGACAGAACTACTGCAGACATCAACAAGGTTCACGTTTGGAATGAACAACAGGACTAAGTTCATCCAAGAATCCAAGTGGCTCCAAACTTGTCCGGATGAGGAACTGAACATATTTGCTAAAAACAAGGTCCAGGTTGAAAAAAAGAAACCAAGCTTTTCCTTTAAGTTGGGAAACTTAAAAGTTTAATTCTGCCTGGGACCTAAGAGGTTAACTTCATGAATCTTAGATGTAACTTTCAGCTTTTATTTTCCAAGATTGTTCTGGTTCCTTCCAGCTATACTTTTCCAAACCAAACAGGGTTAGTTTACCCATAAACTCCGGGCTACATCTGGAGACTGAGGTAAGTTAACACCATTAGGGTGGGTCAGCTGTATGCCCTCATTAGCAGTCATTAGCAGGGATATAGATACAGAATATTATACATAAACAGACAACACAACAGATGGAATCAAAGTGCTTGATATTAATCGATTTAGGTGTAGAGTCATGAATCAAAAAGCAGAAGAGAAGTGGTGGGCTGGGAGATGGAGTATTTTAGCTGAAACTGACCCCCAATTTCAAACAGATGTGGCAGTGGAACAGTCGTCTGGTTTACGCCTTATTCTTGATACCGACAGTTTGCAATATGTGGGTTCTATTGTTTTATGTGTCACACTTCCAGAACGCATAAATCTTAACATGGGGCTGAGTAGGAATCAAGTATCAGTGTACAGAATCCGCTAAATTTCAAAATAAAAGAGTTTGCGATTGCTAAGAGTAGCCCTGCATCCAAATCCTTAGTATTTACTACATGCTATGTAGCAGCTACTACTCAACCGTTGAAGTAGTAAATACTGCGTGGCAAACGAGCGAGTAGTAGGCATGAAATCGTACGTACTGCTCCGCCATTTTGCATGTTCTGTGACCCCGATGTTTGCGATACATAAGGTCGCCTGTGGTCCCGTTAAACAATAACTTAAATGTTTAATCTGTTGTCAGCAAACTATTAAAATGATTAACATCGCTACACTTTTACATTTATATGCAACAATTGCTGCAGTGTGAATGGTTGATAGCTCCTCTGTAGCTGAGGTCCCTCTTCTTCTACGACTTTGAGGGTTCCACTGCATTGTGGGATAGCATAGCGCCAACCGGCTGCTTACTGTGGCCGTGATACACATCCGGGAACTTTATGCGTACTACTCCAATCCATACTGGAGATTCAGATCTACTACATCGCGCGCTTACTGCTTTTCGCTTGCTACGTAGCAAGCATAGTAGGGGTATACGGATGCAATCTAACTCACCCCCTATCAGAGTCTAACTCCGCCCACATTTTCTGTTTGAAAAATGCCTCAAAATGTACTATGTACTCAATATGTATGTAAATGCACACCCAGTTTTATTTTGTTTTTACCTACTTTTATGTCATTTTGTGCAATCATTCAAATATCTAATACAATCATACATACAGGAACTATCAAATATTTTTGGATTCGAATGTTAGGGTGACATCAGGTAAATTAGGACACTTTTTTGTTGATCGCAAGTAAACCACTTAAAATGCTAAACCTTGTGAAATTAATGAATTGTACAGCTTAATATGAGTCTTGGTAACATTTTTGTGCAGAAAATATATCACCAATAACAACAGTTAACACGATTTTAATCTTTAAAGGTTACAAGTGAGCACTATCTGATCTGGGTAGAGGTTCAGGTAAAATGGGACAGGTGATGTGGTTTGAAGAGTTGGAGACAAAATAGAAGAATAACAATGCAATTTATTAGTTCATAAAGTCAGTTATCAATCATCAATTATTGATTTAGTCACTGAAGTCGGTTATTGATTAAACAAACATGTTTTCTTTAAAACACCGTCAGCACAGTAACTTTCATACCCCGAAACTAGGAACCGATTTTCAAGTAGACCCAGGCCTACAAATTAAATTTAATAAGATTGTATAGATCAGAAACAACAACATATATGTAAATATCAATTATCTGAATACATAACATATGGGCAGTTACAAGCTAATTAGCTAATGCTATTAGCACAAAATACAACATATTCTCTGGTAATTTATCTTGCTTAACTGTCACATTATTTGTAATATCTCACAATGTGGCATAAAACGGTAATTTTCATGTTATTTCTGATCCTTGTGGCTTAAAATCTCACCTATTAACAGCAGCTGCAGTTTAAAGGTAGTAACATGCTTTTTTATTGGCTGCTGATATTTAAAGAGATAAATGGTTGAAACCTTATTTCTCCCAAATTACCTGATGTCACCCAAATAAAAACTGTATTTACTACGTTTCTGCTTTCTACTAACGAATGTACGTCTCTAATCTGCATCCACAGCCACACGCAGCACTAAAATACATGAACAAAGCGTTCCTTTGCACCCGCTCCATCTTGGTCGATTTGATGACATCCTTTGTGTCCAGCCAAGCTGTGGGCTGAGAGTATAAAACAAAGAAGTATGGCTGCACTCACATCCTGTTTCACACACTCCATTTCCTCCTCCTGCCTGAGGTGAGAAAGCGACGGAGAGATGCAGAGGAACCCCGAGAACTCCAGCGAGTTTGTCAGAGGTGGTGAGCGTGCAGAACGAGACGAGGCAGAACTCCTCCTGGTTTTTTCATGAAGACGCAAAGTTTCTTTGAGACACGACAACAACACGCAGTTCTACGACGGCACTTTCACTTTCCATGCAGAAAACATTTTAGCATGTCGGAGTACTTGTCTTCTCAAAAATTTGGAACATCTCCTGAACACCTTATGAGGTACACAAATGCAACAACAGGATGGCTGCAACATAAAGCTTTCAGGCATCTAGACGCGATGAAGATGACTTGCTGAAGGGAAGGCAACTTGCCAAAAAACTTGCTTTTGCAGCTCCTGTTTAATTTCCGACTGATTCCGCATGATAGGACGGATGTTGGAGTAGGGGATACGATCCTGGTCATGACGGCTGGATCCATGAAGCATCTTTCTCAGCACCTTTTAGGGATAGTTCAGGTATTATTTGAGATTTAAAGATGCTAATCAGATGTAAAAACAATAGATTGTCGCCATGGTTACCAGTCATAAGAAGTGTCAGAAAGTGAAAAAGTAACCAGAAAGAATAACCGTTCACACAGCAGCGCTGTGGATCGTAAAAGTCAGCAAAATTGAGACTTTGGCGCCTAAAAGGTTAAACATTTATGCGCACATCAGAGTACAGTAGACGGCCCAATAATGGTACTCAAGTTAAAGTAGTACTACAGCAACAATTTTTTTTTGTTTAAAAGTAAAAAAATACTAAGTAAAAGGCTACTTGAGTATTCAGCAGTAACTGATCACGTTATATATATATATATATATATATATATATATATATATATTTATAAAAAGCAGAGAATGCACTTTTCCAATGTTCTCGCGTGATGTTCTCAAAATAAAACCAATGAAACCAATTATTTATTATATTAGGTAATGTGCATATATATATTTTTTATATTACAGAACAGAATAAATAACTTCTCTTTAGAATACATGTTTAATGTATATTCACTTCAAACTCCTCTTGGCTCAACTAGCGCAGAAGGTAAATTAAAAAGACAAAACTTGTTTAGGAACAACAGGTCTAACTTTGACATAGTACGTATGATAAATTGTTAAAAATCTTTATTCTCCGTTCAATGAACAGCTGGTAGGATCCAGACATTTAACTCAACTAAGAATTTCGAATCCACTTAATAGTTTTACAAAAGTAAAATTTACAAGTACGGCGCAGCAAAGCTACTCCTAGACGTCCAGTTTTTCCTAAAAGTTACTCAAGTAAATGTAACTAGTTACTGTCTACCTCTGGTGTAGATATTTGTCAGAGAAGAGCTGAACATTTAATAGAGTTTGAATGGGTTTCACGATGGGAGTGTGAGCGTTTGCTCTTGTTGCAGATGAAGGGGAAACAAAAAGAACGTGGAACAGCTGCACAGGAAAATCAGATTTTGGGAGATTTGTAAGCATGACTAACTGAACACCTCCAGGCTTCTGTCCTGTTTATTTTAATTTCCACTCGAATGAATTATCCACTTCTCCTTGCTTCCCTCTTTCTCTCAGAGAGAGCGGGGGTACTTTCCCTCTCTGACCCAGGCATGCATCAAGCTTCAGCTGCTAAAACCTCCCTCAGGGATTCAGACACATCTCGGCTCACACACAGATGTGCAAAGTGGCAAGATTATCACTGAACAGGACAAGGAGCATCAGCGTGAAGGAGGAGGACAAGAGATAGATGAGATACGCTGAAGAAGAAGGAAAACAGGAATTCATTTTAAATTATAGACGTGAAAAAAGAGCTAAAATTGAATGAAATCTGAATTTATCCACCTTCTTATCACCTTCATCTATCAGTTTATTCCAAGCTTCTCCTTCTTTAACACGTTCATTTATCTTTCCTTCCTCCTCCGCCCTTCTATCCATCCATCCATGCTGTCCTCCATCCATCACACCACTAGGACACAGAGACACTTGACTTTGACACCCAGATCCAGTTTGCTCAGCAGTTCAAACTTCGCCACAAAGCCCAGCAGCTCCCAAAACAGCCGAAGACGATCCAGAAATCCTGATTCGTTAGCGTAACACTCACAGTTGCTGGTTGAATTCTCCAATCAGTCTGCAGGATCAGTCACCAAACTACCTACAGCTTCTGTTTGTCTCTGCATCTATTACGCTGCTTCCTACCGACTAGGGATGGCTGTCGTTTAGGTTTGATCCGATACCAGTGCCAAACCGGTACTTTTTAAATGGTGCAGGTGCTTAAAGGCACAGTGTGTAATTTTCGGCCAGTAGGGGGCAGTGCATACCTAAATGATCACAAGCATGCGGTATCTGTGTCTTTGAGTAAGAAACTCAACAACGGAGGTCCAACTAGTTCTGTTTTCAAACGGTCAATTCCCTGAAAATGATCTATTTGCAGCAACATGACGAGCACATCAGTCTCTCTTTCATCGCTTGGAACTAGACAAGAGTTAAAAATGTATTTATGAAAATACTTAGGAAATCAATGTTTTAATAGCGGGCTTGTTCCGTGCGCTTTGTCCATCTGGGCTCTTGTAGAAGTTAAGACGTCATCTAATATGGCTTTCCCCTGAAAAGATGACCCACACCTATGTATTTTAAAACTGATTTTTAAAGTCATATTTTACACTATTGCTGATATTTTATACAATTAATGTGCTTTACGTAATTATTATAATATCATATTTTAATGGCTATTTCAAAAGATGTACTGCAAAAACTACACACTGTCACTTTAAAGAATGGAAAACATACAAACTTTGTTCAAAAACCCTTTTATTCTCTATTTTTAGTAGGGCTGTCAAACTATTACATTTTCCCTAATTAATCACAGGGTAGCTGTGAATTAATCACCATTCTTAAATATGATCAGAAAACCTACAATTTTCAGTGTAAATAAACAACAAATCTAAATGCTGTCGCTGTTTTTTTAATGAAGTATAGAAAAAAATCTATTGAATTTTTGTTTTGAATTCCACAATCACATTTAGAATGTATGTGTGATCTCATATGAAACATAATAACAAATAGAGGTAGAACTAAGCAAAATATATGAATAAACTTAACATTTGGATATCATCAGTCTGTATTAAATATCCCATAAATCAAATGTAATATAGATTTAGTAATCAAATGTCACAATTTCCCATTAGTAATCAGTCAGAAGATAAAACGCTGGTTCATGACATCAGGAAATGAACGCTCTAATTGTGAAGATGTACACAGCTACTTCCGCTAATAGTTAGCACTAATTTAAGTCCGACAACATCACTTTAACGGAATAATTTCATATTTTTAACACAGCGGTAACTAACTATGAAAAGTCATGACGCTATACACGGAGCCAACATGCACAAATCCACATAAATATGGAGGATTTAAACTCTGCGCCGCACACAGCGAGCTGACATCCGAAGCACACGGAAATTTCCAACGCACAACTTTGGAAATTATTATCATATCAATGCAGTCAATATGCCAATAATAATATAATCCCCTGTCGTTTAGGATCACAAACAGATGCTGCTGCACAACAATCCGTAGTTTAGCTGGTTAGGAAGGAGAGCTGATGTTACAGGCTGAATTATAAACAGGGCGGTGTTCTTTGCAATCGTTAATTGCATAAAGAAAAAGAAAAAAGTTAATTCTAGGAATTAATTTACCCTCGTTGTTGCGTTAATTTCGATAGCTCTAACTTTTATCAGTTTTTTGCAACGAGATAATCATGTTTACCTTTACTGGTGATTTAGGGAATCGCTCTTGGCTGATGATTGTGGCCCAGAATCCACAGTGCTTTAGATCTCCAAAAGAACCAAGATAAGGCACCGAAATGTGCGCTGCTTTTTGGTCTGGTTACTATCGTTTGTGACAGAATCGGTGCCATAATGTTACCAAATATTAATACCCATCCCTACTACCGACAGGGATGCAGAGAGGAAAACGAATCAGACGGACTTAAACACACCAACTAAGACGCAGCCTGCATGTCAGCACCACGTATGCTGCATGATGCGTGATTCTGTCTGCCACTCATCTCCTCTGTTTGCAGAGAAAATACATTCTCAATTTTTGTTTGTCTTCGTTGGAGTAAACTAATGTGTGGTGTCTGTGTGTCGCCCTGCAGACGTGTTTTAGCTCTTCCAGCTTCAGCTGCAGCTTCTCTTTCCTCCTAGCTGAGTTCAGCAGTCAGTTTGCTCCCGTAGGGGAGGCAGCTGGAGATTTAGGAGGGAAAGGGAGAGCAGCAAAGATAACGAGGTGAAAGAGAACACCTATATGAAGCTGATACGCCATTAGCAGAGACATGTAAATCTCTTTTTCACTCTGGAATGAATATAGAGCTTTAATACGACGAGTCAAAATTAAAACACACATTCATCTGAATCAGGGATGTCAAATTTACGGCCATTTACGGCCCCTGGACTGATTTTGCCCATCATTTAATATCTGTACTTTCTACAACACAAATTATTGATGCAGATGGAGACTTTCTTTAATAAGGAAATAATTTCATTGACAAATTAAAAGGATTGGGAAATGATTCATGGCACAAAAATAATTATTCATCCTTCAATAATTATATATTTTTGCTTTCTTTTTAATTTCATTGCTTAAACAACTAACGAAAAAAACAGACGTAGAAACAAAACAAAAAAATAAATATATAAAAATTACATTTTTAAAGCAAAAGTGAAGCAAACCCTGTTCATTTTGCTGAGGAAAAAATTGTTTTAGCCCCTCTTACATATTTGAAAACTATCTGATTATTATTTTTTAAAGACAAACCTTAAAAGCCCTTTCTACAAGAATTCCTACTTTATGTTTCATTAAAATATTACCTGTTAAATTAGTTGTTATGGTAAAAACCACCCTCATTTTTCTGATTTTTGCGGGCGGTGGGCACTTTTGGCCCTCGTAGCAAAAAGTTTGGACTTCTCTGATCTAAATCCTCCAATAAGCAGTGCTGGACGTCCGGGACTGTGTCACCTTAACAAGGCCAGGTGTGAAGCGGTTACCACAGCTGATCGGTGTCAGGGTTTTCTTCAAGAGCATAAAATGATTAACACGACAGAACTGACCAGGTTGAGCAGGAAAATGCAAAGATTCCAGTAAAGATCCAGTAAGAAAAACCCAAACTGAGCTCAGTTAGGTTAACGGTTCCAGAATTATTACCTTGTCTTTTGTTAATAAAAAAATGTTTTAATCGATTTTTTACTCATTTTTAAATGCCTCTCCATGGATACTTGGTTTACAAACAAAAACCTTTAAGAGGAAAATACCAAAGTCTTTAATCATCACATCTTTTCAGTACCTAGTGTGAACCTCCTGTGGTAACACATTATGGTTACCACACACACGATATGGAAGCTGTTTCTTCCCTGCATTAGTTAAACGAGAAGTACCATTTATTGCAACCTAAAATGTATTTACGGCATGCGAAACATTCATTTAATATCCCTGACAATATTAGCGCGACATCTGTTCCTTCAGGAGTTGTTGGAGGAGCCAAAGTGTTGCCATTAAATCAGGGATTATCTGCCACAAAACTCCTTCATTTCACCGAGGTTTGGTTATGAATCACTAGCACTATTCCCCTGGGAGTTCAGAGCGTCCTGGAGGTGGGTGGTTGTCGTCTTTCATATCACCCCTCAGACTCTTGCACCCTCCATTTTGGGAACCACTGATGATGCGTTCACACCGCACCAAACGGCGGCGTCAGCAGTGGAAAGATTACATTTTAACTCTATGGTTGAGGCGGACATGACATCACGGGTCAAAAAGCACTTCCTGTGACAAATCATGAAATCTCAGATTTTCAGCAGAGCAATGTTACAATTTCTATGATTTATCTTTGGTCTGGACCAACAACTTTGATGGAGGACTTTAATCAGACGCTTATGGATCTAAAAAGACCGTTTTTGATCGAGATGGAGGAGTTTTATCATGTAAAACAGACCACTAAGCAGTAAGTTCAAAAGTTTATTTTTACTTCTTCAATGTTGGTTAGGGCTTGTTGTGCTTACTGTGGTCATTGTAACCTTGCTTATCATCCATAATTGAAATCAAAAGGCTGTTAGCTCCAAAATGATAAAAGATATGTATATATTGACAAAAGCTGCTTTAGACGGTAGCAAAATTTAACTACCAACCTTTTAGTGGGTCCGTGGGTGGAGCCTAGGAACACTAAGTGGCACAACATGAGTCAACCATTGTTGCAAAGCCGGAAAACTCTTGAATATCCCGTTAGCTACTGTAACTACTGTAGCTTGTTTCCATTTTTCCTGCCAGAGCTCTACAGCGTCCATTTTTTTCAAGCTGCATTTTCCTTGGAATACTTTAGATCTGCTCGAAAAGAGATTATGCCGATAGGCAAATGTTTATGTGAATAATTTGGAGTCAAGTTCAACGGAAAAAGTCCTCAACCGCTGATAAGAACACGGGTTTCCAAGACAGGAACCAAACTGAGCCGATGCACGATACATTTAGAAACTCTTGAAACCCAGAATCAGTGCAGGTGAACGTCTTACAATTTAGCTCACTTTAACACTTAAAAGCACAGACGGACAGTGGAGTACACCTTTAAAGCACCTTTTATCTGTTCTGGAGAGAATTTATACAGGTGAGAAATTTTGTAAAACATGATTTTCTTTTTGCTGTTTCCATGATTGAAATATATAGGGTGACATCAGGTAAATTGGGACACTTTTTGGTTGATTGGAAGTAAACCATTTAAAATGCTAAACCTTGTGAAATTAATGAATTGTACAGCTTAATATGAGTCTTGGTAACATTTTTGTGCAGAAAATATATCACCAATAACAACAGTTAACACGATTTTAATCTTTAAAGGTTACAAGTGAGCACTATCTGATCTGGGTAGAGGTTCAGGTAAAATGGGACAGGTGATGTGGTTTGAAGAGTTGGAGACAAAATAGAAGAATAACAATGCAATTTATTAGTTCATAAAGTCAGTTATCAATCATCAATTATTGATTTAGTTACTGATGTCAGTTATCAATTAAACAAACATGTTTTCTTTAAAACACCCTCAGCACAGTAACTTTCCTACCCCGAAACTAGGAACCTATTTTCAAGTAGACCCAGGCCTACAAGTTAAATTTAATAAGATTGTATCGATCAGAAACAACAACATATATGTAAATATCAATTATTTATCTGAATACATAACATATGGGCAGTTACAAGCTAATTAGCTAATGCTATTAGCACAAAATACAACATATTCTCTGGTACTTTATCTTGCTTAACTGTCACATTATTTGTAATATCTCACAATGTGGCATAAAACGGTAATTTTCATGTTATTTCTGCGCCTTGTGGCTTAAAATCTTACCCATTAACATCAGCCAAGTGTCCCATTTTACCTGAAATTTTTGTCCCAATTTGTCTGAAGCACACCACATTAGCTAAAATTTGTTTTCCTTGAAAAATTCAATCATACTGCCTAATCATTTTGATATTAAGCTAAACTTAACACACAACGATATACATTTCATTCATGTTTTTTGTTATTTCCACATTATTTTAGCTGCAATATCCTTATAATCACAATGACAAAACTGACACGTCAGGGATCTCACCTTCACTGATTTTTTTTAGCTTGGCTCCTCCCATCTCTGATACTTTTAAACCAATAAAAATGATTGTATATTACAAACAGCAACTGCAGTTTAAAGGTAGTAACATGCATTTTTATTGGCTGCTGATATTTATAGAGATAAACCTTATTTGTCCCATTTTACCTGATGTCAACCTAATTATATTCCAGAGGTGTTAGTAGAACTATTGTTTATTAATTGTTCCTCCAGCAGCTAATCTAATGGGCAGCTGCTAGGAGTTAATGCCAAAAGAATTGAACAGTAGTTTTTCCTGAATGTCTTACCTTCAGAGATGTAGGCGCATGCTGCACACAGCTTCAGGATTCACATCTTATAAAGGAGACGCAGCGTCACAGATCCTCACTGTGAAACAGAGAGAAAATAAATCCATATTTTTGCTTTGTGAAAAGGATTTTAGCTGCTGTGTTAGTGGCTGTGCTGAAGTGACAGAGGTGAACAGCAGCATTGACTGCCTACAAAAGCAGCCTAATTATCAATTAACTGGTCGGCTTTAACTAAGAGTGCTTAGCCGAGAACAGTTGATCCTCCCACACAGGAAATCTGTCTTCAGATGCTGTTGCTGCTGGATATCAATGATCCCAACAACCCTGAGTATTGATCCAGAGATATCTCTGTTCCCTCCCTCCCTCCTTCCTTCCTTCTACGTTTCTTATCTGTCCTCTACACTTGGGCCCAGTTTTTCCCTTTTCCCACATTTCATCAGTCCTTTACCCACACCCAGGCCTCAGTTCTTCCCTCCATCCTCCATCCTTCCTCCTGACTCGCTTTTCAGCTTCCCTCCTTCAAAGGATAGAGGACACGGCCGAAACAAAGGCCGCTTCTATACCAGCTGAGCCAGCAGGATGGGGAGAAGGAGGGAGGGAGGGAGAGAGAGGAGGGATCGAAACGAGGCAAGGAGGAAAAGAATGAGGCCAAAGAGTAAGGTGGATGGGAGGGCAGGGGTAGGACGGGCGACGGTGGGAAGGGGGCGGAGGCCTGGAGTCAGAGAGCAATGGATGGAAGGGAGAGGATAACGATGGATGCTCTCACATTAACAGCCTGATTGCACAGATGCAGCAACTTAGTCCATTATGAAATATTTTACAAAAAAAAACCCACAAACACTTACACTCAAATTTCATCAGACGATTGAATGTTGTAAATCTGGGTGGTGACTTCCTGATCTCTGATTATGTAAATGATTAAAGTCTGCTGGCTAGAAATAAAGGATTTCGCTTTGTTTTATTCTTAATTAAGGCACATTTTAAGACAGAAAATAAAATCCTATATTCTGCATATGATTGGACTTAGTCAGCAAACCTGCCAGATGTGACAGACTGGAGTTAATATGCACAGCAGGATGTCCTCAGCACAAGGACACGGGTTCTGTGTGCGTGTGTGTGTGCAGCTAAATCACAGATTATCAAATAACTGATTTGGTGAATTAATCACTCTATGTTGCCTCCTCCATGGAGGATGGACTTTTAAATCTCGTTCCACCCTCAAAATGTCCCTGAAAGGAAAAGCAAGAGTGGCTACGAAGCAGAAAGACTTCTCCTGATCCGCCTGCACAGCGTAAAAACATCTGCTGTAAAAACATCTCAGGTGTTACACTGCAGAAACTTTCCGCCAAGTCAAAAAATCTTTTTTCCTGGCTAAAAAGCATTTTTTGAACTTGTTTTGATATTTATATACTAATACGAAGCAGAAGGTGTTAGATTATTAATCCTATTTTGAGTATATGTGTCTTATTTTAAGAATTCTTACAAAGCTTGACTATAATCAAGTATTTCGAGGGTTAGGGAGGTCGAAAACATCTTAAATTAAGAAAAATAATCTAAAACTGTAGGAGGACACTTTCACTTGGTAATGATTCTCAAAATAATACATATATACTCAAAATCAGATTAACAATCTAACACATTTAACTCTTGCTTAGTATCTAAGACTCAAAACAAGATTAAAAAAATGACTTTTTAGCTGGAAACAAGTTTTTTTGACTTGGTTAGATGGACAGTTTTTGCCGTGTATGGAGCAGCGACCCCCTCAGAGGAGTTCTGGGCCAGACATGAAAGCAACTGACTGGCATTTTACAAAGACGACTAACGAGCATGGAATAAGAGGCTGGGTAGTACTGCAACTATGAAACGGATTAGCCAGTGGGTCAGTAGATGGTTGTCTGTTAGCCGTGTGAGGCGACGACTAGTGCAGTCTAATGAGCCGGCATCCCCAGGGTGAGACCACATTTACTCTGATTTAATCTGGAATTTGCAAGAGAGGCTACATCCTTTAATGAGGTCTGGATAACTGAGATGAAATGCCCCAGCAGCTTCCCTCAACATGGGCTCCACACCAGATGCAAAACTTTAATTTCCAGGCATGGAAAAAAAAAAGGCAACCTCAAACTAAGCTAACAGAGGCTGGGCAAAGACGTCTACTGTTTTATCAGAGAACTTTGGATGTTTCATGCAGAAAATATCCAGAGACATAGTCTACATGCACTCTTCTACTGCAAAACAACACATACAAACCAATAAAATAAATTGGCACGTTCAAAATCCAGGTGATGACATCATTTTTATGTTAACTGCTGGATGATGTTACGACATGCCGCTAAATATGATAAACAATAAGCCATTACTGTATTGAGTTGCACGCAATGCATTCTGGGGTTTTGGGCCCCAAACTGATGGAAGCGAACATACATATAGATAGAGAAAAATGAAAAAATAGATCATTTCCACAGTGGAACGTCGACAAACATAAAACATATATTTGCCGTAGAGGGCTAACTGTGTCTGCGAAGCATAAGAAAGAACTATGTGCAGCTACAGCGCAGAAACTACTGATTCTTTTTGATGAAAGAAGAGGAAAATTATTTCAGGCTGATTATACCGGCTTGTTGACATTCCACGGAGTGACAATCCTGGACCCACAAACGCTGTTAGACGGCTGGGAAGAAGGGAATGTCGTCATGTAGAAGTTTTCTCAGCTACTTTTCATCCCAGAGCTCATGGAGTCAGATGTGCTGTATCATCCTATCGCAGGGATTTCTTGCTACGTAAATATAAGCACAATGGCTAGCAGTTAGCACGTAGCTTATTAGCTTCCGTCGTGCTTTTAAACTCTCCCAATTTGTATTATTGAATGAGATATTTACTTGTTAGAAGCAGTAAGAGCCCAGATAAGGCTGAGATGCTCTAAACATGAATCCTTCACATCGACTTCCAGCACTGGGCTATGCCAAGCCTGCGTGCTAATGACTATGCTACCAAAACTAAAACTGTTAGATCTAGACGATCAACAGAAATATTGAATAATTAACATGATTAATCACACATTTCTTATCTCGTTTATCCACCTCACATTTGGATCCTTCTTTTCTGTACGTAATGTATATAAAATAAATGGTTCATTACAAGGGTCTGTATCATTCATACACGGGTTCTTTTTGCATTCTCCACCGTTTAATTTGGTAACTGCCGTTTCCACAGCCAACCACAACACAATGAGTAGCGGGTATACTTTGAAAAATCTACCAAAAACAGCCTTTAAGAGGCTTAAATAGGCTCCGTATTAATGAAAACACACGCATGCATTGTTTGGGTTCCTAAAGCCGTGACCGCGGGTCCAAGATGCGTTTGTCAGCATGCGGACTTGCAACATCAATAAGGCTTTTTGAAAGCTAGTTCACGTTAGAGCTGTGAATTTATTTCATTATGTTTAGCTGATGAACTATGAGCATGAATCTGTTCATTTTAAGCTGGACTGAACTAGTTCTCCTTCATGCTGGACAGGAACATCATCGATGACTTAATAGTGCAGAAAAACCAGATTTAAAGCATTATTTCTTCTTTGCCTTTATATTAAACATCCCCTGTATTGCACATATAGGCTGAACGTCTGGTTGGGCAGTCATGCAAAAGTGATGCAACACTGCAAATATTGTTAGAAATGCTCCCTGGCCCAGTTCTGTAGCTCTACAGCTCCTGGTCATGCCTCAGAGTCATAGAAAGCAAATCTCATGAAACCAAATCTCTATGGAGCGCATCTGAAGAAGCCAGCGTACTGACGGTTTTATAACCTCGCTAGCCAAGACAACAAAACGTCAAACTAACGCCTTGCCAATCAGTAAATTATCAGTACCAAGCTGTAATGTTGAAGGATGAGGTACAGTATTAATATTTTGTTGTTATTAACATATAAAAAAAAACGGAGAGAAAAGTCGTACAGAGCGGTTTTCAGCAGCGGGACATTCCCAGGCGTTGCCTGGGAACGTCCCGCCGAATGCCGAAGCGCCACCAAAATGTTTTGAAAACGCACGTTTATAAGGTGCAAAAGTTGTGGAATGCGTTTGACGTATCCTGGAAGCGCAGGGCGTAAAAATAGACGTGAATAGGGAGTAAATTTAGGAAACGTCGCGACACAACTCATCTGGGATTCACGCCACTCTGCGCCCAGTGGAAACAGATCCTTTGACAATAACGATGGTATCCAATAGGAAGAAGGCTTTAGAGAAAGAACGGTATTTACGTCCTGTTTTAAAAACACTGAAACAAAGTTTGTAGAGGTGATTGTCTCACTAGTGGGAGTGTCTGAGGAAAAAACGCCAGAATACCTCAAATAAACTCTTAAATGTTTGACCATTTTAGAGCTAAGAAAAGGGAAAAAATACCTTTAAAAGATGCTTACGATCATTATCTATCTGCCGCTAGTTTTGGTTGTGTCCTTTCACTGTCCATGATGATATTCTGAAGTTGAATTTGTATGGAAGTGTCAGAACCTGTTTTATCCACATTGGGTCAAAGAGCTGAAGGTTGGTAGAGGTGGACATGAGTGGAAAGAGGTAAAAGATCCGAGCATCAAAACGAAAAGTCTGTTTGAATGATCTCATATGTGTGTGTGTGTTCATATGTAATGCTTTATGGAGCAGTAGCCAGCCAGCAGGTCGCTTTTATCAATAATTGAAGCAGGTCGGTGAGCGGCTGTCTGTCAATGCTTACAGCCCTGAAGCGCCTGCTACACTGCTTCCACTTTCTGCTTCTGTCCCAACGCTGCAGAGAAGCATTTCATCATGTTTTTATTCCAAATGTCCCACTTTTACAATTCAAAAGCGTTTATGAAGGTTCAAAATGCTCAAAAACATACGTTTGTTTTAGAAATGTGGATGAAGGCCGGAAGAAGCCAACATCCAATTAGAGTATTTGCTTTTAATGATAACAACTGAATATAATACGAGGATCTTGTCATTGACTTTTGCTGTGATTCCAAAGAAAATGATGCTGGATGGCAGACAGAGTTAAGTATAGTTGCAGAAATACTGCCAATATTCTGATCTGTGCTGTAATGTTTAAGGAAGCAGCAACAGAAATGCTCTTTTTCTGAACTTTTATGTCTAAAATAATGTTAAGCTGGATAAAATTGGTTCCCCTCAGATTAATACAAACTGGTCGAAATAACAACAACGAAAAAATAGGAGGCAGAGATGATGCTCGACAGGCTTTTCTGAAACGAGCGCCTGTCTTTGTGAAAAATCAAAGTTGAGATGTGAAGCTCCCCAGCTGCAACCGCAAACAAACTAATTAAACCATAATTAAGACATCTGCTGCATATGAAATGCTATCCGAGATGCAAATGAAAAACGGATGTGAAACATTGGGGTCATTCTCCGTTACAGCATGTGACACAGAGGGTGGCTTAAATACAAGTGGGATAGAAAGAAATGTGAAACCAAATACATCATGTGAGAGGATGGCCATCACGTGCTAAATGCTAGAACTGGCTTAGAAGCAGCTGGGAACCTGTAGTTAAAGGAATGAGGCCTGAAAAGCGCTGCACTGATGGAGGATTTTAGTTTGAATAGTTTGTTTTTTCATCCATGAAGCTTTAAGCTTTAAGTATTACATGCCTGACGCACAAACTCTATGATTTGCTTCCTTATTGAAGCAGCTTTCCACCTTTTTTGTCTTATTTTCTATTAACTGATCTCAGCTGCAGTAAATCGACTGCAGTTGCTTTCTAATTTCTCTGCTCTTAATTGCTAAGAAAAAACATACGTCCAGACAAAAACACCAAAGAAGTTTGCAGACTGAGCGACTGATGCTAAACACTTAATTGCACATTTTTGGATGGTGAAAGAAAGCTGGGACTGAAAGAGGGAAACACATTTAGAGTGACATTAAAAAACTGAATGGAAAAATTTTCCAGATTTAGTTTTGGTCACCAAAGATTTTCTTATTTAAGCTGTCTTATTGCAGGTTTTAGTCATTGATAACTGAACTGTCTTACAGTTTATGAAAGACTGGAGGAACTTTAAGTCAAATTTTCTCAAAAACACTCAAAGATAAATTAGAAAACATCCATAACTGTAATAACATTCCTTAATCTCACACTCGAATATTCTGTCTTCAAAGATACAGATCCTTCGTCCAGCTATTCACATGCCTACAACTATCTCGTAAATGCGGCCTGTCAAATCTAATCTTTTGTTATTATAATTCAAATGTTCTTCCCAGACTGTCTGCTGAGGCTTAAATATTTTCTTTACAGTATGCTGGCAGGATACGGTGACTTCCACACTCTTGATCCCAATACAGGTTCCCTATTCAGAAGAGGAGCAGTTAAAACGTGTCACACAAGCTTCATTTGTTACTCTGTAGGCTAAACTAAAAGCTGTTTATTTTATGCAGTGCTTTCTTTTCTTCCAGTCTTTCCTTCGATGTCCAGTAAAGAACTTTGGCTTGCCTTGTGTCTGAACGCTGCAGCAGAAATAAACTGAACAAACTTTTAACATTTCCCAGGGAGATCCAGATTGGTGTTGCTCTCTAACCCCTTCCCAGTTGGACATTGTGATGAAACACTGCTCTATGCTCCAACCCTCGTGCATGCCTGGTGGCAACACTTGCTGATAATCGGTTCATTGAGTGCATTTGTTCAGCTGCTGCTGGCTGCTATACTTATACCTATACTATACTCCCATTAAAGCTGTTGGAAGCAGCAAGGGTGTAGTTAGTTTCGCATCTTCCAGTAAAATCTGCTGAAAGGCCTTGAGGTCCTGTCAGAGAACAAGCCTCCTGATGCTCCAACTATAAGGAGACAAGGACATCTGTGCGTGATCAAAGTCATTTCCGATTCGTCAGCGTCTCTTTTTGTCTTCATCACATGGCTCAGTGTGAAAGGTAAACACCAGCTGACTGCAGACTGGGCACTGGGAGGGGGAAAAGGAGGAGTTTCCTTCCAGATGGACGAGCTTTCATCTCTGCGTTTTTCATTCCTCACCACCTCATCCCTCCATCTCTCCTCTCACTCCACAATCTCTCTCTGTCATCGTTCTCACCACCCATCCATACATCCATCCATCTCTGCCAACCCATCATCCTCCGCTGCATCAGCTTCCCTCCACCCCCACGTCTGCGCCGCTGTGCTGCTACACTCGACGATGGATCGGATCATTTTCTGTGCATCAAGGTTTAAAACCAACTCACAGAAAGAACTAAATGAATATTTAAAATAGACTCCCCTCATCTTTACCAACGTTTTCTTTAAATATTTACCTGCTGTACATAGAAGCTATGAATTAAATATTAATATTTTAAAGCAAGGTACTATGATAAGGCGGGACATTTACTCTCCTGTTCAGAAGTACAAGCATTTTATGCAGGATTATTAGGTCAAGTTGAAAGTAGAGCTCAAAAATATAATCAGTTAATCAAATGTTAAACAGCTCTACTCCAAAAAACCTACGAATCTGTATGTTGGTGCCCTTTGTGAAGTTACACAGATAGATATAGTCATAAGATAGGTAAATGCTGGTAAATTCTTGAGAGTAATATTTTCGCCATGTCATTCAGCTACTGTATATTTATAAATGTCACATTTCCTGACTGAATATTAAGGTAATATTTAGTTAGAAAGCTAAACTGGAAGGGTAAACAGTAATCTAAAATGCAAAATCACTTTCCAATAAGTGGAAATGGACTATCACGGTATTTTCCGAACTAAAACTCACACTTTTCTTTAAAGGTTTGGAAATCCCTGCGACTAATACGCTGGAGCATAAAATATACGTTTGTCATTTTCACACCTAAAACCTGTAGAGGGCGCTCTAGACTTGTGTACCGGAATTTTTGAATACACACGTACCACTGAAAATCCAACATTTAAACAGTAATATACACCCGAGAGAGTAAATGAAAGTGATAACCGAGAAAGCTTGGAGTGACGATTAAAAAAACACTAAGCATTTTAAAAAACAACAAAAAGGCTAATCCTGGGCTGAATGCTAAATGGCCACAGCTTCAAGAACGAGTTTACAAACGGGTGCTTGAACAATGGGCTACAGGGAGAGTGTTATTGATGGTGCTGTTACATCTCCACGCCTACGTAACTCACTAGCAGACATCCAAGCTGAGGTCGACAGTTTCCGTGAGTTTGTTGCAATTGAGCACCAGGTGACAAACGGATCATTTTAGGAATCATATTAGAAAAAAATATGCCAAAAAATCCAATTGTTGTGATCATGAATTAGAAAAGCTGGATAGATCGAGACATGATGAATTTTTGGCTTACAAAGTGTCCGGATTGCATTTAGAAAACGCAAAGCCCTGCTTCTGATTGACAGAATGCAAGCGCACATCACAGTTCAAAGTAGGGCTGGACGATGTAGAAACAGGGATGTTTCAAAATGTTACAAAATGTTGAAAATATAATTTAAGCGCCTCCCTGGTCATTTTGTTATTCCTCAATTAACTAATTTTAATTTCAAAACACTTTTTTTATCATAAATAAGTTTGTAAGACACAGAAACAAATCCAGAGACCGGAGTAACATCAGTAAATACAAAGAAAAATAATCTTATTAACCATTATATATTTTTAAAATGGTTAGTAATTTTAATTAAATGTTTATCTTAAAGCTTTTTGAGCTTTTAAACATTTTATGACACTTTATAATATTAATGGCTGAAACCTTTGGTTTAGTTTGTCAATAAAGCCTATTCTAATTCAGTTTAGCTGCTAAAGCTAACCAGCTACTCACCGATACCAGAGTGTAGACGGAGCCCAGAACACTGAGCCCAGTCCAGTCACTGAGAGCTGAAACCAGCAGGTTTATCATTCCCCAGTTGTGTTTTTCGCTTCTGAGGACAAGCTGCAGGTTTTGTTAGCAGCGCGATCTGGGTACGTTTCCTGTGTCTCAGTGATTCGTAGCGAGTCGTGGTAGTGGAGTCCTGTTTAGCGTTTCAGTGCGTTGAGGATCGGTTCAAAATGGGACGCAACATTTACCTGAGCTACTGAAATATTGTTCCGGTACAACTTCCTCCTTGCTGTGACATCTGACCGAGGTGAAATTAGTTTTATGGTGATGGTTCGCTTAGGGACCATCAACAAATTATTTTGCAGCTCAAGTCATTTGTTCCTTTTTGTGGTTTTAAAGGAGAGTGTGATGTGACAGAGCTGGCTGGGCCTGTGTTAGTGATTGATTCGGACTAGGTAGAGACTGTTATATTGAGCTAGCTGATAGGCAATAATGAAAAAATGAAGGGAACATTTTTTTTTATAGAACTTTTTTTATCCACTCCTTTTTATTTCCATTGCACCACACGTCTATTGATTGATAGATATTGCTATTGAATTATTGTCCAGCCCCAGCTCAAAGATTAATCAAAAGTTTTTATCCCCCCTGGAGGCTTAACCAAAGTACTCCAGTCACTGGATATCGCATCGAACTGGAGCTCTAAGGCATCACCTGTGAGAGGAGTGGATGAAAGATAGCTTCACCGCAACTTGGAGGATGCGGCATGCTTCTTACCTGTAAGTTATTGGATGGATCGACAAAGCACCGATTTCAGTGACAACCGAAACCATTCTGTTGGGGTTTCAGGACGGCCGGAACAACTGGAAGTAAAACTGGTGCCGACGAAGGGAGCGGCACTTCGTCTTCCTCCAGAGTCGTTCGGAAGTGACACCGAGGATGAAAAATTCAATTGAGTTTAGTGATTTGGAGTGAGATGTAGTTAGGTAAACTTGTTATATTCTTCACGCTATAGTTATATAATGAATGCAGGAAAATATCGATACAGCAATATATCGCAATATTTTATGTCACAATATTGTATCAATATTTAAAACAAAACAAAGAATCGATTTTTTTATTTTTATTTTAAGAATTTGAATGAAACATTAAATATTATAGTGTTTTTTTGGGTAAAATTTAAAGTAAGACCACTAGTTGGTGGCTGTGTTCACCTTCTTCGTTCCAGTTGATCTACTGGATCTAGTAATAAAACTTGATGTGTTATGGATGAAACAGGTTGGAGTGTTTAGAATGCTTTAATAGTTTTTCTACAGTTAAATTCAATTTTAAAAATCACGATATATAGTCTTACTCATACTATCACAATATGTGTCATTTTCTCAACACATCTTTGATTCATTTTGTCCAACATTTGCAAACTGTAGACTCTATCCAGTCAGATGCATATTTTGTATAATCAATCCAAGTAAATGGAACATTCACAAGATGTCACCAAAATCACTTTGTCCCCTTTAAATCTTTCAAAAAATTATTTAAGTGTATCGAATTGTATCAAATCTTATCATTGGCGGAATATCGTGATATGTATTGTCGTGTGAGCTGAATACCGTGTATCGTAACGTGAGATTAGTGCACAGCCCTAGTTATTATACCAGCCACATATTCAGTTTTTTGCTTATGACTTATGATCAGTTCTGCGTTACCAAACAGCCTGTTGCTCCCCATTCTATTATCATTATAACTTGCCTTTTAAAATGAAATGCCTGTCCTCGGTATTCAGATTTTGTAAACTAAATCTCCCCAAAAACATGCGACTTATATGCATTTTCTTCCTCACTATGCATATTTCATCTGGTGAGACTTTTACTCTGGAACGATTAATAATCCAGAAAGATTCTTTCTTGAGCTCTGAGCTAAATGAGCCCTGGGAACGAACGGACGGTGGTGAAAAAGCAGTCCAGAACAGATGAGGCACATTGATGCGTGTGTGGAGTGACGGCTGACCTCTGTGGTCCAACGCGACCCACGAGCTGCTGTGGCTCCAACTGCTGAACTTATTGGTGGTTCTGTAGGAAATGTGCCAGAATACAAACAGAATATCTGTAGACTAGTTTGGGTTCCCTTGCTGACCCACATCCACTGCTGAATACACCGTGGAGCTCAAACCTGCTAATCTGACATATCTGGATTATAAAACGTTATTAGAAGGGTTGTCGATGACTGATCACAATCTGCTGGGATTCTTTACATAGAAAACTTCATCATGGCCTTTTTTAATGTCTCCCTAATTCTGAGGTCTGAAGGTTGGTAAGTATGCTGACAATGCAGGCCTGGGTGAGGAAGATTGATAAATCCTAGTGGATCTCTCTCTGCAAATGGATGGATTTATAGCAATTGGAGGAAAAATTAAATTAACTTTGAATTTATCAGTAACATTGTTGTTTGATTTGATAATTATTGTTCATCATGTTTTTTTTTTACCAGGATATATTGAATATTAACAAAATGTGTGGGTCTAGGTAAAAAATGTAATTTTCCTGAAAACTATTGAAATTAATTTATAGTGTTTTTGGAAAAGAGCTCTTCATATGATTTAGAAATACATTAGGAATGTTTTTCTTACTTATATGTTTCAAAACAGCAAAAATCTGCAGGTATAGTGTCAGCAGTTTGGTGAGCAGCACATTAACTCTGCTAGTCTTGAGTTCTGCTACAGCAAAACTGAATTTCTACGATTATGACTGACTCCAGGAGTAATATTTAACACAAGCACATCATTAAAAGCAAGGGAAGCAGTTACAGGCACGTTTAACCCTTGCAGGGCTTTGACTACTCCATTTGAAAAGGAATAGCGGTCCAGCAGCCTGTCCACGGTGCAGCATATAGCAGCATTCACTCTTAGGATAACACGACGTTAAAGTTACGATGGGGGAGCTGGTTGGTTTATTTGCTTCGTTTGAGTTTGCAGCTTTTTGATTTCATTCAGCAGGTGGTCCAGGCACGTGTAAGTGTAATCCACCCAGAATAATACTGTTATCTGTTCCAGGTTGTTAAAGCCATTGAGCTGTGGAATACATCCATGCAAGCCGCCAGAACAGATGGTTTGTTCCCCGAAACAGAGATGAGAAGAAAAGTAGCCAATGCACTTCCACTCTCAATCCTTATGTTTTTCTGCTGGGAGTGACTCTTTTAGCGCCGTTGTCTGAGGAAATAACTGTCTTTTCAACCATGCAATGGAAGCAGAAGTAAATATACCACTCCTGAAGAGCTATCATTTTAGTATCTGCTGTTTCTGTCTCCTTATTCTAACTATCACATAGCACTCGGTCACATAGGTCTATCAGATTTCCAGCTACTGTATTGTTAAGTAGAGTGAGAAGGGCAAAAAGATGCCACAGATTTATGGTTGCAATGAAATATTAAATCTGCAGCACGTGAAACCAATTGTTTAAGAACAAACTGATAAATACATATGGGATGACTAAACCAGCAGGCGAATCGGCCCATACGACATCATCACAGTATTGACGACATCTAAGAATAAAAAAACAGAAACCATTAAATGTTCAATGCAGCAGAGGTTGCCGGTGTCGTGGTGCAGAATGTAAAATCCACACCGGCTAAAGATCACGTTGCGCCTTACAGGTACACAATGGGACTCTTATCGTAAAGTTACACAGTCGAAAAGTTAAAAACGATGATTTGTGTTATTTAATCTTTCATGAGATACAAAAATGGCGGTTAATTCTCCACAGTCACATCTGCATTCATGTAATTTATTAATGTTATAATTTCAAACTTAACGTTTAGCCTATATGCAATTTCACTTGCAGATAAGTACACTGCAAAAACCAATCTTCTTAATACTAGATAAATAAACTTGTCTTTAGTGAAAATTTACTGGAAACAAGTGAAATTATCTGTCCATGCAGTTAGTAATTTTTTCTTACTAAGATCTCTTGAAATAAGAATAATTTCTAGACCTAAATAAAGCTAAAGATAAGTGAAAATAACTGAATGTTTCTTATTTTGAGATATATTTTTGTTTTAAATGGCATCTTAAAACCACTTTTCATGTAAATAAATCCAAAATAGTTCAACTGAAGATACACAGACCAAAATAAAAAAAGTAACATTTATTTGAAACAAGTCTAACGATCTAAAACATGAAACTGGGAGCCAGGTTGTAAAGCTCAAAACAAGATGGAGATGATCATTTGGTAGATTTAAGACAATAAATCTTGCCAAGCTACAAGGAATTTGAAGTGTTGAAGTGGACTACCAAAATAAAAGCTACACTGCAAAAACTGTTCATCTAACTAACTTAACAAATCTAGTTTTGATCTAAAAAGTATTTTTGATCTTGTTTTGAGACTTATATACTAAGCAAAAGCATAAGGTGTTTGATTATTTAGCTTATTTTGCAGATATATGTCTTATTTTGAGATAATTGCCAAGTATGAATTGTCTTATTTTACTTAATTTGAGGAGCTTTACAGTATAATCAAGTAAATTTCTTAAATTAAGTGAAATTAAAGACAATTCGCACTTGGTAAGAATTCTCATAATGAGACACATATACTCAAAATAGCTTAGTATAAAATTCTCAAAAGAAGATCAAAAATACTTTCAGCTCAAAACGGCCTTTTCCCAGTTCATTATATGATTATTTCTTTTACAATTATCTGTTATGGCTGACTTCATCATCATTTTTTCTGCTTTTGCTTTTGCTGCCCTTGTGTGTTTTCCTGCCGTCTCTCTTTCACATTCCTTCTTGTGTTCGCTTTTCCGTAGCTTGAAAGCTCTGCCTGTCTCTTCAATGTATAATGTGTCACATATCTTGTGTGGTATTTGGTATATATGATCCCACTTTTTTGTTCCTCTATTATTTTGCTGAGTGTCTTGTATGGTGTTACCGCCGTATTTATGTGCAGTAAGACCATACAAGACATTCAGGAAAATATTAGTAACACATACGTAATATAACCAGATTAACCAGATAATAATAATCAAGCATAATATATATATATATATATATATATATATATATATATATATATATATATATATATATATATATATATATTAAAGCCTGTTTCCTTGCTGCAGTCGGGTTGTCATTTCATGTTATGATGAAGAAATTAAAATGACTGTTTGATTACAATCAGAGGCAAATAAAACCAACAATTCAGTCAGCCATAAAGTCTGGTTGATTAGATTTGACAACTAAATGAACAGGAGCTAAACCAATTCCATTTTCCTTTGATTAAAAAGGTTTCCTGTCTGTTACCTTTATAAAACTTTCAACCATTTACCAACCATTAAATTGATCCATTTCTACACCTATTTAACCTTTTCTGCAGACAATATTAGAGAACACTCTAAAAAACCTTTACTGCAGTTCTGACTGATATTCAACTCTTCTGCAAACCTTCATAATTATACAGATAAATAAATAAATGACCTTCGATAAACATGACTTATATGGAGAAGAAACAGAGAAATTAAATCTCCACTGAGGCCTAAATGTCTTGAGCCCTGTGAATTCGTCCAAACCAGGCTACTCCGACACACGCGGTTGTGTATCCATGTGTGGCTGTGTGTGTGTGTGCGTGTGTGTTGTGCATAATCGTGGATCTTTCTACAAAATGTCAGCTGACTTCAAAGAACACCAGACGAGTGTACAGACACACACTGCATAACCCATTATTCAAAGAAATGGGCCAGAATAAATTTGTCTGCTGTGTGTTTTTGTAGCATTTCAAAGTGTATGTGTGTACTCCTGTTTAGCATCCAGACTGAGGACCAGGTTTTTCACCTTTAAAGTGAGGACGTTTGATATAAAGTGAGGACATTCTGCCTGGTCGTCAGGTTCAAACCATGTCACTGAGCTTTCCTGGTTGGTTATAGAGGTATGATGTGAATGAGGTTTTAGTTAAAGTTCTCCACTGAAAATCTCGAAAAAAAACGGAGTTTTCGTTCATTACAATCAGTCACTCTGTGTTCTTAAAACAAGCTGCATATGAACATTTCACACAAAATTCAATCCCTGAATCAGTTACATAAAGAAAAGAGACCAGAAAACACCTGAGTCTGAAAAAGCCCAACAACCACACGTCATAATGCTAACTTAGCATTCATGGCCTCGACTACCTAGCTTTGGACCGCCCACGGGAACGTTGTTTTTGGCTCCACGGCCCATCCCACACTGAACTGGCATAAACTGAAATAGACTGGAAATTATTTCTTTTTTACAGTAACAGACTCAGACAGCATACCAGAGAACACTAAAAATGTTAAAAAAACACCCGTGAAGGAGAACTTTAAGGTCAGGGTTTGGAGTAAATTGGTAATAGTTAGGGTTAGGAAAAGTGTCTAAAATGAATGTAAGTCAAAGAAGGTCCTCACTGCAGGTAGCAAGACAAGATGTGTATGTGTTTGTGCTTGCTTTCTAACTCAAACATAATTCTTTACAGATAAGCAATACATTTATTCACTTATACCAACACGGTTTGATTGGGATAAAGGTCAGATTATTGCTCAACCTTTAAATCACATGAGAATCTTACAGTTTCAGCTTTTGTTTTCTTTTGTTCCAAAGTTTAAATGGCCAGAAAGTGAAGAGTGGATTAGAAACAGTTTGGCTCTGTGAGAACCCGCAGGGAGGACTCCAACTGAAGGGGACCAATAAAGCTGTCATCTGAAGATGAAGAACTGTGTCCGAACTGAGTTTAACTCTGGATAAAATGGTTTCTACTAAATCCCTTCCTCCTTCAAAAGACTCTTTGGGAGAAAAAGTAAACAAGCGTCTCACACTGAACCATCCCAGAACGTTGGTTATTAGTTGGTTTCCTTTTCTGATGTTCATCAATAACATTATTTAACGATGTCACCAAGCATAGAAATAAGAAGGAAGTCCATCATTCAAGACTTAATAACAAATAATAATTTTGTAGTATTAGCATGTCTGTGCCAGACTGTTAATGTCTATGGTGTGACTGCTTTGAGTCACAAAACGGGATAAAATTAACATTATTTTGTTAATCTGGCAACATTTCCCACAGTTCTTTTTTTCATTTTATATTTAATATGTATCCCCACACTTTTCAGTTTACTTTATGCAGAGAAATAGTAATTTGGTGATTTGTTCCAGACCAAGCCCTCTCTGCTGTTCTCTTTTCCTTCATGTTAATTGACCGAAAAATTCTGCAGATCATTTAAACTTTTTGTTGTTCACATACTTTTGGCGCTGTCATTCAACTGAAAAACATTCATGGCCTTTGAAAGCTATTTTTTTCTCTGTTAATCAACCAGGAGCCGAAAAATCAAAGCTCTGTCCAGATACGGTTTCTGCAGTTTCACTTTTCAAGGTCCATAATATAAAATTAGGACAGAAACCCCAGTTAAAGTGTAAATGAAACCAACAGAGATATAAACCCCACATTGAGATCAAATCAGTCTGAGACAACAAAAAAAAAAGAGAAATACTTCCAGCATGTTTTAGACATTCAAGGAGATTTGTTGCAGGCTGTCTTTGATCAGCAGTCTTACTACGCATGGTGTCTTGCAAACCCACATATTCATGACGGCCCATTAAATGTTGGCGGAACGTTACATAAATATGAGTGAAATCTGCCGTTTTTCCCTCTGCAGCCGTTTGAAGCCACATGTCATTGATTGAAACTGGTTGGACATAAATGGTCTTCTTATGTCCACAGAGGGCCAGTTCATGTCCTCCAGTAAAACACTTAATCCACAACAAGTTCATAACCTGATAATTCCACTTTTTGGACGTACGTCTCACAAACGTTTTGTCATAACTACCGTTAGCATACTCGTATTAGCTTAAAAATACCAGAACACTGCCTTTCCTTCTTCTTTATTCTGATGTTTACTAGCAGTTAACATCAGGCATGGAGTGAGGACCAGAATGTCACTCTAGGTTGCACTTGCCTCTCTAAGACTGGTGATGTGTTAGCATTGTCCTGCTTCTGTTACCTTCGCTCGTGTTTTTAATTAAGCCAAGTGCTAATGTTGATTTTGGCCCATAACTGTATAAAGTACCTTCTTTACTACCCAACATTAAAAATCTACATGACTCTCTGTTGGTTGTCTTTGGTGCAGCACTTGAAGAAAAAAATTCTAGCGATTGTAAGAATAATCCCCATTCACTTTGTGCATGTTTAACACAAACTTATTGAAGCCAATAACAGGTAGGATAGATGAAGCCGCAAACACATGCATAAAACAGTGTTTTATCATAGCAAAAAAAAGAAATCTTAATTATTTTAGCAAGCTGCAACCAAAAATACAGCAGGCTTCAAATAATTACTGTAACCTCTTTTGTGCTCCCAGAAGCAGTCCTGGTGAACGCCGCCTGGAATAAGGTGGACCGTAATCAGAATTACGTAAAAATTTTAGACTTGGTAACTGTGCAGAAACTCCAGCATAATCGTTTGAACTCGCGGTGCAAACACCAGAAATACTGTGACTCTCGTCTGTGATCCAGAAACGTTAAATGTCAAAACATAATTAAGATAGCACCTTCTAGAAAAGGTTTATTTTTCCAGTCCAAAAAATGGATGATTAATCATACAAAACGTACAAAAGACTACTGTTCATATTTTTTTGTTTGGCCACTTTTCTTTTCAGAACAAGTGGTTAACCACTTTTAGGGCCGGATGAAAGTAAATCATCCACATAATGTGTTTTTAATCACTGATGAGATGCAGCTGCCTAGGAGCCCTTATCTCTCTTATCGTCTCATTTCTTCAATTTAAACTATGTTTACTAATCCAGAGGAAGCCAACTTGATATTTTGATTGGTGGGCATCTGCTAGAAAACGTACATCTACACAGAAAAATGAGGAAATGGTTAACTAAAGGGCCAGACTTCCATTTTAACAAGTCTCATTAGCAGTTAAAGTGCATCTGACTGATGTTTCACATGCATTTGCATCCTCCCTAATACACCACCATATTTTTCACTTGGAGGGAGGGGCACCACAAAATGTGTTTGTTTAATCATAATCATTCTGCTACAACTGAAGTGAAATTTGTGAACATTTGCTTAATGGCATAATAAGTTTGTTCATGCTCACAAACTGAAGGAGCAGCTGGTGATGACTGCGCTTTGTTCCTGATCCTATATGGTGGGAAACCAGCAGGCAGCTTCTGGACTCATTAACATCCTTGTGTGACTCCAACGGTGGTGGAGGGTTTTCACCGGGGGACAAAAATAACCGAACAGGGTCAAGTTGGTTCTGAATAGTTGTAACTCCAGTAAGGTAAACAAAATGAGCAGAAAAACAAATGGTTATATAAAAAAAGATTGCTTAAACTACAGCATATTTCACTTATTAGGACTTAGCACCAAACCCAGTGAACCTGAACCAGCAGTAGCACTACTCCAAGCACCATTTACGTTGATTTAACGTCCATTTAGGCCTTTATCTTTATGCTACCTTCTCCAACAGAATGAATGGATGAATGAAATGTACATACCATACCATTTATTTGTTGAAGCACGTTTAACACAGCATGCAAGCCGACCAAAGTGCTGTACAAAGGTAGCACTAAAGTAAAATAAAGCAATAAAAGAACGGGCCATAAAAGCAATATATGAAAAGAGAAACGACATGTAAAACATCAAAATGAGTAAAATTACAAAATAAAGCCCAGATATGAGGGCTAGGTACTAAAAGCAACAAAATAGAAATGAGTCTTTAAACGAGACTTAAAATCCAAAATGGAGTGGGAGAGCCTGACCTCTAGAGGGAGTTCATTCCACACTGATCCAGAAAGCTGGATCACCATGTGCTTTGCAGCGAAGTTTTTGGAATCCGTAATAAATGATGATCAGCAAAGCGGAGGTAGCTGAACATAAGGCGTAAGCAACTCTGTGATATATTCAGGGGCCAAGCCATTCAGGGCCTTAAAAACAAACAATAACATTTTGAAGCGAATACGATAATGCACGGGAAGCCAGTAAAGTCCTGCTAAAATCGGAATGATGTGCTGATGTATTTCTCAGAAATCTGGCAGCCGCATTCAGCACTGGTTATAGGCGGGATGAAGCAGCTTTTGAAATGCCAAAGAGAACTGCATCAGAATAATCTGACTAATAAAAGCATGAATGCTTGTCTCAAGGTGGCGCCGTTTTAGGATAGGTTTTAATTTGGTGGGGCGTCTCAGCTGATAAAAACAGGATTTTACCATGTAATTAACGTGAGAAACCATTTTTAAAGCCAAACACATTTTAATCCCAACATTAAAAACTGCTTGACCAATTTCAGAATAAAGCCCAGAAAAATCATGAGCAGTGGAAGACGAGGTGTGAGGGGTAAAAACAATGAACTCCGTCTTTCAACAACAGGATGTTGGAAACGGTTGGAATGATGTGAGAGCCTTCAAGGGAAGATATAATTGACAGACGCCTGCATAAAAATGATAATTCATGTTAAATTTCCTGAAAATAGAGCCCAACGGGAGAATGTAGATGTTAAAAAAAGGGGGCCAAGAATGGAGCCCTGTGGCACTCCCCATGGAAGGCTAGCCGAGGGAGATGAACAATCACAGATACTCACCCTAATAGATCTATCGTAAAAGTAGGAGCTGAACCAGTCATAAACATGTCTTAGCTGCAGCAGTAAATCTTTTACATCAGGAATAAATCCAGAAATTAGCTCAGTAATACGTAAAGAAATGCTAAGAACAAAAACATAGAATAGTAACAACAATAGCAGAAAGTTAAAATATGGTATCAAAACACATAATTATTACAATTAACCTCTGTGTCTATACAAATTTTTGTTGATAAAATTCACAATGTTATTTAAAATGAAATTTATTTATTTATTTCTAACGTTTTTTTGGCCCACACTGGACGGTTGACTGAAAAGGGGAAAGATTTGGAGGAAGACATGCGACAAAAGTCGATGGAGACGGGACTTAAATCGGGGACGGCTGCGTCTGCACCACGCAACGCCAAAAATCGAACTTTAAACGGTGTGAATTTGGTCACATTTCTATGAATTCTTTGCATGTTTTTTTAATCCAATTTTCCATCTTTGTTCCCTCAAAACGGCGTATTTCTTCATTTTATTTTGACTCGACAATATGTAACACACATTTTAGATTTTTCAACCCTCAAACATTCCCGAAAAGCTCCTTATATGGTGTATTCTGTTCTAGAAACTCGTTTTGCCACGTTGCAGAAAAGGATCTCTGACTGGTGCGCAGAAATCTAACATCTGTGTTTGGATAAGTCTGTTTACGCTCACCTGTGAAAAAAATCCCATCCCTTCATCTGAGATATCTTCATTTACAGCATTTCATTGGCTAATAAATAATTCTACACCAAAATTGGTTCAAACTATAGAAAGAATAATAATAAAGATACTTTTCACCCATCAGTTATTGCTTAAAGAGCTGCCGGATTAACCTGTAACCTATTAGATCACGTAAGATGTCCGTCAGAAACAAACTAGGGATGGGTATCGGTTAGGTTTTATCCGATAACGGTGCCAAACCGGTACTTTTTAAACTGTGCCTAAAACATAGCTTAAAAAATGAAAAACATACAAACTTCATCAAAAGGAAAACTCTTATTTTTTTATTTTTAGTAGGGCTGTTAAACTATTACCATTTTTGATCTAATTAATCACAGGGTAGTTGTGAATTAATCACCATTCCTAAATATCACCAAAACAACTACAATTTACAATTTAGTGTAAATAAAGGACAAATCTACATACAGTGGCTCTTTTTAAAAATTAAATATAGGATAAATCCATAGATTTTTTTGTTTTGAACTCCACAATTACATTCACAACTTCTCGGACCGGTTACCGTGCCATAACGGTACCGGATATCGGTACCATCCCTAAAGCTAACACTTCCTGCCACCCACAGTTAAAGTTATGGTCTAATATTAGCATGCTAACAGAAGCTAGGATAACGTGGGCAGAGCTCATGAAGAGGGAAGTTATAAATATTGTCTGCAATGGATTTAGCTGGATTATGGACCCTAGACTTGATGTGGAACCCAAGCAAACAGAAGTGATTTCCGCCCTAAAACACAACAAGTTTGGTCTGATTTCATTTCAGACTTTGAGGAAAACAGTGACTTTTTATTTCGGTGTATTCAAACGTCTGGTTTCACCTGAACACCACAGGCAGATTTCAGTCTATTCTATGTCTTTATATGCATTAGAGTAAAACTCGCAGAGAGAAAATGCATTGTTAACAACAAATAAATGAAATAAGATGTTTTATAACTGTTATAAAACAGCAGGTTGGAATTGAATTCTGTGTTCGTGGGATTCCCCCCCCCCCCCTGCCTACCCAGTTGTTCTCCTGTAAAATGATCCTTTGCCCGAGCCCCTTTTGGTGTATTGGATGAGCAGAGCCGAGCCGCCTGCCAGACGCTGATGTAATTACATTGTTAACAGTCAGACAGCGGCAACCGTACGCAGGTCTTGGCCCTTAACTCTCTCACTTTCAGAGAAGACATCACACATACTTCACTTCCTCCAGTCTCAGCCCCGCCGTGTCATCAAGGTGAACAGTGAAGGCTTGCAGGAGGTCAGACGTCTTTAAAAAGGGATTTTGCTTGTAATTTCACTCGCTCTCCGACCAGTTTCTGGAACTCAGGCCTGCAAACAGTTTCCCCTTATTTTCCCTGAACGTTCCACCATATTTCTTACTGTTGTCGTTGTTAATATTTATTCATCGATAGCAACGCTACATTTTGACACCAATCTCCACAGACTTCCTGCTCACCTGTGCATCTTAGCTGGTCTTGTTGGATTTTGTGATTTAGTGGAAAGTAATTCTTCCTGAATTAGGTACAGATTGTTAATCTGACTATACAGTTGAGGCAAAAAATTATTTTATTTAGCTTTAAATTAACATTTTGTGGATTTTTGAGTGATGTTTTTTGGAGTGGCCCAGCAAGAGTCTGACAGAGAATCTGTGGAGGGAACTAAAGATTAGGGTGACGGTATAGAGGCCTTCCATCCTCAATGACTTCAATGGAAAAGCCCAGAGGAACATGTAAAATGCTGCTAAGACATTAAAAGAAGCTGTAATGATAGTTATTACACTGATTATTAAGAATGTGTGCATGCTTTTAATTAAATACAAATACAATGAAATTTATTTACTATGCCCTCTTGTTTTAAATGTGTTAAAAGAAAACTGTGACATGGAGAGCAAATTGTATTAATGTTTATAACTTAGAAAGTATTCGGATTCTGAGCTGTAATGTCCACCGTGAATACAGGATAAGGCCATTGGAGTAAGATTTAATAAACCTTGGCTTCTTCCTAATCCTTTCCAACTGCTTTCAAACTGAAATGTAATTTTTTAATTTTCCAAATATCTCCTTTGCCATTCGTTTTTCACATTTTCAAAATAAAGACTTCGTCTGAATTGAAAACATTTTAAATCTATAAAGTGTATGAATAATTTTGCAATTTACTGTAGCTATAGATAATTGTATAAATAAAACTATGGATAACTGAGGTATAATCTTGTCCACTAGATGCATAACAGCCTTATCTGGGCTCTTACTGCTTCTAACAAGTAAAAATCCCATTCAAAAATACACATTGTGAGAGTTTAAAAGCACGACGGAAGCTAATAAGCTACGTGCTAACTGCTAGCCATAGCGCGTGTATTTAAGTAGCAAGAAATCCCTGCGATAGGATGATACAGCAAATCTTGACTCCATGAGCTCTGGGATGAAAAGTAGCTGAGAAAACTTCTGCATGACGACATTCCCTTCTTCCCAGCCGTCTAACAGCGTTTCTGGGTCCAGGATTGTCACTCCGAAATCAGCCACTTTCCCTCTTCTTTCATCAAAACAGTCAGTAGTTTCTGCACATGCTGTTCACATAGTTCTTTCTGATGCTTTGTGGAACCAAACAGCCCTCCACAGCAAATATGTTTTAAGTTTATCGACTTTCTAAATGATCAATTTTGAAGCTTTTCCTTTCTATATGTGTGTTCGCCTCTGCCAGATTGGGGTCCAAAACCCCAAAAGGCATTGTTTGCATCGTAATACCAAAATGGCTTTTTGCATGTGTTAAAAGTGTACAAATAAAATTGCCTACAACATTTTCCTCTTCCCTCTTGAATCAAAGTTTCCTTAACTTGATTTCATTATAACAGCTTACGTGGTGTTTCAATATTTACTCCCCTTTTGCTCAGAGAAGGATTCTGTAGAAAATGTTATTTTCTTTAAGGCAGTAGAGTTAACCTTAGTTGCTTCATAAAAAACGGGATTTTTAGTGTTACATTTTTTATGGTGCTTTATTCCGTTCATGAATATTTATCGGTAGAAAATATATACATTTTAATGTTACTTTAAAGGAATGTTTAACTCAATAGAGAGCTCAAGAACTAACCTTACACTGAATAAATATATTTTATCACATCCAGCTAAAATGCTGTCTTTCATAAAGGTTAGAAAAAATGCAAGTCATTAAAAAAGCTGACGATGAGTGGACTGGATGAAGCATTTATTCTAACACAATGTTTCAGGGATGCCTTGATGCTGCATCAGCATGTCCAACCTTTTCTAAAGCTGCTGTTGTACCCAATGAAAGCCTCTCCTCCAGCCTAACTCTACATTAGATGTCTTCATTCACAAATGGCTGCAGGTTATTCCCCTCAGGTCACCTGGGATGGAAAGCCCAACAGTGTAGACTGTCTTCTGACCTTCATCTTGTGCACACAAATCCAGCTGACTGCGAAGGCTGGAAACTAATCTCTGAGGTAGGAGCTATGTTAGTTATCTGTGGGGTTGTTTATAAAAGGGACAGCAAAATGCAATAAGAAATGTTTGACTAGATGTCAGTAGGAGCTGAGCGGCTTTTCTTCTTTTAACCCGGCCTGCCTGACCATAACCAACCCCTGGAAAAGTCAACACTGCAACATTAAAGCCTGAAGATTGAAACAAGAGGAGAGAAAGCTCACAGGGGCAATTAGCTAATACATATAATTAGGTTGAAGCCAGAGTTACATCAGAACTCGTTATCCTATAGAATATGCGGTTAATTATGTACAAAGTTTACCACCGGAACCCAAGAAAAACATGGTGGATGCCTTATACCCGGAGCAGATATGGCTTCTACAATTAATCAGACACTGAGAAACAAGGATCTAGAAGTTTCTAGAGTTCAGTTTGAGTCCATCATTCCTTCAGGGCTGCAGCAGCAGAAACATCTGTAAAGGTTAAAAGCTGCACTGATTTCAGCAGATAATCTCTAATTACCCCTACGGCTCAGATACTTCAAAGCAAGAACGTCAATCTCTGTTTTATTAAAGCAGAACTTTAATAAGCAGTGCAGCAGAGCAAAAACATAAGAAGCAAAAAACAAAAGAAAAAAAATGTCTTGCTGGCTTGAGGGTTGATTTTTGCATGTTTGTGTTTTCTTTAAAAAAAAATTATTTTGGCAAATTTCATCTGAAATTAAGGTCAACATAATATCCTGGAAGATAATTAAAAGCACTGATGCAAAATATTTTACGTATTAATTAATCATTTTAATTTTTAAAATAAAGTAGAATAAAGTAAAACATTATTACATTTCTGACAAACCTCTCCAAATTAATTAATTAATTAATCTTTTTCCAAGTCTGATTCAGAGTCTGTTTTCCTATGTCAAGAGTTTTAATTGAAATTATAGGAGATTAAATTCACCCATTACTTAATATCATGTACAGTAGATCATTTCCAGTTTGGGCCACATTAAAATAATGAATGTCCTTAAAGGGCAGGTTGTGGCAGAAAGTATTGATAAAACTGTTTTTAGCAAACCATTAAAACATTAATAAATATCTTTCTAAATGATTAAATCTTTAAGTTTTACAAGTACTTCTTCAACCTGAATGATACTGAATATGTTTCCACAATGATGTGATTCATTGCTATTCAAATAAACACCGATTTGAGTAATAAAATAGCATTTAAGTGCACATTAACATAACTTAGAGATTCTATTTATAGGATCCTCTAGAGTTTAGAGGGCCACATAAATGGTTATGGCGGGCCAGATTTGGTCCCCGGGCCTTGAGTTTGAAATGTGTGATATAGTTGGTCCAATAAAGCTGTCCAGTTATACTGTTTGGTCCAAATTTGGTCCATTTATCCTGAGTATCTCTGTTTATGTTGAGCAATAACTCCCCCCGCAGTAGGAGTGTTAGATGTCAGATCCGGTCAGGATTACAACCCAGTGCCAGAACTTCACAACATTCTGAAACAGAACATTTCAAAGCCAGCGGATGTTTGTAAAATGTCCTTTTTTATACTTTGATCCTGAGAGAGATAGGACTAATCCCAAAGAAGTAGCGTGCATCGTGGTAATGAGACACAGAGGTCGGTTTGTTTCCATTTGATCCTCAGAAGAGAAAGGGTTTAAAATATTTCTGTTGCTTGAAGAGTTCCTGCCTCTTTCAAACAACTAAAGGCAGCAATCAGGTCAAGTCTTTTACAACTGACAAAAAATATGAGCTACGGGTGAATAAGACAAAATCCCTGAAAAAAAATCTAAGCAATATTTTCTCACAGGTGCTGCAGCTCTCACACTCCACTAGGGCTGCAGCGATCCCTCGACTTACTCGATTTACTCGATTCCAAAAATTGCTCGAGGCAAAAACTCTGCCTCGAAGCCTGGTTAAATTCCTATGACGCGCACTGTATGTGCAGGGATTTTGTTCCACACGGACCGTTGATGCCTAAATACCTCGTCTTATGTTACTGATTTTAGTGAACAGAGACAGTGTAAGAGTAGTGTTACAGTTAGCCAATCAGAGGACAGAAACTTGCATGTCATTAATCTAACTGAGCAAGCCCCCCCACATCTTGTTGAGTCTCCACTCCCACACTGAAATGACAAAAAGTGAAACAGACTGGGAATTCCTTATTTTCACGGAAAGCGACTCAGACGGCATTCTTTCATACCAGAGAACACTGAAAAATTAATAAAAACACCAGTGAAGGCAAACTTTAACAAACATTTTGGGGAGAAAATAATCTTTTTTACGCTTAATAAACTGGGAAACTATGGAATGTATTCAGCACAAACATTTCTGAGGTATGATTATCCATTCAGCAGCTACTATTTTAAAACTTGATATTAACAGCAACTCTAGTAGTGTAACAGGTGCTATTTTATTGAAATATTCAACCGATTAAAGCACTGTGACTTTGGCAGCAGTTGGTGTTTTTGATCATAGGGACTTTGAATTCCCAGCTGATGCTGTTTTTGTTGCTTTCTTCTGAGTTTTTTTTGCCCTATTTGCCTTTATTAAAGCTTCCTCTGTGCCTTTAGTAAGCTATAGAAAGAATGTACAAGTTGTAGGCTAGTTTCTTTTTTAAACGGTAGGAGATCCTGTTCCTGCAGTTTTCTTAAAAGCTGAAAAGTTCAAAAAACCTTGTGTTTTTTCAGTCTGCTTTTCTGCTTAGGTAAACCTGTGTTTTATTTCTCTACAGATTTATATTAATGTTCAGCTTCAAGCCCTTTTGTAAGGACATGAACAACGCGGCATTTTATAAAGACACATAATAATTTTGACGTCTCCCCATTCATTTTTCCAAAGAAAGTACAGATGGGTACCTTGTAATTGGTGTCATATACAAGCATTTTAATTCATAAAGGTTATATTTTAGTAAAATTGGTCAGTAAGTGATAAAGAGTTTGTAAAAAAACAAAAAAAAGATATGTTTGTGTGGTAATCTTCTCTGCAACCTTCTTTGTTACCAAACATCTCCTGACAGCATTCCTTCTGACTCACCATTTCTGAACCTAAAAGTGCGTTTTTTAAAAGTGAACAATGTGCAATCAGAGGTGACGAGGACATACTGACTGATTGCTGCAGGGTCAGACGGAGAGCTAAAGCAGATGCAGAGAGACAAAGGCAGAAATAATGAGAGGAGTGTGTTTTGTTCTCATGTCGCCCGCTGTGTCGTTAGCTGGTGATTACAATGGTAATGACCCTGTAACTCCAACACCTGTCAACTTTACATTCACTGCTTTTCATTATGTTGCTTTTTTTCTCCTTTAGCTCATCCTCACCATTGGATTATGGTGACTTAAATCAGAGTGATGGACAATAAGGGTCTCATTCCAATAAAGATCCGAAAGCAGGGTCCTGGAGGCATTTACTGATCCCTAAACCAAATTAAATGGAGCTTTATTTCATAGCAGCCCTGGTTACCCTTATCAGTCCTATCTGTTTAAAAAATGTAGCATTTCCTTTGAACCAATATTCTCACAGGTGGGTGGGATAGAGGAAATCACTCCCTATAGGCGTGTAACCGTACATATTTTGGTACAGTCCTGTCGGTTCAGTATACACGCTAACCAGAAAACATGCAGAAGGTTTTTGTGTAAAGAATGTAACGTTTCCTCAGCGTAACTTAAAAAAGTGACACTCAAAAACCTTCAGAAATGACTCCCAGTTATCACCAAACTCTGCTATATGGGAACAGTAATATTTTAAAATATCAGGTAATCAATTTGTGACAGGGTAGTCTGTTTGCTCAATCCACAAACCGAACCATGAGCGCAGCTCTCTGTGAGACGTTAGAAGGAGTCTCTGCTTGACTTACCCCCCCCCCCCCCCCCAAATATTGGAAAACTCTGGAGGAGAAACATTTTTAGTCACAAGCTTTTATTTTGAAAGAGACAATGAGTCCCTGGCTCAGGGCGACTGAGTCCAGATAAAGGATGTGATAGCGCGAAGATGAAAAGGAACAAAACAAGTTTAGACTTATTTTTCCCAGGAGAAAAAAAAGAAAGAAAACGTGAATTGTTAATAATTTTTTCCTGCAAAATAATTATCTTTGTCAAGCGTTATGATGTTAAACCAATGTGATTCAAAACACAACTATTAACTTTACTATCCAACGAAAATATGACTGACTTTCCACTGGAAAGTTTCACCTCTAGTGAATTCCAATGTGCACAACCCCAAAAGATGTAGTTTTACCAACATAATACTGTAAAATCTAAGGTTTGCAGACATTTTCAACATTACAATATTTAATTGTAAAATGTATGCATATTTATTTATTTTCACAGAAATTATTTATAATTTCAACCTTTTATCACAGTAAAAACCAAAGTCTCATGATTAATGGTTATTCAATCTATTGGGATTTGACGGTATTTTGTTGTATATTTTACTTTTTTACAGTGTGACAAACATGACGTAAACTACTCTGTAAAGAGCTTTTAGTGTTTTAAAAAAGATGCTACACATTTTACGACTTGGTAGAGCTCGTTTTTGAGAACAAACTGATCAATTTGCTTTTCAGCTCATATAAGAATAAATGGGAAAATACAGAAACACATGTTTTCAAATCCTCCTTTATACTTTTAAATAAAAGCATAAAAAAAGTAGTTTTTTTTTTTACAAAGCTGTGGCTTGTTTGAGAAGCACCAATCATTTAGCTGGAGTTCCCGCTCCAACAAACATCGGCGCAGTTCAGTGAATGTTTACCCCTGGTTTATCATCGCTAAAAGCTTCTGGAAATTAAGCTCCCATCTTTTTATTGATGTCGGCGCTAATGTGGCTCGATGTGTTTTGGTGCGTTTGCTTGTTTTGAATTTGCATACCTGCACTAATTTTCAGTCTCATTTTAAAACATCTCAATTACGCCTCCAAACACCTGCGTCTCGCACACGCTGATGTTATTCAGGATCCATTTTGCTCCCAGTGTCTCACAGAGCCAGGGCTTGGTGCCAACATGTCACGCCTGGGTGTGAAGCTCTGCCTGTGTCGCTCAGATATTTCTAATGATTTGTAAGAGAAATCATTCGTGATGAAATTGCTTGAAGATCTGACAGAAACACCACACTGACGTCATGGCAAAGGAAAGGAGGCGACTCGCTTGCAAAGTTCCCATTAGCAAACATTGGTCCGCAGTGGGAACATTAAGGAAATTGGCTGCAAGGCTGTTCACAGCTGGCCCACTGTGATCTGAAATGAGCTCTACAAACAGCATTAAGGAAGTCGAGCCAATGCATGAGTTCAGGAATGAGCGAGTCCTCCTGATAAAACCAGGACCCAAAACTGGGTTCAGCACAGTGTCAAAGAGAGCAGGATGAGAAGGAAGGACAGGAAACAGAACGTACTGTTTTTGGTTTGCTAGATTTCACTCATAATCATATGCAATACTCCCAGGGTCTGTCGGTATTTCATAAACATTTAGTAAAAGCATCCTTTCACCGATCAAAAATAAGCATGGAGTCAGGTTCCTGGAAATGTTTCAGATGAGAAAATTGCTCCAGGATTTCATTCAGTTCTGGTTTTATTCTGTGACATAGATGATAGTGGTAAGATGTTTGGAATGAAAAAAAGAAATGATCTGATTAAAAAAAGTTATTTTATTTATTTAAAACCACAACTTGAGTCATGAAAATGTGTTATGAAATCATCTATAATGCTGTAATAAATTGATTAGTTGTTTTGATATTTAATCGAGCAAGAAAAAGCAAAATCAATTGTGATAAAACCAGTCATACAGAATCCATACTAGGGCTGTTTATTGATTCTGATTTTTAAGAGTTAGAATCGATTATCACTGTCCGAATCATTCTGGTCCAGTTCTATATCTGCTCAGTGCGATTAAAATGTTTATTTAGTTTATTTTTTATAGCTGTTATCTTAATTATATGCCTGTAATTCAATGATTTAACAATGGGGGTGTAACAGTTTACCAGAAAAAAAAAACTGGATTAACACTTTCAGCTGTCTGGATTTTTAACTCCTATTTCAGCTGTAAAAAAGTGGAAACTATGTTAAACAATTAAACGGATTTTTGAACTTGTGAATCGATTCTATTCTTAGAATTGTCATAGGAAATGATTCAGAATAGATTTTTCCCAGAGTATCCTTACAGTATGAAAATTTGAATTTGCAATCCGTCCATCCATCCATCCATCCATCCATCCATCCATCCATCCATCCATCCATCCAAGCCTTGTAGAAATATTTACAGTAAACAGATTTATAATTTAAACATTGATAGAAATGGATTAAAAACTACAACATTTTATTCCGCAGAGGTTCAATGTTTGAAAAGAAAACACGAAATATGCATCAACCCTGATCTTCAGCTGCTTTCTTCCCACTCAGAATTTACTGATATGACTCTTGATGCATGTTTCCCGTATTGAGGCCTCTTTCTTGTGATTTTCCTTCTCTTTACTTCTCATTCCTGTGTTCGTTGAGTTTTATCCTCTCAGTACGAATAGTTCCTGGTGTAGTTCCTGGGACCGTTCGCTTGCTACCAGACCCTTGTCTGCTCCGTCAGCCACGTATTCTGTTGCTGTTATGGTATCACATTCATTGACACTCCAGCTCATTAATACCAAACAGGAAGCAACAAAAAGTGAGAAATTGAAGTTGCCAGTAAGCAGATAATGAGCAACAAAGATACTTTGTGTTTTCGTGATTGCTTCTTAATCCAGTTATGAAAACACTCCATGGTTCTGTCGAGGCGCTGACAAATTTTATAGATAAAAACCTTTTGTATTGTGGATAAAACTACTTTAGGTGAATGTATTTTTTGACATTTTCTCTCCTTCCTCTATGTCTCTATCTGTCCTTTCCTTCAGCGCGTCGTGGCTCTGATCCACCCTGTTACCCTTTCCTGATCTCACTCCTCCTCTCCTCCAGTCTTTCTCTATTCTCTCTCCATCCCTTCCTTCATCCTTCCAGTGTGACTGAGTTGTTGCTACATCTCCTCCCTATCCTCACACCTCCTTCCATCCTCCCTGAAGACCTAACAAGCTTCTCTTTCACACCTCCGTTCCCCTGTTGTTCCCTCTGCCTTTGTTCATCCTCTCCCTCTTTCAATTACCCGCTCCGCACGGCGTCTGGCAGCCTGACCGGCAGTGTGGCCACGTCTGAGGCCGTGCTTGTTGTGGACCAGGTGTCGACGCAGCTTTCTACCTGCAGGGAACAGCTGCTAATGGCTAAAAAGAAGCTGTCTTCCCTGAAGATTCCGAAGACAAATAAGAAACGGTCGGATCATTCAGTCGGAGCAGTGGGGACGACATACAGTACCATCAGAAACCTGAAGGATTCCTTACAAAATTACAGTTTAAAACTCAGCATTTATTTGATACACTTATTAAATTAAATTGATTAATACCTAGGGGTGTAACAATGCACAAAAATCATGTTCGGTATGTTTTTCGTACTGTTTAATCAAGAAAGAAAAATAATTAGAAAATTTAATTTAAAAAAAATAAATCAAATAGTACAAGCAGACAACAATATAACCGCTTGCAAACAATCAGTAACTATGTTTACATGTGCAAAATGTCTGTAATCCAATAAAAATTCAGAGTAGAATTTGAGTGTTTACATGGACCCTGAAAGAAATCTATCCGATAATGACAAGCGTTTACATACGCTACGTGTTTGAGCGGAATAAATCATTTTGACATGCGCAGAACCGCACAGAACCGCAGAGAACCATCCAAAACAGTGGATACCAAACTTTCCAGCATCTGACCCTTAAATTAAAAAAAAATTAAGAGGGTCTTGACCACATCACTTGCTTATGCTTACAAGGATTTTTATAAACTCAGTTTAAAAGGTAGTTTGTTGACAACACAATCAAGATGAACAGCCAATATATTAGCCGACATGTTGATTTTATTTATCTTCCTGTTTATCTATTGCAGCATTTCTAAAAATTCTAAATGCTTTCTCATCATTATTTTTGGTATATATGTTTCTGAAGAGGAGCTCATGGCCCCTGACTGTTATGTCCGTGACCCCAATATATATTCCGTCTTGACCCGAATATAGGATGACCCCTATTATAAGACAGAAAATAACTAAATTACTTTTTTAAACAAAATAGTTTCATTGAAAGTCATTTAAATAGTAAATACAGACTGCTTTAACGTTTAACTATTAATGTAATCACATTAATCTGTACTATATTGGTGTGTTTGAGGATCTGTAAGGAAAGTTCTGACAGTTTGCATTACAATATTGTTTTTTTCATGGCATATCAAAAGTCTGCATGGGGCTTTTACTCACTGACATCCTCTTCCTCGCTGAGGTCCTGTCTCTTCCAACAGAACATCATCCTCACTACCATCCAATTCGTTTCATATGCAGCACCTTTTACAGCCACTGATGGTGTTTTATGGTGTTAATTCATCCCATGCCTGGAGGATCCATTTTAACCTCTTAAGCCCGAGGCTGTTTTTTTTCCGAATTTGGCATACCTACACTCTGGAAGGCTTTTTATAGCTTGTAAAAGGTCTCAAATGTTCAAATTCCTCTCAAATAAGTAAATAAATAAACAATAAAAAGGTCTATGTGCATACCGTGAATGTGAAAATTCACGGTATGTGATGTGGGCATGAGTATTTGAGGTTTAAAGACACAAAATATGAATTCCACCTGAAAAAAATACACATTATAGATAGATGAGCAGCTTTTTTTCAATTAAAAAATAGTAACTACTGACTCTTATTTACTTTAGACCAATTGTTGGTGTCTGTAATAACAAATACTTGTCTATGCGGAATCCAGCTGTGCCAAATTTGGCACAGTTTGGCGCAAAAAGCCAAATAAAGAAAATCTCAATAAAATGGAAAATTTGGGATCCTATCATATATTTGGTCATAAACATGCAGTTTAAAAAAAAAAATTCACAAAACTTTGTTGTGAACAATTTAATTTGTCAAGTAAAATAGGATAAAATAAACGAGAAGAATCTCCCCGATGCTCTGTCCCTCACTGCACATTCTGAATCAGTTTAGCTAACATTATCCCATGTGACTTGCCGTACCTCATTGAAAAGCAGAGAGTCCACAGAAACCAATGATAACACCCGTTCTTAGCTGGCAAGAATCCCTGACCAATGACAAAGAAGAATACAGAGGGACTTGGGCTCTGACGCTTACGACGGGGTTTCCACCTCGAGCTATCCTTCGCTCTGATTGGTTGCTGCTCAAAACACACAATGGCTTCTGTGTGTTCCTATGTGTTCCAGTAGTACATAAAATACCCCGTTTCCATTTGGAATTAAGAAATTGACATATTTTACCTGTTCGTTTTTCTTTTGACAGTAGTTTTGTTGAGTGCCTGGCTGAAAATTTTGGGGATTTCATACAAAATGTTACATGGATTGATTCAGCTAGCTGTTAGCTTTCTTGTGATGCTAATGTTTTGGCGCTGGCTTTTTTATTATGGAAAATGAAAAACACAGAAACAAGTTTTTGCGACCAGATGTAATTATGCGGTTTAGTTGTTTATTTTGGCTGCTGTTTGAGCCATGCCTGGTTGATATTAGGAGTGTAACGATATGTTTTTGGACCGATACAATGCGTATCAATATGAGGCCAAACAATTCGATACAAAGTGATTTATACGTTTTCTTAAACAATTAGATTTGATACGATACAGTAAATTTCGATACGATACATCGATTCGATAGTGACACCATTTTGTTATACGGTTGTATAATGACAAAGCACTTACTTACTTATACCTATTACCGATACTAATTAAAAGCTACTCCACAGACACAAACGAATGCTGTTTCATGGAATTTTATTTGCGTTGCTGATTTATGTATTCCAAAAGGTCAATAAATGTAACCACAGTCAAAGTGCAACATTAGAACAAGCTAGTTGTTTTAGTATTAGGGGTGTAACGATACGTTTTTGGACCGATACGATGCGTATCGATATGAGGCCAAACGATTCGATACAAAGCAATATATACGTTTTTTTTAATGATACAATTTGATCGCAGGGGTGATGCATCGATACATCGATATAATCGATGAATCATTACACCCCTAGATGATATAACATTGAAGTGGATACTTTTGTAGAGGAGTCTGAGCTTGACATTTTAGTAGTAAATATGAATAAATAAGTCAGAAATTAGTCGATTTATCCCTCATTTTTGGGTGGCTACCGGGCTAGCCAAAGTACAGCTGGTTTTTGAATTTTTTCACTTGGTGTGAGTGCCATCCTGGCGCCCTCTGTTGTTGCGGCTGTGTAACCACAACTACCAGCACATGTCAAAGGTTAGACCCTGATTATAAGACGACCCAACATTTTTACATTGTTTTGACCTGAGAACAACCTCGTCCTACATTTGGAATAATACGGTAAAATAGCGGAAACGTCCATAACCGACGTAGCAGACTTTAGTTGTAAAGAAAAATGCTGCAAGCGTTTAAAGTAGCGCAGCACGATGCTCTTCTGAGCTTGCTTTTATTTTTAATTGGCGCGGTTTTATATCTACAAGCCTTCATTGTTACGTACACAATTAAATTATAAACCGAATCCCTTTATTTCATTAGGTGGACATGTACGTCTGCGCATGACATTACAGACGTGCAGTAATGACCCACATCGGGAATAAGGATGACATCAGCTGTTTTTTCTCCAGTATCAGTGATGTTTCCATCCAGCTCGCATTGTTCCAGGTGTGTCATTCAGTTCAGAGCAGAGCGTGTTGTGGACCGTGTTGCTGCTGAATGATGCGTTCACTGACAAAGTTCTGGTTCGCTCCATCTTTTTGTTTCTACTGTAGCTGCAGGAGGAACCATTAATGTTCCCAGATAGAGTTTAGTGACAGCTCGGAGTTCTGTATGGTTTGTTTTGGTGTTACTTTTTAAAGCTTCCCTGTGGGAATGATCCTCTGCACTCTGAACAAATCTGCAGGTGTTCAGGTAGAAAATAACTGGATTTGTTTGGTCCCAAACCGATCTGAATTTGGGTATCGTTTGTTCCCCCAATCAGCCAATCCTTCAGATTACTGGAAGAGATCATTTCATTTGTTTTTAATTCTGTGCTTCAATTTAGTTTCCAGCATTAATATGTAAAATCCTAATTTCTTTTTTCTTCTTCTAACAAATCAGAATTTTTGCTAATTTTGTTGTTTTTTCAACTTTATCGCTCAGAACAAAATGTTTGGCATTTTTTTGCTCCACTTAACATTAACGTCTGAATATCTGGAACATATAATGCAAGTTTTTGGGGAAAAAGAGCTGATATTGGTACAAATTTAACTGTCAGATTTGAAATCCTTTTTAACCGGCTCCAAAGCGTATCTCCTAGAAAAATATCCTCATGTTGTAACGTGTGGCCCACCCTCCTCCCTGACTGCCAGCTGTAGAGTCCATGGCTGACAGATGAAGTGCATTTCATCCCAGAACCAAAAGGAAACCTGATAGAAACTCCTTGCAGCGCCTCTTAAAGCCTCTCAGGCTCTTCAATCTCACGTTACCTCACTGCTTTTTTCTCTTATTCTGCTGGACTATTGAATAAATGATGAAATAGGATATGACTCTGCATTCACCCCAGTATTTTGTTTCTCTTCCCTGCCTCTCATTCTGATCCAACCAACTGAATAAATGATGAGATTTCAGAGTTTGTTATGCAACCGTCACTTTTATTTCATTTGTTTCATCTCCTTCTCATCTGCTAATTGCTACGAGACCTTTCCACGATCACATGACCACTTTGTTGAACACATAGTGAGAAATATCACGCTGTTCCATATGTTATTCCTCCATCTTGATCAGGGAATGGAAGATATGGACTTTGATTTCTGAAACTGCAACACAAAGATATTTGAAACTGATAAATATTTAGACATTAGGTCTGCCTCCACACATTCACAACCAAAGCTAGAAAGTCCATGCATCTGATAAGCTCCCATTTTTAATGTAACTTACTGACGTGTGACATCAACAAGTTAATTTACAAGTTATAACAAAAAAAAAAACTGCTTCTGGCAAAAATGTATTAATTTAAACTGGAATTTCATGTTTTTACTATTTATACTGCCTTTAAATGATTCTGGTCTCAGAGCCACAACTTTCTTATGAAGCAGGAGAGAAATGCAAAAATAAAACAGTTCTGTTGTCTGATCTGTGCGGCTGATTTAGGTCCGACAACAACTCTCTATGGGGTGATTGGAGACTTTTAGGTGAAGCATGTAACGCTGGGCGCTTTCATTTCTCAGACCGGTAACAGGCACAGAAGGCGTATATTACATGTTGTTTTAACACGTAATACAGCAGATATTTACCCCACTAGGTCCATAATGCTAATAAATTAGTCATGCTTGAAACAGAAAGTTGCAGTCGCCTCTTGGAATTAAGTCACAGAGACAACAAAATTTAAATGCCGGGACAGCATCTCTTCAAGTCTGTTACATGCAATATATGACCTCATGAAACTACCTTTTTACTTATAAATATCAAACCTTTGTTCGAACGTACTAATGTAATACGGGCTTTTCTCCCGTGATCAGAGCGCACGTCTACAGAACACATTAGCTGACGCTAGCTAGTAGCTATTAGCTAAGCTACAGCTCGACCACGGCTAGGATAGATGAAGCAGCGGGACCAGAGCTAAAGCTGCTTCTTCTGCTCTCAAATCACCAGTGAGGAAAGTTTGAGTTCCCGATGACTTAAGTCCACATTCACATTGTAATCAAGAGGACCGCTATTAGCTGCATTTAGCTCGGTCCAATGAGATATCTGGAGCAAATGTGTCAGTTGTTCTGCAGTAACTATAAAGAGTCACAAGAATGCAGCCAATCTCTGTTACTAATCATTTATGTTATTTAAACAATGCTGTTACACTTTTATTGTATATAAATTATTTCAATTTGACCATTAATGCAGGGGTGGGGAACCCTGGTCCTCGAGGGCCGCATTCCTCTAAGTTTTCCAGGCAACCCTGCTTCCACACACCTGACTCAAATCAAATGGATCCAACAGCCAATGAAGTTTTGCACAATTACCAGTTCATTTTATTCAGGTGTGTTTGCGCAGGGAAACATGGAAACCTTGCAGAATGAGGGTCAAGGTTCCCCACCCCTGGTCTAATGTGATACATTACACAAGAATAATAAAAACTACATCACTTTTGTCTTTTAAAATAATATTTACTGTACAAAATGTAATGAATAAAACCAATGATTGTAGACTAGTCTAAAAATGACAAAAGTCTCTGTACTGTAAAAAGAAAAATTAAAAAAAAAATTCATAAGTAAATTGAATCGACAATTTGGAGAATCGTGATACCCCTAAAATATGCTGATCAGCAATGGACTGAAACTAATTCTGAAGGTCTCCAAGTGGCGGCAAACTTGTCGGGGCGAGTAAATGAACGTAATTTTTTAAAAAAAAGGTCCGGGTTTCAAAAGAACGAACTTCTCCTTTAACTACACCCTGAGGTGGGGATGGATTGGCTGTCTGTAGGCCGGCTTATCGTGAGTAGCTGTCCGTTGTTGTGGCGAGGGGCGATGAGACGGTGTCGCCAACTTAGCAACTTTGCTGTTATATTTAGCCGATTTTTAGAACCCTGTAGCGATCCTTTTTCAAAAATTCGACCAGCAACACATGTTGTTACTTTTTCTGGGGTTTTTAGGATGAAGTAGGCATCACAGTTACTCTGAGTGAGCAGCGGAGCAGCCAGTCCGTTTGCAGCAGCTCCGACTGGACTCACTTAGAGCAGATATTTACCCCACTGAGTTCAGAATGCTAACGAAGTGCGCGTGCTCGACGCTGACATGGCAGGCAGCACTTGGGACTAGACTCAAAAACAGAAAAATGTAAACGGCTGCGACTGCATGTCTTTAAGTCTGTTACGAAACAAAACCAAAGACTTCAGAAAGCCAATATGTTTGTTCTACCACAATAATGTCATGAACTTCAATGGAAATACGTAACGATGAGGGCTTTTCTCAGCAATTATTAGTTATAATGAATTAATCTCACACTTTTTAATCTCTTAACAGCACTATTATTTGCAGGGTGCAGATGGGTCTCCGCTACTCTGGTTGTGCATTTCATCGGCTCCTACAAAGACTGTTTTGCCGTTGACATAAATCCTATATCTACCTGAGCAACACTCCAAAAACGTCCCTGCAGACGCTGGATCCAGAAGCTGGCACACCATGTGCACTGAGGGCGGACAACATGGCAGCTAGTTAGCATGCAGAGCATTCTTTGCCCCAGCTCGACGGAGCGTTCGCCGCTTCCAGCATCCTGTTCCTTCCTGCACATTTCCTCCCAGTCTGTGTTTCAGTAAACATCCAGGTACTCCACAATCCAAATCACTCTCACCACAAAAGAGCCGCCACCCTGCAGGACAGATTACAGCGACTGTGTGCGGCTGATAAAACGCCTGCACCGAGCAGTAACAAGTTTCATTAGGCTGCATGGAGCATCGGGATTGTCTGACCTCACTGAAGTTAATACAGCAGCGCCGCATTAGTTGGCGAAGAGAGACCAGGGCCCACATTTAGATCCGATAAGGCGTATCTTGGTGGAAAGCAGGTGGGATCCTGCAGCACTGCGAGGTTAGGGATTTTCTCTGGATAAACCCGTTCAGTTCTGCAAGAAGAAAAAAACTCCAAAGACAGAAAAAGGCTGATCTTAAAGGAGTATGGTTTAATACTGATATCTAATACCATGAACTCTGACTTTCACCTATTTTATCGTCATCTAGGAAATAATTTTTTCCACCCATCAGATTTTTAAAGACATTTTTTAGTTCCTGAAAGTGAGAAGTAATGGGCTATCTGAAATCTCTGGTGGACCTTCTTTCACAGTAGCTTTATCAGCGCTAATACAGCATAAAGCCCCACAGCCCTTGTCAATCCATCTGTCTGTCTCTTTCTTTCCTCACTTCCATCTCCATTTCTCCCTGAGTCTCTCTTTCATCCCCCCTTTGTGTTCTTATCTGATGAGGTGAATAATTCATGTCTATTCTTCAAGGAGGTTCTCAGTTCTACCTCCTGGTGTTTTCTTTTAAAGCGCTGCGGGTACAGGTGTGTGAGTACAGCATCCGTGCTCTCAGAAAAGGTTAGATTTCTAATTCCACCGCTTTCCTTTGACTCATCCACGTACGCACTCACTCTCATGGAAACGTATGCAGAAAATAAACCCCCAAAAAATCCTGAAAGAAGTCAGCAGCTCTTTGTTGTTGGGCATGTTCTCACAACTTTGTGTGACGGATCAACTAATGAAGTATAGATAGGCCTGAATGAGACTGAGAGTAGAAAACTGTAGACATACAATAGCTTTAAATAAAGAAAGAAGATATAATCTAACTGTTTGTGTCAGAAACAGGAAAAGCTTCTGTTCTGCTCTTTCACAAAGATGAGCAAAAAAAGTTTTCTGCAGTTGCTAAACGTTAGCAAATTTTACTTCTGGATGTTCTTATAACAATGAAATGGGATTGAGATGCAGCTAATTTATTGCTGACACTTTCTCCACTCTGAAATGAGTTTATTTGCGTGTATTTAGGGGAAATCTCCCATTATAACACCCATTTTAATAGTTCAAACACCAAATATGTCACGTTTTTAAGGAAGGACCCAGGCGCAGAGAGTCGTTACTGGCAGGAAACTCTCACCGTTAATGATATTAGTCCAACTCGGGACGCACAGAGACAGGGGACACAAAATGGGTTTAAATACACAAGAAAAGTAACCAGGGAGACAATCAGGGAAAACTCGGGACAGCTGGGGACAATCAAAGGTCCAGGGACTGATGGAATTAATATTCATGCCACCACAGAAGCTGATATATTCATACGTCCTTATTCTGTGCTTTAGCGGAAAATCACCTCCATAACATATGAGCGGCCCTCCTGGATTGGCTGCTTTGCAGTTTTCCAGCCGACATTATGTCAAATACCATCTGTCTAAAGGTACTTCAGCTTCCCCAGTTGTGGTTTTTTCTAATATTTTGAACATGTTGAGTTATTATGACTTCGCAGACTGAGAACAAAAACTTTCTGCTGAAAGCTGGTGGTATTGTTCTGATGCAGAAGAAGAAAAAAAGAGGACAAATCCGCCTGTTGCTTTACAAAAACTAAGTCAAAGATGTTGAACATTGCAGATTTGCTCCTCACATCCACTGACGTTCGCTTTATAGTTTTTGAAAGAAAAATGTAATATTACTTGCGTGAAAAGTGTTTAAAATCCATTTGTCAGTTTTTCAAATCCAGGAAAATTAACAATTTTGTTTATTTTCAACAGATGCTTCACATACTTTGGCTATCCAAACCGATTCATATTTATATTTATGTTCATTTAAGACATGTTTGTTTCTGATATGCAAAGAGAGATTTGCTCCAATTTTTCTAATAATACTTTTAGAGAAGCAAGTTCATATACTTAAGTTTCCTTTAAACCTTATATATGCCAGCAATGTGAATAATTGTGTTTTACATTATGGAAATCATCCCAATCAAAACTAACTCAAGAGAAATTTGTTTTTGTAACTTCTAAATCTCTTAATACACACAGATACTGACTAATGTAACATCTAATTATTATGTAATGAATGTAAATATCACTGATCATATCCAATCTCGTCATAACTTGTGTTATCATCATGGCTCCTAACATGAAAAGTTGTTTTTTGTGTGTGAAGCAGAAAGAAGCAGCTCCAAGCATCCTTCCAAGCTAACTCGATCCTGAAACGCTAACAGCTAACTTGGAAACAAGAGCTGCACGGATTAACCATAAACCCAACACGTGTAGGCGGGTTCCTTGCTCATGTATGTGGGCGCCTTCTGGAAGCATAAAGCATTTAAAACTCCAGCAGCATGCCTTCTCTGCAGCCTTCATGTATCTGGATGTATGAGATTACAACCGACAAACTCACCGCTATCTCTTTATTCACTAAAATGCATGAAATATGCGTCGCCCATCAGCTGGTGAATTACTACATTCAGATGTGATACTTCATAAACCTCATCCCTGCACACAGACGTCTTCATCAGAACCCAAACCAGAATCTCTGAACTGAAATTCAGAGTGGTTAAAAAAGCTTGAACATTCATGAATGAGTTTTGAAGAAATGTTTTAGAAAGTGTTGAGGAGAGACTCTTTACTTTAGGACTCTGGTTCTAAAAGCTCCTAAATTATACAGATTTTTCTTCAGCTACTAGGAATCTCCAAGCAACATTTCTCCATAAAAAACAGTCAACAATGCAAATGACAGGAAACTGTGAGATTACTAAAACATCCTATAAAGTAAGATTCACTATCTAGGAAAATCTCACAACATTTAGACATTAATTCCCATGGTAATCTGCGTCTTATCAGCCATTTGGCAAGTGAACTTTTAAGTTTGCAGCAACACTGAGAAACATACTTGGTGTTGTTAATTAGGGATGCCACCTACGTGGCGGTAAAACCCGGTAATTTAAGAATAATGACAATAATAACTGCCGTCTTGTTTTTTAAAGAAAAAATATTATCTCTGTGGATTAGCGCGTCCGCCGTGTAGACACACTGAGCCTTACCAGCCACCGTCTCATCTGCTGTATTTTCCGCACATCAACACTTTGTAGTTTGTGACTAAAACTTTCTCTAAACTGAAATGATGGCAGAAGGAGGAGATGGCAGCGCTCCGGACATTTATCCGTCCTCAAAGAAGACAAAGTGGGAAGTATGGACATATTTTGGGTATTTGAAGAACACTGAGACGTCTATCCTGTTAGCAGAACGTGAAGGGAGAAACTTTCTGCGAAAGGCAGAAATACTACAAACCTTATCGCATATCTGCGTGAATATCAGCCATAACTCTACAGATAATGCAAGCTACGCTAACGTTAGCGATTTGGCTGAAATGCATGATGGGAGGACTTTGGGTTGAGGGAGAATGCAACGAGTAGCACCATTTGCAGCCACAGCGCCCCCCTGCTAACATAAAAGCCGTGTCGCAGATACCTCCATATTGAAATGACACTTTGCGTTATGGGGCTCTCAGGGGGAAGATAAAGAGTTGGTCGCCAATGCAATAGATCGACTCTCGCCGCATTATTATGAATTTAACAATAATTACTGAATGACATTTTCCCAAATCTCCAAAACTCACTGGAAGGACACAAACTGAGGACAATATTTTCCTGACATAGAGGGTTTATGTAGTTGTCTGAAAATATTATAACACGTTTCTGGAGCTATAATTAGTACATGTAATATCCTCAGAAGGATCAACAACACATAGTTATCATTATATATTGGAATCAATAGCAAATATACCTTAGAGTTCTTATATGTTAAGATCTGTAAGATAAGGATTTCTAGCCAATTGTTTTCTTTTAATTTAGCAACAAAATAGTAGAGAGTGGAATAATTTGACTAATAATTTACGTGCTCAAACCTTTACTCCTTTACTTTGATGTGAAAAGTTGCACTTTTGATAAGGCTTTGCCTGTATTATTTTAAATATAATAAATGCTGTTACACTTTTCCAAAACTATTTCAGTTTCGACTAAACATAAACATAATCAACATCCTTTAAAGAAAAATACCGCGATAATACCGAAAAACAAAATAACTGTGAGGTTAAATTGTCACACCGTGACAACCCTAATGTTAACAGATACTTTTTTTTCTGGTAAAATTAAAAATGGAGAGCTATAACAACAACAAAGGTACTCATCACAAACGGGGGTGTGATGGATTTTTTTGGGACGGCCTAAAAACAAGTCCAGCTGTTTTCTGCCTGAACGTGTGTCGTCTCAGAGAACTTTCCAGGAAAAATAATCAATTCAGACACACAATCCAACGAATCGTTCAGTTCAATATTTCAATCAGTGTCACAGTTTTCTATCTAAGGAATCCCAGCAGATTTCATCGAATCACTGATTTGCAGCTTTCACTCCTCCCGGACAAACATAGTGTAGTAGACAGTCGCCTGCGTTGTGTCGTTAACGTCATAGCAATCCCTCATACTGACAATAAAATTCAATTAATTGCATAAAACGAAAAATGTAATGCTGATCAAAGAAAAAAACAACAACTGTCACATGCACTTTGGATATTTACTTTTCTTGATTAAAGCTTACCAAAAACGTATCTATAGAGTTTCACTTTAAAGATCTTTCAACCAATCACCTCTGGAATCTCTACATGCAGAATATCTACATAATTATGGCTGCTCATATCCTAAGACATGAATAAGGAACCTAACAGATTTATCATTTAAAGCCGGGGCACCAAAATGAAATTCTATCATAGGGCCGCGGACCAAATCCAATATTTTACACAAATACAAATACTAATAGTTTAATAAAGTACTTTCCTTTTTTATACCGTCATTTAACAGTATTTTCTATGTGAATAACATTAAACAAAATATGATGAATAAATCATAAAAAGGCTTTTAGAACAAGTATCTGCCCATCAATATTTGATTGAATTATTACTGATGTCAGTGAAAAGATAATCTTCCTCTCAACATTTTTACAAATATTCTTTAGTCTGTGGGCCGCTGACGATGTTGCTCCATGTTGATAAAAGCTGCTTAAACCAGTGAGTCAGTCTGGTGCTGCAGCAAAGGCTCATGGAAAAATAAATGTATTTATTGATAAAATAGATTAATTATTATTGATATATTGATAAAATATAACTATTTGAGGTCTTTTAAAGTGTGCACATGTAAACATGCACAAATCTACTCTACATGCCCCTTGTAGTTGCTTATATTTCAATTTTCAACCTAATTTATTATATTTCATATGTATTTTACATTTATATTCACTGGGCCTATTTATAAAAAGTTGAAGAATTACATTTGTGCAAATTAGGTTGATGGACTGGCAGGTCAGGGTCTTGGGGGCCAACTTTGGCCCCACTTTCTGATTCAAAGGAATCCAACCAACCGAATGAACAAATGAATGAATGAACATCTGAACAGAAACAGAGCAGTTAGAGTCCATCCGCTATTTTAGCCGTTCCCAAACGTTTCTGTAAAATAAATCATGTAAACGTGTCATCACGACCCCGGCTCTCGGTCGACCTTATTCACTGAGTCAAACAAAACCAGCAGGAACAGCAAATATACTAAAAACATTTGCTTCCTCATTGTCTCTTTTAGTCTTTACATTTGTTTCTGAAGATGACCCCAGATCATCATTTGAGACCCCAAATGGGGTCCTGACCCCATTTTTACCCCAACTTTTATAACCATATGTACCCCCAACTTTTATAACCATATGTAAATATATCGCTGCATACAGTGTTTATCAACCTACTTATGTGGACGAAGATACTCAAGAAAATGTATTTATATTGTTTATATTATATTTATCGCTGCACAATCTCAGGAAAAAATGAATGAATTGTGCAATGGTAATATTGAGTGTGATTAATCCACATATTCTTCACTTGTAGGTTTTTGTTACTATCACATTTAGCTTTGCCTCTTGGCATTATCCAGAAAACCTTCAGTTATAAACCAATCTGATCTTTATGAACTCTTGGTGAGAAGAATTTGCCAGAAAGAAAGAGTTGAGGTTTGCCTGCGCTGACTCCTAACCGGATGTTTCTAGTGTCAACAAAGGATTTAAGGGATTTGGTTTGATAATTTAGCAAAAGTCGTCACTTCATTTTTTCCCGCTCCGCTGCATCTTGTGTCTAATTACCACCGCAGTTCGTTGCTCACTTCAAAAGAGTCGTCTCAGCATCCTTAAATGTTCCTGTCCCAAGACGAGCAGAGTTTGTTTCTGTTTCCATCTGCCTCTCTGTCTCGCAGGCACACTTTCACAAATATAGTCACTGTGTGACTTAAGCAAATGCAATCATCTGCATACATATGGCGCATCATTAGGAGTCGTAAGTGGCCCAAGGCGATCATGTCCTCGTCCACCGTGAACAGGTAGAGCTGAGCTCTGCTCTGCAGATTCGGTTCTCAGCCGCTCCACACCATCTCCAGGAAAAAAATGAATATTCATCCCAGTTTAGCCCCTGGTCATGAATATTTATGGTGGTTACCACCAGATATGCAAATGAGCCAGTCAACCCAGATGGCTTCAGATCTCAACATAATGATCACACAGACCTGCACAAAGACGCTCACACTGCGATGTTTTTTTCTCCTGAAGGGAAGAACGCCAGGATTAGGAAAGAAGCTTAATTCAAACTAGCACAAGACTTTTTATATTTGTCTGTTTCTCCACAAAATCTCTCTGGTAACATGTTGACTTGGGAGCAAAACGGAATCTTAGAGCAAACAAAGTGCTCTGACTCCAATCCAGATTTATTCAAAAGTCGTCTGTTGATGGAAAATTCATCCAGGAGAGCAAAAACTATATTGGAGATTATAGCCACAGTAACAGATTAAAGCACTGATGAAATGACCACAAGTGGAATGTAAAAGACAACATGGTCAATGCTAAATCACCGTCATGCTAAATATGGAATGAAAACACTATCATAGTATCGATAAAAAGCATATTCATACACTTAAAATTATTCATTGTTTTGCATACACTGAAAAAGCTAAACATTGCTGTTGTCCATTCAATATGTTTTTTTACAATTGGCTTCAGTAAAGAAATTAAACTGTCCCGTACAATTGAAACAATAAGATAGAGTCGTGTGAGATAAATAACAATTTTTGATTGGTTTGATTGTGTAATATAAATCAACAGTTATTTACAATATTTAAATTGACCTAATGAACATTTGTTCATTGGGGACTCTTTGTGCATGCGTTGTTTCATGTTAGAACCTCCAGTAGGGGGCAGCACTGACAACAACCCTCCTTGACTCTGCTCAATTAACACAGCAGAAATATCAGGACATGTGCTCTGGAAGATTTCTTTATATAAATATTAAAGAGACTGAAAAGATCAGCTTTTGTAGGGTGAAGCTGAAAATATTCGAGTTAAAGAGACACTACCATTTGGGAAAATCTGCTAATTTTCCACCTCCCCTCAAATTAAACAATTGAGTTTTACCTTTCTGACGACCCCAGTTTTGGCTTTAGTTTAGCATGAATCATTGAATCAGATTAGCCTAACACCTAATGCTGATTGCTAATGGTCTAATCCGATTCAATGATTCATGCTAAACTCAAGACACAAATGGGGTTGTCAGACTCAGGCTACGTCGGATGAACAGGGGAAAGGTAAAATCAATTGTTTAACTCAAGGGGAGGTGGAAAATGAGTAGATTTGACCAAATGGTGGTGTGTTCCTTTAAACATTGTTCAATCGCCAAATCCATAAATATGTTTTTATATTTGCATTTGTGGCCTTACGAAATGTTATCCTGACCATTGTTTAAATAAAAAGTTAAATGATGCCAATGTGTCATGAAATTATTTAGAAAATTAGCACAAAATAAAATTCATTAGTATAAAAAGACCCAACCAGAAATGTTTCAATTTTTTAAATGAATGTTTTATTAATTGGTTATACAATAAAAAGTTCATTATCTCAATTAACATTTTCTTGTTGAGCCAATCACAATATTTACATGTAAATGATTACTGTACAAATTGTAGGTTAAGCCAATGTTAAATTTCTTTCAGTGTAGCTATATAAGCAAAACCATAAAATCTTAAAAAATATAAACATCAATAAAGCTATATAAACACTTAAAAAAGATAATTGTATCCATTAAAATCCAGTTACAAATTATTATATCAATAATAATTATTTTTTAGTATCATATAATTCATATTCATGCAGACTCTTCCACCATTCAGATAAATGCATCTTATACGGACCACTTGAGTAACAAAACCCCGTTTATGCTGTAAGCATTAAGCCGGTCAATAAAACGGATGAACTAGAGAGATTTATTTCAAGTTAATAAGCAAACCGAGCTAATTGTTTAATATTAAGGAGAAAAATTTAAAAATAAAAGGTTTGGTATGGCCTAGTTAAAGTAGGGAACTGAATCCAAATAACATGCTGTGGGAGGATCTGAAAAAGCTGTTAGTGCACAAAACGCTTCGAATGTTGAAGACTTTAACCTATTCAAATTTAAATTAAATTTATCTGAAAAATAAAACAAACAAAACAACAGATTAAATTAATTCATGGTTCAGTATCAGTGATATTTCTGTGGAACATGAAACTAGTTACTCACTAAGTTTTTATTAAATAATATCTAAAAAGTGTTTGTTTAAAAATGTAGGTTGGGAAGCTGAAACACCTATTCACACGGCTAATGGACGCCCTATGGGACGGCATTTGCAAAGTAGACAATCAAAGAAAGCATTCATTTTTCCTGCTGCTGATTCGCTGTACCCCCAATATGACATTCCATTTGTAAAGTTACACAGTCAAAAGTTAATAGCACATATTTAAGAAATTTTTAAAATGGTGGTTTATTTTTAAACCTACCACCTAAACATTTAGCTTGTCAACTGAATATTTAGTTTTGAAACGGAATATTTAGCTTCGAACTAAACAGTTAGTAAATAAATATTTGGTTTGTAGCTAAATATTTAGATAGCAAGCTAAATTGGGGAGCTAAATATTAAGCTAATATACAAATGTACTGTACAATAGGCGGACACTTACTACAAACATAAAAGCATGGTCTTACTAACATCTATATAAACCACTTTTTTACTTTTGCATATTAGCTAAGTCATTATCTCTGAGTTAAATGTAAAGTACTATGAAGCTATAGGCTACAGTTTGCTAGCCAGTTTAGCTTGCTGGCTAAATAAATAAAAACCTAAAAAAATGTACTAAAAAATTCTGTTTTTGTTCTGAACTGTTTTGTGTTGAAAGTTTTTATGTATTGTTATAATTTTAAAAACTTGTCCCTTTACTTTGTTCATCACCTTGTTCAGCTGTCATGTTGTTTTTTATATAAAAAATGGCATTGTAAATATTTAGTGTGCCAGGTTCAGCTTGCTAGCTAAATATAGAGTATAGAATCGTAGTTTTTCCTGAAGATTTGCTACCTGTTGAAAGGGAGCCAGACAAGCTGATGTTAGTCAGATGAGAATAATATGAGAATAATTGTAACTTCAGAGCTTTTAACCTCATGTACCAGAGGATTTTACCAGCTTCACCAAACCAACCAACCAACTGCACTGACAACTGTCCTCTGAGACGATGCCTCCCTAACAAGCTTATCCCATTGTGCAGTTTGTGAGAGTGCATGGTGCTGTGAGTACTGGTTCAGGTGATCCACATGACACATCCACTGCCACCGCATGCAGGAAAGGATTAAGGTCAACCAGCTTGTTGTCCGTAAAATGGACATCATCTGAGATCAGCCAGACAGGAGGACCTGTTAGTGTGTCTTTGTGGAGACCAATTAATGGCTTCATGGAACTTAAATCTTTCACTTTCACACCTCACAGCATTAAAAAGAATCAATTTACAGATTTTATCTGTAGGTATAGATCTTTGTGACTTCATCATGTCCTGCTCTTGTCTGTAAGGTGAGGAAAGTCCAGATGTTTATTAAAATCAGAAATATAGGGGTGTAACGATTAAGGATGGGTTTCGTTTAGGTTTTATCCGATACCACTGCCAAATTGGTACTTCTGAAATGGTGCCGGTGCTTAAACTGTGCTTTTAAGAATGGAAAACATACAAACTTCGTCGAAAAACACTCTTATTTTTATTTTTTTGTAGGGCTGTTAACCTATTGAATTTATTTTATTGAATTACTCACTTGGTAGCTGTGAATTAATCACCATTCCTAAATATGACCCAAAAAAACCCCTAAAGTTTTCAGTGTAAATAAAGGACAAATTTAGATGGAGTTGCTATTTTTTAAAATTAAATATAGAAATTGATTAGAGTTTTGTTTTGAACTCCACAATCACATTTGCAAAGTATGTGTGATCTCATATGACAAATAATAACAAATACAGGTAGAACTAACCAAAATAGATGAATAAACGTAACATTTGGATATCACAGTCTGTGTTAAACCTCACATAAATCAAATGTAATATAGATTTAGTAATCAAATCTCACAATTGACCATTTCCCCATAATTAATCCCTCAGTGGGAAAAACTCTGGTTCATCACAACAGAAAATGAACGCTCTTATTGTGAAAGTGTACACAGCTACTTCCGCTAATAATTAGCACTAATTTAAGTCTGAAAACATCACTTTAACTGAAGAATTTTGTATTTTTAACGCGGCGGTATCTCACTATGAAATATATTGAAGCTATACGGTTCACCAACAGGCATAAACCAACATAAATACGGAGCATTTAAACTCTGCACCGCACACAGCGAGCTGATATCCGAAGTGGACGGAAAATTCCCACCGACAACTTATAATCATATCACCGCAAAGCCAATATGCCAATAATAATATACTAGCATGTTATTTAGGATGAAAAACACATGCTGCTGCACAACAATCCGTAGTTTAGCTGGTTAGGAAGGAGAGCTGATGTGTTACAGGCTGAATTATAAAGAGGGCGGTGCTCTGGGAATGCGATAATTGTATAAAAAAAAGAAGAAGAATTAATTTTAGGGATGAATCGATCCGCGTTTGCGCTTTAATCCCTAACTTTTAGCAGTTTTTTTGCAGAGAGACAGCAATGTTAACCTTTTCTGGTGATATAGCCTATAGTGCATCACTCTTGGCTGATGGGATCCCCAGAAATCATAGTGCTCTGGAAAAAGAAAGAACTGAAATAAGGCACTGCTTTTAGCGCTGGTTGCTACCCTTTATGTTCGAATCGTTTATGCCGTAATGGCGCCGGATATTGGTATCCATCCCAAATAATGATACCGACACTGGTATCAAGCCGATACAGCTGTAATGTCCTCATATCTATACTGGTTACCCGATTCCATAAACCGATATTAAAAATGTGGAAACTCTGCAATCATTTCACAGAAAACGTTGTTTTTTTTCATTTAAAATTTTTGTTTTGTGGTCATTTTTATTGATATTTTACTTTTTACTTCTAATTCACCATCATTCTTGTAACAAGCAGCGTAGAACATAAAACCAGTTTACCAAATTACTGCATTTTTGTGTGTGGTAGAAGTCTCGGCAAGTACTCAGATCCAAGTATCGGTGTCATACTGTTCAAACACTGTAATGAACACTGTTGTTCAAAGTCTTGTTTTATCTCATTTACAGTATTGTACAGTAGTCTGGTCCAGCACAGCCCAGAAACATCTAAGAAAACTTCAAATAGCTCAGAAGAGAGCAGCTAGGGTAGTTTTACGCGGTCCTTTTCGCACTAATGTGGATGAGATGCATCTCAAACTCTCTTAGTTAACTGTGGAGGCAAAAGTAAAGTTCAGCCTTTTGCTGTTTATGAAAAAGGTCATCTTAACAACACATGTTATTTCAAAGAAAGAATATTATTGAGTGGATATAGCCATTACACATAACACGCCAAGTCAGCAACAATACAGTCATAGTTCCAATCCCTAAAAGCAATTTTATGAAAAAAAGACTATTCTAAACAGAGGGACTATTGAGTGGAATTCACTCCCATGTGGTATCAGGAGTATCCAAAATCATAACATTTTTAAAAATACCATAAAACAAATTGTAATGTCTTAAAACATCTATTTTGCTAGTTCTTATTGTCATTGAACAAGAGGCTTGGTGTATCCCACGCTACAATGCCTGTTTGGATTCATCTTGGGGCCAGCAATGGGTGGTTTTTACAGCTTTAAATGCTTTAAAATGTTCAAATCAACTATGTTTGTTTTACTCGGATGCGTTATTAATTGTATTTTGTATTTTAATATTGTGGACCCCAAGAAGACTAGCAACCACTGCTGTGGAAGCTAATGGGGATCCAAATTAAACATAACCAACTATCATATCAGGTGCATCCCTACTGAAACAACAGCAGGAGCGACACAGATCTGGAGCTCAGGGAAAGGTTAGTGAAATCACGCACCGTCATTGAGGTTTTCAGCTTTCGTCACGTTGCCCTGCTGCAGCAGCATCGGATGTGTTTATTATGCAGCCAGGATGAAGTCGCGCTCAGCCACAAAGCTCAGCTGGGTCACAGGCTGTGACTCATGGATGCAGTGAGATACCTGGACGTCGTTTGACCCCCACATATCACAGAGCAGCAATCGCACATTCTAATGTGCATTTATCCCTGACCCAAAGCATCCTTGCTACACTCAAATATCACTTTTTATGTTTATAGCAGGTTATTTTTAGCAATTCTCATATATTTTTGGATTGCATTGATATAGGTTTATATGTAATATTATTCAGCAGCTTCAGAGGCTTTTAAATAAACTAAACTAGATCGATCAATATGGATTCATGATGTTGAGAACTGACAGAATGAGGAAAAAACATGCAGCAGATCTATTTCTGTATTTCTGTAATAAACAGCAGCCGGAAATGCTTTTAAATGCTTTCAGTACACTAGAGACTGGGTAAGAAAGGAAGAGTCTTCTTTTTTAGGTTCGGAGCTTGTCTGAGCTGTGCGGTTCACAGCCTGTGTGCATAAAAGCGTTGCATCAACAGGTCTGCCACTAGAACAGGATATTGAGATTCAGCCGACCTCATCCTCACACCAACACACCTGTACGTAACTCATTCTGTTTTTAAAAATAACATTTAGCAGGTGGTTTCCTTTGTGTAACACAGATATGAGGATTTTTCATGCTTCAGCCCAAAGAGAAATTGTACCAGATATTTCTTTTTTGAGCTGATGTTATATAATTAGATTTAAAGTGGAGATCTGGTCTTCCTTTCTTATTTTAGCTACTAGGGCTGCATCAAACGATTATTTGGATAATCGAATCAGATGAAGTCTTGACTCGATTAATCGGCTAAGCTGGAATTTTTTTTAAACGTGCAATGGAAACGTTTTTTTTTCTCTCCTTCCTACACTTTATTTAACAACTAAATATTATTATAAAAAAGTTAAATAGCTCGCAAAACAACATGCTATAACTTCAAATGTCTTACAGCTGTTGAAATATTAAATAAACAATAGATTAAAATATATTTAAATGGCTATGCTTCATCAAAGTGCTATAAGGACAAATGTGCCTTATTACCAACATAAAAAGAGGAATTTTTGTTGCTTAAAAGTGACCTGAGCTATTAGAAACTTAACAAAATAAGATTAAAATCCAAATCGAAAAATCACAATATGCTCCCACCTCAGATATCGTACAGCTGTTGAAATATATCGAATAATAAAGAATAAAAAATAGTTTTAAATGGCTTTGCTTTATCAAAGTTCTTTAAGGCTAAATTTGGAATAAATCAACATAAAAACAAGTAGCACAATAGAGCTGATCACATTCTCCACCGTCATGCATAACCAAATACATGATAACGTATTCATAGCTTAGTGTAAGCCAATTTTATGAGACCTTTAATTTTAATAAGTGCAGTTGGCCAGGATGTGGCAAGTAATGATTTTATTGTGAAGACAGGAAGCTGATTTATGCGAGTGAGAAAACTTGACTGCTGTAAGTGAAGTGTGGGAGAGAGAAATATAAATCGCCTCTAGAGTTTTGTCCTTTTGTCATGTTAAGCTTTTATAATGTCAGGGATCATCCTCACCATACGCTCAGTTGCTGTTCTGTACTGTCGATCAATGTAGTTGATGCAACGTTGTTGCTCAATGTTTGTCTATGCATGATGAGCTGGATGGCAGTAGAACTCACCAAACTCTTTGAAATTTCTCTTGCTGAGACGCTACGATTCATTACTTTAAAAGTAACAGTTTTTCCCAGCTTACGCAGAAACTGAGCTCTCCTCTTCCTCACTGATGACTCCGACATGCTAGCGTTTATGACGCTGCATAATCGCCGTCGTACTCCCGTGTCATGCAAGCTCGGACTAACAAATGTTGCAGGTAACAAACGTTTTTGCATTGTTTAAGATAAAGCACTCCCAAACATTTTAATTGTCTCAGGTCTACCTGCTCCTGCAACGCTCCGCTGCCTACAGCCTTTGTGACGAGTTGCATGTGTGGACTGTTAAATAAAGGTTACGCGCAAAAAAATTGCGCGACTGGCGACCAAATTAGACCTCGTAATCACGCTACACAACTAATCAATGACAAAATTCGTTGCCAATGCTTTTGGTCAACGAATTTTATCGATGGTATCGATTCGTTGTTGCAACCCTAGTAGCTACACTACTGGTTCCGTTTTCGAACGACATGGCCACGCCCCTTCAGAGTTCGTAAGAAACCTTTATTTACTTTTATTTATTTTACTTTTATTAACTTTCTCCAGCTAAACAGAAACAAAACAGAATTAATTATTTTTGGACCTAAGGAGGAACGATCCAGAGTCAGCACACAGCTTCAGCTAATACAACTAAAAACGACGGATCAGGCCAGAAATCTGTGTGTAATAATGAACTCAGACCTGAACCTCCAGGGTCACATAAAGGCAACAACAAGGTCAACTTTCTATCACCTGAGGAACATTTCTAGGATTAAAGGACTGCTGACACAAGGAGACCTAGAAAAACTCATCCATGCGTTTATCTTTAGTCGGATCGATTACTGCAACAGCATCCTCACAGGTTTACCTAAAAAATCAATCAGACAGCTGCAGCTGATCCAGAACGCTGCTGCTGGTGTTCTCACTAGAACCAGGAAAGTAGAACACATCATCCCAGTTCTAAAGTCCTTCCACTGGCTCCCTGTAGCTCAGAGAATAGACTTCTAAATGCTTTTATTAGTCTATAAATTATTAAATGGTTTAGCACCAAAGGATATTGGACATCTTTTGTCACTATACCAACCCAGCAGACCAATCAGGTCCTCCAGCTCTAGCTTAACTAATATTCCTAGAATTAGAACTAAACAGGTAGAGGCAGCTTTCAGCTTCTATGCTCCACAAATCTGGAACAAACTTCCAGAAGAATGCAAAAATGCTGAATCGTTAGGCTCTTTTAAATCAAAGATTAAAACTCTACTATTCAGAGCTGCATTTGAATCCTAAATTGCATTTTTTGATCACTCTTTGAATCTCGTTGTTTAAGATTAATTCTTATTTTTTTATTTGCTTTTGACCTATTGTGTTTTATCTGTTTTTAATCTATATTGCATAAAATTGTGTTTTATCTGTTTTTAATCTATATTGAATACATTTGTTCCTTACATCATCTTTACTTATTGATTGATTGTGTCTATCTGTTAAACCTATGTTTCTGTTTTTCTCTAATCATGCTTCTGTAATCATGTATTTGGTTTCATTATCACTGAATCATGTAAAGCACCTTGAATTGCCTTGTGTTGAAAGTGTGCTGCATAAATAAAATTGCCTTGCTGTGCCGTGCCTTGATTATTTGGAATATTCATGTAAAACCATGTACTTTATCTACCGGTCATATGCTGTAACTTGGGAGCGTTTATTAATTACGATTGTCTTTTGTATATGCACATCATTTGTTGTGGCGTGGAAAGATTTGCAAAGGGACGTACGTAGAAGAAGCTGCTAGCGGGTTTAGCGAGAGTAGAACTCTTGGAAGCAGAAAGAGGTTGGTGTAATAATTTCAAATGAAAAAAAAAAATTTTAATTAAAGGAAAACATGTCTTAATTTCAATTTATTAAAATCCATAACATCAATTGCTTCGAAGTGCTGATTTCATGACAATGTCGTGATTTGAGTTCATATAAACGATTTCCTATTAAGTCAAATGTGTGCATGATGTCTATATTTTCTTTGCATTTCTTTCACGCTTCTTTATAGTGTTCAGAGCGCCATGGTGTCGGTAGAACAGAGGAGGGAATACATTTGCATCAGTCGACGTTCTTTGCGTCTGGCGTAGTAATTCTACGTGGGCAGCTAAAGTAACTGCTTAATAAATCCTACCACGGTAGCGGTGCAAACCAAACATGTCTGTTAAATCGTTGATTTCATTTGGTTATTATTAAATTTATGTGCAACTCTGGTATTTACTCAAAACTATACAGTGAATGCGTTCCCATCACTGTGAAGGTCAGTACTGGGAACGCCAGCATAACACCTAAATTCCACTACATGCGCTCCGCTCCGCCTTGCCACGCACGCCGCAGCGGTTCTCTGTCGTTGTTAAATTACACTGCATGCGCCCCACCTCCGCTCCGCTCCGGAGCCCAGAGGTGCTCAACGAAGTATGCGCGGCAATTGCGAGATATCGCGATAAAGAGCAGTGCTATATACGCAGAAGTCAGACCAAAATCATTCATTCCAAGGAAAACAAACCGAAAAGAAAAGCTGATCTACTTCTATTTGCTATTATTCTTTGTCAAGATATCTCCAGGGACTTTCTTAAACAATGGGTGAGTACATTTATAGCAGATAAGCTGTATTTATAGCGTATTTTTTATGTAAAAAAAAAAACAAAAACGAAATCTGTCTTTCCTGATTTATTTTCAAAAACCGGATGATCTGCATTTTCAGCATCCTGCCTGGTACTTTTTTATTTGTGTAGATTTACTGCGGACTTGCTCCGGCTGGTGCGAAACGGCGGCCGGCGCCCTGCGCCGCACAGCGGCGGTAGTGGAATAGTTCTTTTTCATTACAACGGGATCGGATTTGTTGCAGCGTGCGTGCCGGAGCGCATGTAGTGGAATTTAGGTGTAAAGTCTGCCATAGATACTTTTCTTTATGATACTGTACCAATTAAGTGTCTTGATTTTTACTTTTGTAGTGAATATTAAATTAAAGCCGACTGAATTAAAGCTCCATTGAATGTAAAAATTGACAGAATTGCATTACGACGGCATTTTTTGGACCCTCTGACTCAAAATAATGGACAAAGATCATATCCTCTGAGTCCTTATTGGGAGGTAACGTCCGATTCGAGTCTGAAACCTCATGATTGGGCCGGATGTTTTTTATTTTAGAGGTTTTCTTTGGCCACAGTGGCCTTTATTTGACAATAAAGGTCGCCCTGGATTAGATATGAACCGGGGACAGCCGCGTCGAGGACCAAGGCCTTTGCACCGCCTTAACTACTACACCACGTCAGGCCCGATTTCTAAACACGTGATCTGATCAGAATATCCATAATTTTCAAGTAGCTTAGCTAATATCTGTTTTCAGTAGCTGTTAATAATAGAGATGAGGAATATTTAACCAGAATATCAGAAAGTTTGTCCCACCGTAGGAGAACAGACGAGCTGTTCTCAAAATATTTTAAAGATTCAAATTTCTGATCTACAAATTTGAAAAAAAAAAGAAAATGAATACAACAGTGTAAATGCCTTCTTTCTTCTTTAGCTATAACGCTTTAGAAGCCTTAATCTCCAGTCGTGCAGTGGAAAACACCAAACCGTTATTTAAGACAAAGAACAGATGAGTCACTTTTTGTTCAGAAGGATCCGTATTATGGTATAAACGACCACCGGCTTCATCTGACACTGAGAAATGTATAGAAGACATCCAGGTGTTACAAATGCAACGCTTACACGCTGATCCCACGCTTTCAGCATGTGCTGACACATGGTTAGCTGCTGGTAAACGCCTGAGTCATGGCTTTGCTTTAAGGCCCCAGAGAGCAGCTGCAGCAACGTCCCGACGCTTTTATCAGCCCTCTAAGTGTGGAGATGGTAGCCTACCATCTGAGCTCATGCTACATTTTGTAGATTATCAGTCATGATGATGGGATCAGAGTTAAAGTGGTGTAGCTATGGTAACACAAGCAGAGCTCTGCAAATCCTGAGTCATTTAGATTTAAACATTTCTTCTGTTTCATGTCGTAGGACTGAAGTGTTCTTGTGGATCTGATAATAACTCGCCTCAAAAAAGCAGCTTAAGCACAAAAACCCTTACAATAAAATACAAACTTGGCAAAATGTTCAACACATCTTTAAAGATCAGAGCAGCAGCAGCATCTATGCTTCTCTGTGTAATCTGCAGAGATTTTTTCCATCAAGGACCAAAACGTGGGGATAAGACAGCCACAGAAGCTTGCAAAAACACATTTGCAGCCAATTGTATTTGATTGTTAGTGCATTGTATTCACACTTTGTGCGGCTCAGTGGGTGGCAGAAACACGCAGCCATCCTGACCGACAAAATGACAGCTCATCATCAGCAACAAGTAAATCCCCAGGGTTCTAAACAGCACACAAACACATAAGGGTGCACTGTTAAACGAGCTTATCGCAACAAAGTACAGCAGAGGACAGAGTGGAACGTACTCTGGGTAGCATTTACTGAAAAGCAAACTGCTGGCGCATCCTTAAAACTGGCACACTAATTGATAACCAGAGAAAGCAGGGTTGAGTTGTATCTTGTCCATATCAGTCCGTCTGCCATATGTATCCACTCATGTTGCAGCCTAGCAGCTTGCAGGGTTCAGGTTAATGCCAAGCGAAAGGCTTAAAAATGAAAATAAAATAAGCAAATAAATACAGGAAAGTAGAGCCAATAGCTGGGACTAACTGGCTGCTACTTATAGGGCTTGCTATAAAAGCTGGCTAAAGGTTAGCTGTTATTTGGAAGTCTTTACTGTTTGCAAAACAGATGGAGAAAGTTTCACCGAAAGCAAATCAAACAAATTGTTAAATGATCTGATGGGAAATAAGAAGAATTCACCCTGACTTGCAAAAGCAGAAATAAAGAGAAGATTGAAGGGGGGACGTATCATCCTCTTTTTAGAATACATCTATGGTCTGTGTAAAAAACATTTTAATGAAGCACTTTGCACAAAATCACGCTCATATAAAGCGTCTCTCCAGATCAATCAGAACAGAGAGAATCAAAACAGCTGCCTCTGAATGAATTCCTCTATTACCTCCAGACCGATCCCTTTCAAGTGGGGTTTGTGGTAGTACGAAAGTACAAAAATAGCCGGAGAAGCTTGACAATATGTTAAGACTGTTGGAGGACAGACTCTGCTACTTTTCTCTCCTACTACTCTCCAGATATATTTTCTGCTGTTATTTTGATTACTAATCTTGTTTTCTCTCAGTGTGTTGATCTGTTGCTTAAAATCTTAATAAAATAACTTCAGGTTTGTAGCTGTAATATGACCAGATATGAACAAGTTTAGAGAACTGCTATCTGTCACAGAGACTAGAAGGTAGCCTCTTTGTACATGAAGTAGAAATAAAATGCTTCCATCCACGAAAACAGTTCTCAAACTTCTACCACCCCTAATCTAATATTTCCATTCTGGGCTCTCTGACACTGTCTGATTAATTAAGTCTCTAAAATAACCCGGAGAGTCTTAAATGGGTAAATAGAGCCCACATCTAGGTGTTATGCTGTGTGGTGCTAATCTGTGTGGGCACAGATGGGTTTCTCTAACCAGCTAGGCTATTGTTGGCACGGACCTGGTTTGATCTCCGGCTTCCTGATCCCAGGCCGCATAATTAAATGCAACATTTAATCTACTTAGTGTTGTTGCTCCAAAAAAACACCATCCACGTTTCTAATGGCCCTATAATTGAAATGTTGCCCTGCTATAGCAGTTAAAACAATGCAAACTTTGATGAATTCATCCTGCCACTTTGCTTCAGCCATCCTCTTCCCTAAGTATAGAGTGAAGTATAAATAAAGGTCTCAAATGCAAGTGCCTCCTTCTGCATTCAAGCTCATATATTATGCGAATTTCCCTTGGATGCCTCTATAAAACAACCAACCATAGATCATCATTTCTGTTTGCTAATACAATAGAGTATTAAGGCCACTTTAGACAAAAAAAAATATTTTGGAGTAAATTTCTGCCTTAAAAAATCTGATATTTTGTCACTAACGTCCCATATTTTCCAGAAAAAAAAACTCAGATATTCTCTGACTTAACAAAGTCGAAGATTAGCGAATTAAAACTCAGAAATTTCCACGATTAAAGGCAAAAATGTACAATATTTAAATAAATAAAATTTCTGACATTTTAAAGTCATATAGTTGCAATAAAAAAAACCTCCTTAATTGAGAGTTAGTGACAGAAAATGCCAGTATGTTGAGATTTAACATCTGATTTAAGTGTTAAATTTACAAGATGCACTTCTGGATATTTTCTGTTGGCTCTTTTCAGATCAGAACAACTTCTCCCGGGAGCAGATGAGGCCATGAACCCCTAGAACGGGAGAGACTGAGGATGAAGGAGCCAATGGCTGGATGATGTAGCCTAGGTCTGACTGTGGAACTGTCATTATTGCAACATAAGGCTACTTCTGTAGCTTCATCCTCACATTCCCCCATTTTAGTCAAGTCAGAGGAGAGCTGTATGTAGCTACCATTTAGACTTTTAAATATTGCCAGATGCCGTGTTATTTTAACATCTAAATCTTACAGGAATTACATTTTCTGTCGGGAATAACGAGTTCCTTCTTTTGTCAGAAAATATTGTAGTTTAAATGTAGATAATGTATGACCCTTAATCATGGACATTTCTGAGTTTTCTCTCACAAATTTACGACTTTTCAACATTAGAGAATTTTCTTTTTTTTCTTGAAAAATCAGTGGTTAATCTCAAATTTTCTACATTTTACCTTGAAAGTTTTTGACGTTTCTTAGAAACGTCTAGAAGAATTTCCATTTATTTCTGGACAATGTATGTGACAATCTAAAAATAAAAATTTTAGATACGTTTTTTGGGTGGAAATTCACTCTGTCTCTCTACACACACACACACACACACACACACATATATATATATATATATATTTATACTTGTTGTTCTCATGTGCAGAAAACCTGTAGCCTAGTAACAAGGTGGGTGGGCGTGGTCTACTGCCGCTAATTTGCATAAAGTTGACGGAGCCCTAAAAACATCGCTGTCATTCTGACTGAAACTGTCGAGTACTGAAGTGGTTTAGATCGCTTTATGTGAGAGTGATTTTACGCAAAGAACTTCATCGTTTTTTACAGATTATTGAACAATTACAACTTGCTTAGAAAGTGGCATAATATGTTCCCTTTTAAAAAATATACAAAAATAAATGACACCTGCTGGAACCGGAAGAAATGTTTGAGTTTCATTTACTTTTTAAATCTCTGAATTATCTGCAAGTTGCAGCTGTCTGCACTTCTGAAACTCTCCTAGCTGCAGCCACCCACTGAGCTATCCGTCCTCCTGAAATCATTGCTTGAAGCTGGCCTCATACCACGCTGCATATTCGAGACTTCAAAGTGTGGCAGCTTGATAGAGCGGCCCATTGTCAGGGATTGTCTACATCAAGCTGTGGCCACAAACTCAGCTACCTGCTCCTGAGCATAGTGGGATCATCTGAGCGCTTTGTCACGTCCTGATGCATATTGTAGCTATTATCTTAGACAAAGGGTCGCATTAGAACTTAAGGATCCAAAGCCGACTTGAAGTGCTTGGACAGTTTTTTGGCTGCATATTTCAGCCTATCATAAATCACATTCTGCTCTTGACTACAGCTGTCAACTCCGAGTGTTTACATTTAGCACTAGAAATACACTAAAGTCCATTTTAAGTACAGAAATGTCAAAGGTTTCTCTAAATATACATGAAAATAACAGCCGATGTGACTAGCGCGTAATAAAAGCTCATCTACTATGGTGACTGCTTTATTAAAGTCACCCCAGAGAAGAGGATGTGATTTTTTCAGCAATAAACTGATATTTATGCTATTTACCCAACAAAAGAATGCTGCACCAGTTACAACTAACCAGGGGAGGGAGGAGTGTTCTTGTTGTCATTTTAATGATCTCAATTGCAACCTGAAAAGTAAATATGAAGTTATGAATGACGTCTTCCATCTGGAGGAATTAATTGATGATCATCACCATCATCATCAGTGTGACCAGCTCTATGAAGGCAGGCGTGTTGGCCGTAGCTGTTCTGGAGCATTCAGAGTGACGATGTCAAGGTGCGGATAAAGCTGCTGAAGTCCACATTATCGGTAAGAAAGGGCGTTCATTTAAGCCACAGCATGGCCTGCTAAGAACGTCTTCTTTGCTTAAAAAGCAGAAAGCTGAATGGCTTAATGTGGCCACATGGTGGCGCATTGCTGGGAACTGTTGGATCAAGAAGGTCCTGGGTTTGAATCCAGCTCTGGGCTCCTTCTGCATGAACCATGTCCTTCAGACGGATGAGGGCCAGTACCAGCAGCTGAAGCAGGGCCGGCCCAGAGTCTTATGCAGATGTTGGCTCAGCGGCGCCCCCTTTCTGTTAAAACCACTACCACCAATAACGGCGTTTCAATCAAGATTTGTTCTAATCTGGGAAAATAGGCGGAGCTTATCTGGCTGATCCAAAAAAAAATCAATTGGAGGTAATTGATTATATGAGCTGAGACAAGCTGAAGCTTGAACAAAATAGAAAGGTTAAACTAAAGCATCAGCTCGTAACCATGGTAACAAAACAATCAATGAAAATAAAAAAGTAATTTTTATTTTATTTTAATATTTTTAGTAAAATTCACATTTTTTTCTAAAATAAATGATACAATGTATAAATTACATTCCTTTAAATGTATTACATTTAAATATTTTTACATTTTATAAAAATAAAATAGAATTCTTATTTTTTTTAATTATTAATAAATAATTAGTTACAAAAAACTTGCCTAGTTACTACACAAAAATGTAACCAATTGAACAATTTTAAATAATCCGCACTGAAACAAAACTAAATCAAACTGAGTAATTTTAACATTTCAATAAATGTTAACATCTGTATTCTATGTTCAATTTAAGCATTTATGGGGGTCCTGGATGGGTGTGGCGGGGCTTAGTTTGCTTCTGCCTTGGGCCGGCACTGAGCTGAGGCCTGGTCCAAACTGGATCATCAACAACAGAGAGGATTCCTGGTGTTTCGTGTCCAAACATCTGGGGGGAGAACTTCAAACGTCAGATCTCCTTCATGTAATTCTTTCTTCCTGTTTGTTAATCCAGTTATTACTCAGTTCTCTTAAAGGTTTAGCACAAATCTTTCTTTTTTTGAGAGTTTATTCAGAACAATCTGCTCCTACCCGATCTGGACTGAAGAAAAACATGCAGACAGAAAGACAAATCTGTGGCCCATTTTACGGAGATTGTTTGCAGGACTCTAAGCTGACACCACAGTCCTGCACTCCACAACATGGTTTGTAAACTAGGAACAACATAGAAATGTAGGCCTGCAGAAAACATGGTGGAAACAGGGTGTCAGAATAACTCTCAGGCATCTAGAGTTACACAGACGCAGCAGATCTGTCGGTTTCTCTCTGCAGGAAGATGTGGAGCATGGCATCTTTAAAAAGCCACCAGGGAAGTCCTGAACTGCAGGAAGAAATTGAATAAACCTCAAAGGCAGCCTCATTAGAAAGATATCAGAAATATTTCTGGATCCATCGGCTAATGTCAAGGTTTGTCTCAAAAGAACAGCGAACAGGCTTTGTTGATGTTTTAACATACAGCGGAGCATCTCTAAGGCTTCATTAAAACTCCAAACATTTAACCTTCAGGATTTACTCACGCAGAAACACGCAGCTACAGCAGTGCTAGATTGTCTTAATATATATCCGCGTTTTCCACGCACTGGTTCCATTTCTGTTAGTCTAGGTGCCACTTAAGACGGAAACTCACGGTGAGAAATACGTTGCAGCATTTAAAAGGAGTCAGAAGGGGGCTTCTGCTGCTCATAAAATTTATAAACAGGGCTTGCTGACACTGGCTGTTCATAGTAAGGAAAAAAATATGAATTGTTCAACAGCCCCAACTTGACTGACCTTAAAATTAAAGAGACCTCTCAGAAGATCTTAGAATTTCAGATTTACGCAAGTTAGGAAATTAATTTAGGGTAATTTTTGCATAAATAAAGATTTTAATATTACAACACTGATTATGAGGTTAGACATTTGTGTGTAGACATGCCACTGCTTTGGGAGTAAAACTGTCCCTCTTACATAAAAGAAAATGAATTAGAAGATTCACCATCAAACTGGGAACCAATGAGGCTCAAACTGGAATCCCAGTGAATAAAAAGAAAAAGAGAGAAGCTCCGGTTCCAGATAAAGAGATTTAAAGGGGACGTATAATGAAAATGTCATCATTTTGTGCGATCCTGTGAGTCTCTGCTGCCTCTATTAAACACTCCAGATATGAATAAAACTCACCAATCCAATTCGTTTTAGAGTTTTTGATGTCAGAAATCTGTGCTTCTGCAAATGGTGACGTCACAAAAATCTGACTTTGCACATAACCACCCCTCACCAATCAATTTCCACCAACCAATTACAATTCATGTGTGGCAAAGGTGCAGCCTGGTGACTTTATGGGTGGGCGGGTTCTGCATTATAATTTGCATAAAAGTGACAGAGTCCTCTGAATGGCTCATTCTGAAAGGGAAGTGAGCTGCTGGGATCGCTTTATAGGAGCCAATTTCTGCAAAGAAGACAAATTAAAATCATAATTACCAAAGTTCCCAACGTTCTCCCCTCCCAAAAATCTCCCGGAGCCACCACTCTCCCGAATTTCTCTCGATATCATATCACATCATATCATAAAAACTCCCTGTTTCTTATGTGAGTGGCATGGAAAATTAAACGTGTTACATTTGTATTTGAGCAACAAAGGGGCTATAAGATACAGTTTCCTCATTCCAGTCATGACAACGCATCTCCTCTTGGCAAAAGGAGCCATTTTGAATCCAAAATAGGTCACTTACGTAACTCGGTTATGTCTGCGAGGAGATACAGCAGCAGCGAGCCGCGGGTTTACAGAACAGTCTTTATTACAGAATTTTGAGTTTCAATTGCTTTTTAAATCCAACAAGTTATTAGGGATTAAAAACAGTCTCAACAGACCTCAAGTCTAGTTTCCTTTCACTTCGTCCGTCCAATTGTAACTTCAGCAACTCTTTTCTTGCTCTTTCAGTTGGAAAAAGTAAAAATAAGCTTGCTTTTCAAACAATTTGATTAGGCATGAGTACCGATATGGGCACCGGTTCTGACATAAACGTTACTAACCAATCTGAAAAGCAGAGCACATTTCGGTGGCTTATTTCAGTTCTTTTTCCCTCGGAGATGTGAAGCACTGTGGATTCTGGGCCATAAGCATCAGCCAAGAGCGATTCCCTATATCAGCAGAAAAGATAAACTTCTATCTTTGTGCAAAAAAACCTTCTAAAAATTAGGTGTGTGAAAATTAACGCACCAACGTGGATGGATTAATTCCTATAATTAACGTTTTTTTTTTACACAATTAACGCATACACAGCGCCATGTTTATAATTCAGCCTGTAACACATCAGCTCTCCTTCCTAACCAGGCAAACTGTGGATTGTTGAGGAGCATCATGTGTTTGTGATCCTAAATGACATGTGAGATTAAATCCTCCATATTTATGTTGATTTATTCATATTGGCTATTGAGATACCGCTGTATTAAAAATACTAAATTATTCAGTTAAAGTGATGTTTTCGGACTTAAATTAGTGCTAACTATTAGCGGAAGTAGCTGGGTATATCTTCACAATAAGAGCGTTTATTTCCTGTTGTGTTTACTTATGGGAAAATGGTGAATTTTGGCATTTAATTACTAAGTCTATATTACATTTATGTTATCTTTAACAAAAAATGCTGATATCCAACTGTTAAGCTTATTCATATATTTTGGTTAGTTTTACCTCGATTTGTTATTATTTTTCATATAAGCCGACACATACATTGTAAATGTGATTGTGGAGTTCAAATCAAAAATATAACCGAGTTTTTTTGGTCATATTTAGGAATGGTGATTAATTCACAGCTACCCTGTGATTAATTAAATCAACATTTTTAATAGTTTAACAGTCTTACTAAAAACAAAAAAAAAGAGGGTTTTAGGATGAAGTTTGTACGTTTTCTAGTCTTTAAGCACCTGCACCATTTCAAAAATATAAGTTTGACACCGGTATCGGATAAAACCTACATGAAACACAAATAAAAAGATTGCTACTTTTGTTGCAACTTCTCACAGAAACTGCCACATCAGGCATTTTAGGCCGCAACGATCACAAAAAACTGCCATAAAATCCTGAAGGGACCGATTAATTTGTTAATTTACATTAATGCTGTGGACTGTTATTTTGTCAAATAAATAAATATTTAATTTGTCTTTACCCCCCCAGCACACACTGAGGTCATTGTGACGTCTCAGGGTTGGTATGTATGATTATAACATAATTAAACAAAGTCAAACACATCTCCTTTAAAGTGGACTGAAATATGCAGCTGGGAAAATATGTTGGACAGAGAAGTGAAAGATGGAGAGTTTTTTGGAATCAAAGAGCATTCCACCAACATTCTTTGACACTAAAACATCTAAAATATTCTGAGGCTCAATGGGACAAAAGTAAACTATTCTGGAAAGATTATGACCTACAACCAAAAACGGTGGTGGTAGTGTGATGGTCCAGGTTTATTGAAACTAGGGGTGCAAAGATTCTCCAAATCCTCGATTAGTTTTCATTTTCTGGTTTTGGGTCATTTTTATTTTTTTACTTTTAAAGTATAGAGCCCTATGTCATTTTTAGACTAGTCTACAATCACTGGTTTTATGCAGTAAATCTTATTTTAAAAGAAAAAAGTGATACAACTTTTATTATTCTTGTGTAATGTATAAAAGCAGGCATTAATGGTCAAATTGAAATAAATAAAAGTGTAACAGTATTGTTTAAATAACATAAATGATTAGTAACAGAGTGGCTGCCATCTAGTGACTCTTTATAGTTACTGCAGAACGACTGGAAACACAAAGCTCCAGATATCTCATTGGATCGAGTAAAATACAGCTAACACCGGACCTCTTGATTACAGCGTGAATGTGGACTTAACTCGTTGGCAACTCAAACTTTCCTCACTGGTGATTTGAGAGCAGAAGAAGCAGCTTTAGCTCTGGTCCCGCTGGTTCTTCAATCCTAGCCTTGGTCGAGCTGTAGCTTAGCTAATAGCTACTTGCTAGCATGAGCTAATGTGCTCAGTAGACGTGCGCTCTGATCACGGGGGATGTCTTACAGGAAGTTAAAATCTTACCGGGTGTTATTGTGAGTTCTATGAGAACTGATCAGAGTTACTTATCAGGGAAAATGCAATATGTGATTCTTTGTGATGGAACGGTTGTCTGCTAACTGTTGCTAATGAGGCCTAAGTGGGGCACACCGTATGTAAACATGGCAGGAGGTGATCGCGATCTTATTTTGGATTTCAATGTGCAAAGTCGCAACATAATTTTGATCGATTTTGATACAAAATCGAGATCGTGACGCCTCTAACTGAAACCTAATAACATGCTATAGTTGATATGAATTCAGCTTTCTAGCATCAAATCCATCAGGTCTCGACCTAAAACAAATTCAAACTCATTCAACAGGACCAAGTCTGAATCTGGATTCATATTTGGAAACATCAGCAGACATGGAAGTCGTGTTGTCGGCTCGGAGCCAAATCTCTGTCTGCATTGTGTCACATTCACACATATCTTATCCGCAGTGCACACAGCTCATTATCACCCAACATGTCTCACATCTGTCATGTCACCCACCGCTCACCCTCGCAGCTCCACGCACGGCGAGACGCACAGGCATCAGCAGCGCGTCTGCAGACGATGGGAGGAAAGCTTTCAGCTCACATTAAACACAACCTGCATCACATTTCCAAGAAAATTCTCCAGCAACTTTAAAAACCAGCAGTCTGGAATCTGTTGGGGTTTATTTACAGTCTCCCTAATGGACTGAATGGTGATCTTAGCTATGGTTAAGTCAGCCAGAGAGCAATCCCGCCTTAGCAAGCATAAGCTACTTATTTAGAGTACCTTGATGGCACAGGCACAATGAGGATACTCTAGAATTGGGTGTTGGCACGGCAACATCCTGCTGCTAATTCTTCACAAACAAACAGATTTGTATGCATAGCTTTATGTTTCAGCTAATCTTCTTTTAGAAGCAATGAGGTGCATCTGCATGCAGATTATTCAATATCATAAAAACAAAATTGATCTGTGGATTTTGATCTAATTTATTATATCTTTGTTCTTAATTAGTAGTAACCTCCATATAGTTTTAGTTTTCTTATTTTTTACCAGTTCATATTACGGATTACTTTTAATATGTTCTTTCATTGTATTATAATTTTTCTTTTTGGTTTTCCTTCTTTTCATTTTACAGTAGTAGCTAATTCCATAAAAGCCGGTTTCGGAGAGCAACACAGATGTGCTCCGCTGCAGGAACCTCTCCAGGAACCAGACTAGATCCTGGAATATTGGATTCCTGGAGTGGTTTGGTTATGTAAGCCATTAGGTTGTGTCTCATCCAAGGAGTTATGTGTAAGAATGTGTTGAGGTAACGCAGCATATGCAGCCTCTTCCATAAGGGATATGTGATATTTTGTTAAAAACCAGGTTTGGAATGTCTAGATTACGCTTGGCTGATAAATGGTTGTTTGGGACTGTTTCATCTGCTTCTCTTCTGTTTGCTAAGTTAGTCAGGAGAGAGCTGTGGTTGGGTTTTTCTGTGGAACAGAGGGTGTGAGGGTTGTAGGTGTTAACAGGTATGTATGTTCAATAAAGATGACCAGCACAGGCTGAGCGTTTTGGATCAAGTGCGTTTTGAGTCTTCTTTATTTAATGCTTTCGTTTCTGGGCTTTTTTCAGCTCCGGCACCTTCTGTGATGGTGCATTTTACTGCATTTATTCCCAAATAATAACTGAGTTTATAGGCCTGGGTGATGCTGCCTCAAATCTTTGTCGCACTATAATCCAAAGCATCTGCAGTAACGATATCTATTGTGATCATTTTTTCTTCTTTATATGTGTCAAAACGACTGCTTATGAGCATTTTCTCATTTTCCAGATACGTTGCAGCAGAACAACTTCCAAAAGGTTTAGAATGCGATTGAAATACTTTTTTTTTGTATGAAAATGCATTTCAATAATATTCAAATCTTTTTTTTCACAATAATCAATCACAAATTTGCACAACATAAGTAAGATGAAGACATTTAGTTTAAATAAAAGCTAAATATTGTGAAAATAAAATCTAAATCATCTGCTTTCCTGGTTACTTCGTTATGAATATAAATATCGCACAAAATGAAACCTGCACAGATTTGAATAAAAGAATCTTCAAAGTTTAACATGTTTCTTAACTGTCAAATAAAAGAATAGTTTCAGTATTTATCTTCCTTGTGTACCTGGTAAAAAAGTATGTAGGCACAGCTTGATGACATCATCAAAATGCATAATAGTGGCGTTATAGATACAAATTTCCACCTTTGGCTGAATTCATCTCGTTTCTGTCTGATACCTTTTATATTTCTCACTTTTTTCTTGTGGATATTTGTGCTGAGGCTCGCCTAGCAGCTGCCGTCAGTTGGCCGCTTTTATTTTCCTCCCCCAGACTCTCTGATTGGGAAACGCCGCACGGCTTCTTACAGCCAGCTGATGGGAAAATCCTCCCCAACATCTGCGCTCTCTGTCCTTCTCTGCATCCACTCAGCTCCCTCTGCCCGTGTCGGAGCTGAAGAAGAAATTGAATTAGAGGTCCAGCGTCTACTCTGCAGGACGCCGTGACTCACAGGCAGCTAGCTGAACAGAGAGGAAGCAGAGAAAGGGAGAAAAGTTGGAAGGTTGGTAGGAAGAGAAATCCCTGACTTTGACTTGGTTTAACACTATGATAGAGGTCAGGACAGTTTTATGAAGTGGAAGTGAAATAATGCTGTGTTTATTATACTTATACTGCGTTATAGGACCAATAAAAAAGAAGCAGAAGGTCTTGTTCCGAGCAGCTCAATCTGAGGGAAGTAGAGTAGATCTACAGAAGAGTTACATCTACGTTTAATCTTCTTCATCGGCGAATTTTAACTCAAACGCACGAATCCTGATAGAGACGTTTTGCTTTTCTACAAATCCGTTGGGCGTGTCGATGTTGCAAAGCAATTCCCCATCGTGACAGCAGAGGGAGCTGACTCTGTCTCATCTCTGATTAAAATTCATTTGATTTAATCCAGGTTGTAAAGGCACATCCAACAGAAGACTCTAAAAACGCACGGAAACAAGCACAGCGCTCTCTACACCTCATTGTGTTCAAAATCACCAAAACAGCAAATTAGATACATTAGGATTTTAATATAAAGCATGCATTAATGATTCCAGCGACCATAGAGCCCCGTTCTGCTGAAACGATCTCTGGCTGTTGTTGGACTGACCAATCCCAGACCTGCGCTCTCGGTTGCTTTTAATAACAACGGAGAAGTATAAACTAGTCTTTAGAAGGACTCTACAAAGTGGTACAGGACCTGATTTTACCGATTTTTTAGCCTGTCAGTTTGCTCTATGACTGGATGTTGGAAAATTCAGGAATTACAGACGTTCGTAGCCGTTTCATCCAAAAAGTCCAAGTAGAAACTCCAAGCAGCCGCTGTGGAGAACGCCTGAACAGAATAACCTTTTAGTTGTGTTGGTTAGAGTTTTATCTACAGCCTGAGTCCACGCTTTTAGATTTCCATGTAAAAAACAAAGAAAAAATTGATATGTAGGAGGAAATAATAATGATAATGTAACTATAGTTACAGTAAGCTTGACCGCCCAGCCTGTTACTGTTACAGATGGGTTTGCATTTTACAGCCATTCCTGCTGTTAGCTGCAGTTACAGCTACAACATTTTGGCTTCAATCGCTTTTTATCGAGATCAGTTAGTGAATAAAAACTGTGTTTTTACCTGCTTCTACTTACATTGTTCTAGTGTCTTTATTACTGTCTTGTTTTAATTGCTTTCTTGTATTTTAATCATCAAACTGATTTATGCTGTGTTCCAGTTTTAATCAAAACATGAAAGTGTGCTATACAAATAAAATTGCCTTTCCTTCTTCTTCACTAAAGATTGGAATAGCAAACTTATGTAAATATATATATTTTTGCTGGTGTGACACAAATTCTCAGTTGGATTCAAATCTGGACTTTGACTAGGCCATTCTAATATGTCCCACTGTAGTGCTGTCTGTATGTTTTGGCTCATTGTTTTTTGGGAAGGTGAAGCTCCGCCCCAGTCCATCCATCCATCATCTCATCAACTCTGATCAGCTTTCCTCTTCCTGCAGAAGAAAAACTTCCCCACAGCATGATGCTGCCACCTCCTTAGCTTACTATAGGGATGGTTTGTTTGGAACTCTTTGTTTTTCCACCATTCATAACATTTTCATCATGAAATTCTAGTCTCTAACTAAACATGAAAAAGCTTAAACCAGATTTTGGAGATTTTTGCTGTAATAGCGAGAGTAATGATTGAGAAATGAAAAGAAATCTTTTAAACCTAAAATAAAAACGTACCTATCTAAACTTTCTAAGGAGTAGCTGATACTATTATTGCTTTAAATGTTTTTTTAAGTCTAAAATGTTGTTTTTTATAAATCTTCCTTTATGCTTTCTTTTAGCGATTCTGTTTTCATTTTCACACGTTTGTAATCATTTAAAGCGCCTTGAATCGCCTTTTTGCCTCGCCTTAATCTCTGTTGGAGGTTTAGCAGAAAAATGTGAGTGAGTCAAAAAGAAGCAGCAGCTTTCTGAGTCTGAGGCCCAAACGTGGTGAAATTGACCCTGAACCCAACGACACGGTGCGGCCGTCCTGATTGGATGAAGATCACCGCGTTCTCACTCATTTACCATCACTGCCTCCTAAAGCAGAGGCTGTATTTGCATAATGTCACCGTATTCATGGGCCGTTAGCTTGTGTGCACAAATGTATTGCCTTGATAAATCAGTGCAAACTACCGTACAGATGAAAAGTAGAAACTGCTGAAGAGGGAAAGGCTTTTCCAACCTGTAGCAGAGTTCCACAAACCTCCAAATGGGAGAGGCTGCCTACAGATTCTCTCACTTTTATTGATAAGTTGTGAATTAAAATAAAACTAGTGAGCAGGAAGTACAATCCTTAGTTGGAATGTGTGTAAAGGACTCCTATTTCCCTGGCCAGCTGCCATGTTTTCACATCAGACTCTGGTAAAGCATATCTATAATACAAAATCTTCCATTAGCAGCTCCTTTTACAGGTATGCTCTGGTTCTGTAGGTTTTACGGTCCTCTATAGAAAAAGAACAACAGAATTACTGCAATATATGAGCTGCTGCAACCAAAAAAGAAATCCAATTTCTGTCTCTAGGCTGGAGGGAAAATGAAACCTTTCAGCGTGTAGAATTAGGCAAAAATGTAACGATCCTTCTTCAAAAGCTGAATAATCTGAGGTGGTCTCTACCACAGACGGAACCCTGGCTTCTGCAGCCTTATGTGCTCCTAAAAGCCAAATCCATTATGTTCCGACTCACAGCAAAAACTGAGAGAGCCTGAAACCCCCCCCCAGGATGAAAATAACATCCAGCTGAATCATTTAGTGGGTTGGTTCATTTAAAAAAGGGCTTCAAAAATGGGGTTTTATTTTATAGTTTTAAAGCAAATGATGCACAGGAATATCTGCACACACACACACACACACACACACACACACACACCGCTGCTCCAAGTGCCAAGTGACGTCGGCAACAGCAGCACAGGCGGCCTCATTTTGTGCAGCCAGCAAGGTTTGTTACTGCTTCACACACACACACACACACACACACACACATACACACACATTTCTGCAGCGGGTCAGTCCCATCCGCGCCTGCTGCGCCTCGTAGCTGCGGACGTGCAAAATGAGGCGCACAGAGGAGGAGAAAAGGGAGCGCTATGTGGAGCTGTTTATTTCTGTTATTTTTTTGCGGGTGCGCACTTTGAGAAAACGCAGCGCAGACAGGTCAGCTGGACAGGATGGAGAGCCTGCAGACATGGATCCACCAAGTACTAAACAGCAGGAAACTGCAGCACACAGTTCAACATGATAGATGGAACATTAGATAGATAGATAGATAGATAGATAGATAGATAGATAGATAGATAGATAGATAGATAGATAGATAGATAGATAGATAGATAGATAGATAGATAGATAGATAGATAGATAGATAGATAATTCACCTCTTCCCTGATGCGTTTCCTTCCCACTCCTTCAGTTATTCCTCCACATCCATCCTTTTCCTGACAATGATGACTATAGTTGGAACTCCACGCTCAGGTTCCAGACCCAATAAAATCCTCCTCATGCGTCAGGCGCAAAGCCGGAGTAAAATCCTTTGGATGAGAGTAAATTCCGCCCGGGTTCAGAGTTCTTTCGGAGGGGTGCGTCCGTTCTGCATCCTCACAGCGCCCACAGACTACATCCTCCTCTCTCTTTCTCGCTCTGCCCCGTCTTGTTCTCTCCCGGCTTCATCCCTCCATCCCCGGGGCCAAAGAGAAATATCATGCGGACGCAAAACTCCGGAACTAAAGCCAGCAGCCGTCCCCTGCTGGAACCTTCTGCTTTCTCTTTTTCAATGTCTTCCTTTCCTCCAAACCTTCTTCCTCCACTTCTTATCTACGGATGAAACTGGAAGATTTCCAACAGAAGACAGAAATGATTCCAGATCACATTATCATCTCCAATGGATCGAGCAGAGAAAGCTGGTTATTAATAACTCCAACCAAATCCATAAGTGGCTCTCTTGGTTTTATTATATTTTTGGAATCTGTTCAGAGACGCTTTTCTGGATCTCCACTCCCTCCGACACTGATCCTGTCAGCCTCTGCTAACTCTGTGCGCCTTTCCTCTACTTAGAACAGAATAGAACAGAACAGAATAGAACAGAATAGAACAGAATAGAGTAGAATAGAATAGAATAAGAAGTAAGGTCCCAGTGAAGCTGTCTTCCTGTCGCCCTGCAGCGGTCCGGTCCGGTCCGGTCCGGTCCCGATCCTCCGTCCGCCTTGCAGCGCGCTTCTCCCGCACGGCTGATCCTCACCGCACGGCGTGAATGACCGGAGTAAAGCCTCCACTAACTACAGACACTTACTTCCTGTTGTGGACTTCAAAATAAAACGAGGATTTCTGTAAAACATAAATAAATACCAACTTCACTGTAATGTTACGTATTATGATTATTTCTACGATGAATTTTAAAAGCTATACTAGTTGTTTGAGATCAGTGGTTAATGAAGACACTCGGTGCTCTGGGGTCTCTCCTAAACTTAGACAGCTCTGCATTGAAGGTTTGGATCTGATTAAAAAATAAGATCCTGACCCAGTAAAAAGACTGTACATAATTAAGGAGTTTGAAGTGGAAAAATTATACAGAACTAAGGAAAAATTACGTTTCATTTCCCCTTTCTCATAGAGCGAAAGAGGTTGACTTTAAAATTTTTAATGAAATTTATCCAACGAACAATTTTTTAAGATTTAGATTCAATGAATAACAGTGCAATCAATAACAATGCAGATTTAGTGCAATCTTTTTGGAGAGAGATGCAGAGCTGGCTTTTGTTCAAAGACAATTATTTTTGGTGTCGTTGTTGAAAATAAGGATGTGGATTTTGTATTTAACGTCGTTTTGTCATTCGGAAAGTTCTTCATTCATAAATGCAGATATTATAAAACCAAATCTTCTCTGTCTTTTTGGTGGAATGAGCTGAATCTTTTTAGCAAATCTTTTAAAGAAAAAAAAGCCCTTAAATTATTTTCTTTACTTGAAACATTTAAGTTAATTTGTTTTGTTTTTTTGTCTGTTTAGTTTTATAGCTGTATTTCTTATCTCAGTTACATTCTGTATTGCTGATCCTGCTCACCCCATACTGTAGTATATGGGAACATGTTTAATTGTTCTATATATTGTATGTTTGCAGTTAGCCTCAATAAAAAAAGAAGAAAAAATTCCTGTTTAAAACGCCATAAATAGATAAAGATCAGAGGAAACTTCAACCATTTAAAGTTCTTATCTAACAGGCTTTGGGGAGTTTCACTGATAGGCTGTTAACTATAACGCTAAGAATGAATCTGAGCTTCGTCTATCAAACATTATTCACTGCGACAGTATAATCATACCCAAAATGTTCCTCTACCGATTTAATCTACAGTTTGAATAAAGGAACGCATGAAAATGCGCAAATTGAAGTCGCGAAAATAAATTTGTTTAATGGAAACACTGTAGTTTCATAAAAACTCACCTTTTTTGATAAAAAAGTTTTTGCGCTTGGATTAGGTGGTTTTTCGAGCGTATCAAAATGAATCTATTTCACAAAACAGCGATGGAAACACATTTTTCGCATCGTACGAGTCACATAAGCAACAACCGGATGTTACTGCGAGCGAAAAAGACGAAGTAGCAGTAGGAGGTGAAAGATGGCGCGGCATGTCGAGTTCACGAAGAGACTGATTTAGTTCGTGATGAAGACATAACTAATATATTAGATTAAACACAGCAAAGAAACGCGAGCCTTTACCAAGAACGCTCCCATGTAAATCGGGTTTGTCGCTCCAACGCCTCTACCAGCCGTCTACGTCTCCTCCTCATGGCGGATAATGAGCGCTAGCACCATGATAGCAATATGAATATATCTACTGTAAATGTTCACATCCGTCGCCACTTTTCTGACTTATCGTGTGAAAACTGAGTTTATTATTTAATGGAAACAATTGCGATTCTCGCAGCTAATGTTGGTTTTATGCATAAATAATTTTTCTTTTGCATTTTCCTGACTGCATCACCTGGCTGTCTTTTCTGGGTTTGTTCCTGCGTTGCTTCTAGTATTTTCCCTCTTCTGCTGCTCTCCTCATCAAGCCTGCAGATCTGAAGTAGATTCTCTTCCTGATTGGATGCTCCGTTCTGTTGGGATCAGACATTTGCAGCTGATCCAGAACGCTGCTGCTCGTGTTCTCACTAGAACCAGGAAAGTAGAACACATCACCCCAGTTCTAAAGTCCTTCCACTGGCTCCCTGTAACTCAGTGAATAGACTTTAAAATACTCCTACTAGTTTATAAATCATTCAATAGTGTAGCACCAAAGTATGTTGGAGACCTGCTGTCACTGTTGACCAACCAGGTCCTCCAGCTCTAATTTACTGATCGTCCCTAGAACCAGAACCAAACATGGAGAAGCAGCTTTTAGTTTCTATGCTCCTCATATCTGGAACAAACTTCCTGATGACTACAATCGTTAAACTCTGTCAAATCAAAGATTTAAGCTCCTCTCTTTAGCAGCAAGTTTTTGTCCCTCTACAACCAAATCATATAAAGCACCTTGAAATGTTTTTTGTTTTGTTTATTGATTTTCATGTTTTATTTTTAATTGCTTTTTTTAATTTTCATTCTTTTACACTGTTTCTTGTCTTACTACCTATTTCTGTTTTATCATGTATTTGGTTTCCTTGTGTTGAACGTGCGCTATACAAATAAAATTGCCTAAACTTGCCCAGATTCATTATATTTGAGTCTTCACTCAGCCACATATCCTGCCTTGTTCATCACTCACCTCTGCTGCCCCCTGCTAAGGTCAGTCAGCCATAACTTCAGTAACTAGGATCTTCCTCTAATTCCCTGCATCATCCTCCTGCCAAACAATAAGGGAGAAATGAGGCTCGACCCAAAAGCTCCTGCAGCTGGAAACTAAACTAATGCTGCTCTTTTTTCCTTATTCTAACTGCGTATGCCTTTCGTGGACACTAAAAGAATATCATAAACCTTTTGTGTAATGAACGTATATTTCATTGAACTGTGAGCCAACTCCACTTTCTCAAACATAATGTCAACTATTTTGTTTAGAATAGAAACATCTTTTTATTATTCACAATATTCTCATAGAAAGGCTTCAAAGTGTCTGTATAATAGGAACAGCCCTAGGCTGGTTTAAATCTTATTTGTCTAACAGATTTCAGTTTGTTCAGGTAAATGATAAATCTTCCTCAACCTCAATAGTTACTTGCGGAGTACCACAGGGTTCAGTGCTTGGGCCGATTCTTTTTACTATATATATGCTTCCTATTGGTAAAATAATTAGGCAGCATGGGATAAAATTCCATAGTTACGCAGATGATACACAGCTATATCTATCCATAAATCCTGATGAATCCAATCAGTTAGGTAGACTACAGGCATGTCTGGAAGACATAAAAACTTGGATGACTCTAAACTTCTTGCTTCTAAATTCTGATAAAACAGAAGTTGTCGTCTTTGGAGCAGAAGCTCTGAAAAATAAACTACTTAGTCAGCCCCTTCACCTAGACGGCATTAAATTAGCCTCCAGTAATAAAGAAAAAAACCTCGGTGTTATTTTTGACCAATATATGTCATTTAGATCTCACATTAAAGAAGTCTCTAGGATTTCCTTTTTTCACCCTAGGAATATTGCAAAAATTAGAACCATCCTGTCCAGGAATGATGCATAAAAACTAGTCCATGCCTTTATTACTTCAAGACTGGATTACTGTAACTCTTTATTATCAGGTAGTCCACAGAAAACAATTAAAAGTCTTCAGTTAGTCCAAAATGTTGCTGCTAGGATTCTGATGAATATTAAAAGAAGAGATCACATTTCCCCTGTTTTAGCTTCTCTTCACTGGCTCCCAGTAAAATCTAGAATAGAATTCAAGATCCTCCTTCTGACATATAAAGCCCTTAATAATCTAGCTCCATCATACATAAGAGACCTGATTGTTCCATATGTTCCTAACAGAGACCTTCGCTCTCAGACTGCAGGTTTACTGGTAGTTCCTAGGATTTCTAAAAGTAGAATGGGTGGCAGATCTTTCAGCTATCAGGCTCCCCTCCTATGGAACCGGCTCCCAGGGTTGGTTCGTGAAGCAGACAATTTGTCTATCTTTAAAACTAGGCTAAAACTTTCCTCTTTGACAAAGCTTACAGTTAGAGATATGTTTATAGGTAGTTAGAGTCAGGTCAGACAGGTAGATAGGAAGAGACAGGTTAATGTTAGTAGTCAGGCAGAGTGTCAAAAGTTAGGAAGAGATAGGAAGAGGTAGAGTAGCTAGGTAGAGATAGATTAATGTAAGCCAGGTAGAAAGTGTTAGTAGCTAGGTCTCCTAGTAGCTAGGAGACAGGTTAATGTTAGTAGCTATGCTGCTTTAGGCTGTTGGAGGACATTATTAGGGTCTGTTCCTACTTTCTCTCCTACTTCTTCCCAACTGCATGATGTGCTGTCAATTCAAGCGCTAACCTGTTTTCTATTATAGTAGGTGCTCCGGATTAGCCCTGCTTGACGACCCTGACTAAGATGGCATTCCAGTGGAGGAACGTTCTCCACGTCCTGCTACCAACTTCTGCTTCTGCATCAGTTCTGTTGCTCTTTCTGTGTCTCTGCTCTCTCTTCTCCAACCCCCAGACGGTCTCGGCAGATGACCGCTTATTCTGAGCCTGGTTCTGCCGGAGGTTTCTTCCTGTTAAAAGGGAGTTTTTCCTCTCCACTTTCGCTTCATGCTTGCTCAGTGTGAGGGATTGCTGAGAAGTCACGACGCAATCTTCTGTGGTTCTCTAATTCCTAAATTAAACATTGTATTGTAATAACTCTTCTTGTAAACCGCCTTGAGATGACATCTGTTGTGAAACGGCGCTATATAAATAAACTGAATTAAATTAAAGAAAAATTGTCCCACAGAAGGGGGAATTCAGCTGTAACAGCAGCAAAGTGACAGCAAAATGTGGCTTTTAAATCTCTTTAAATTCTTTTATTTTGTATGTATATCTTTTATTGTATATATACTGGAAACTTCTCAATTTCCTAACGGTTTTACTGTGATTCACTGGCTGCTTAAGTAACATCAAAGTCCTGTAGGTCGTGATTTATTTTATTAAAAAAATATATACATAAATAAAAATAGAGATAGATGTATTTAGATTTAACATGAGAGAAATAAAAAAGTTAAATAAGGAGTAATATATCCTCACTAAGGACGAAATTACAAAACTCTGCTGCAGTGGATTCATGCGTAGGGTGGGAGACACTGACCATCATCCAGGTTATTTTGGCCATACCAGAACCCGAACACTTTGGTTTCTTTTAATTTGTGCTCTAATTCTAATGTGCAGGAGTTTAGCGGCCGCTGTCTCCAACCATGAAGCACGCTATAAAACCTGTCCTGGTCCACTGTCCACCAGGTATCCATCTCTCAGAAATGATTAAAGCAAGCCTGAAGGTGGCTTCTTGTGGTTCTTTTATTAAGAACTTATTATTACTTATTATTATGTTGTTTTATATTTATAATATATTATTATTATCATTATAATTGTATTATAATAATTGTATTATTATTATTTGTTATTTTCTTATTATTTAGTTTTTTTATTATGAAGTTATTGAATTAAGCTGTGGTTCTTTTATTCTGAAGTGAACCCACCTAGTTTCCGGTTTGTCTTTAAATCTGCGGTAGAACTTGACAGCGTCTACCTTCTCTTGCATGGAAGTTCTTGTAGAAAACCTTCGCTTTGTGTGATGCACTGTGGCATGAATGTTCCTCATAGATCTTTTCTGATCGGACTTCCTGCTGATTACTGGCTCCAAACCAACCAGAAACAGATGAACTCCTAACGCTGGAGCAGGGAAGCGTCTACTCCAGCTATGGAGTTTAGATGTTTTTATTTTTGGTGTAGGTTTGATCTTGGGGGTGGATAAATGTTGAAGGGAGAGAGTATTTCTCCTCTCCATCACGTTCTGCTGCATTTGACCTAAACGTAGTTTTCTTACAAAGCTGTCAAAGAATGAAAAAAGACTTTCATCTGAACTAAAGGATTTCTCTTCTAATGTCAGGAAGTTATCTGGAAAACCAGCATTGTCAACATTAAGGATTTAATTACATGAGACATTGGTCTTAGTGAGATTTTGTTGAATAATTGTAATCAGTGATAGGGACAAAAAGCATAATGTATGGCCCATATACTTTATTTAAACAATAGTTTTAACATTTGATGCTTTTTGGGGGTCGCAGATCCAGCGTTGAACCAGCAACAACGGCCTGATCAGACAGTAAGTGCCTGCATGTGCTGGAACTAATAAAAGCATCGCTCTTACCAGCTGGTTAACTTCACAAAGTAGGCTACGGCTACAATCAGTCAGGATTCAGTAAAGATTTGAGGAAACCAGGTCGTTACTGAGCAAAGAGAAGGACGTCCAGGTTCTGGTCTGTTCTGAAGCGTTCCACAAGCTGAAAATGGCTGCTCTTTATGTGTCAATCAACATAAATAAATAAATGAATAATACACTTTTTCTGTGCACTGTGTGATGTTGACATCAGCCTTTATGTAGCCTTTATCTTCGAACCACAAACAGAACCTGCAGTCAGCCTATAGCCTATAAGCCCAATCTAAGGTTGGATGAATATCTTTTGTTTGCATTTTCATTTATTTGTAATTAGTTTTACTCCAACTAGCTGTCTGTCAGTGGAATTACTTTTTCTTTGTTTTCACACTGTTTTTGCTTGCAGATGACTAAAATGTCAGTCTAAAAAATGTAGATTTGAATAAAGTTTCTTATTTTGGTAGTAGTTCCACTTTTCCACCTGCTCTTGTCTCCATCTAGATCCATGGATGCTGTTCATTTCTGAATGTGAATGAAGGAACTATTAAAAGCACATAAATGTCGCTGATTAGTTGGGGATTTTTTATTATCGTCGTTTGGTTTCTGAATTTAAATCCCAAACTGCATTCTAACAGAGGAGCTGGTGTCTTCCTTACCAGGCGCCACTGCAGGTGTCTGGCATTACACGGACGGGTATAAAAGAACATTTTCAATTTGAAATAATTTTTTGCAGACTCATTTACATACAAATATAGTTGTTGTTTATTTCTGCTAATCAGAGCGATGTGCATGTACAGTTTTCAGATTTCTCTTCAGATGGAGTTGAACAAACTGTGGCATTGGCTCCCATCTGAGGAGAATACTAATTAAGGATTTGTTTCTGAAGAGGCAAGAGTGTGTTTTAAAAAGTGATGCAGGAGTCAGATCTAAAAAGCAAGCTGTCTGCTTTAATTATGACGTGGCTGCGCGTTTCAGAATTAATCAGCACTAAAATAAAACCTTCCCATGGAAATTCAAAGTTAGTGAAATCTCCTTTCTTGTCCTTCTTTTACCCCTGAAGTGGATGACTAGTTAGATAAGTATCTTTATTTATTAGAATATAAGGTTGGATCTTTTTTTTAAATCTTTCCCTCTTAATGTTTTCTGATTGGTTGGGAATAAACCATCACTAAATCACTAAATCGGTTTAGTGATTTAGCTCCAAATAAGTGTTAGTCTTTGCATATCACATAGGACGGTTCCCTGCTGAAGCTGCTTTTTACACCTGAGCAGGTAATGCATTCATATGAATATGAATTGTTAACCATTTCAAGCAAAATGTTGGAGGTAAAATTTGTAGAAACCTGAAAGTTCAAGATGAAGCTAATCTTCCAGTCTTGTGTTGATTTGATGGTTAAACAATATGAATAAGATGCAGTTTGTGAACGTAATGATGCATGTGTTAACCAACCTGCAGACCTTCCCAGACGGCATCAGTGGAGCAGGAACAGCAGAGGCTGTAATGATGTTGGTGGCTCTACTGATGTGGTGTGGAGAAGGAATGTCCTCCAGAGAGGCCAGCAAGCTGCGAGTGATTTTCTCCTCCATCTCTGGAGAGGTTTCTTATCTGCAGCCGAGTGAATAAACTCAAACGCAGTCATGCTCTCAAGCTTCAACAGCTGAATGCCAGGAGAAGGAGTCCCATTCTGAGGACTCTAAATAGAGCTACTCTCTTCTGTGAATGTTTTCTGGACTAGCAACCTCTTCATTTCCATTTCCATTTTCCATGTAATGTTATTTAGAGAGAAGCTTTTACCGAAACTACAATCACTGTCTCTTAATCCTTCTAGGAAAGAATCTGGGCGTGAGTTTGAACTCTGAGCTGAACTTTATCCCTCACATTAAAAATATTACTAAAATAGGTTTTTATCACCTAAAGAACATAACCAGACTCCGCCCGATTCTCTCTCTGACCATTACAGAGACACCAATGCAGCTTTTATCACCAGTAGAATCGATTATTGTAATGCCCTGATTTCTGGTCTTCCCAGAAAGATTACCTCAGATTTACGTGTCCTGATGAAGACCAGGAGGAAGGAGCTCATTACACCGGTCTTAGAATCACTGCATTGGCTCCCCGTATGTTTTAGGATCCATTTTAAGGTTCTTTTTATGGTTTTTAAGTGTCTTAATGGTCTCTGGCCTTCTTATCTAACAGAAATACTTTTACCGTATGAACCCTCGCGGTCTCTGCGCTCCTCTAGCAGCCGTCTCCTTATCATCCCCAAAGTCAGGACACAGACTCATGGTGAGGCGTCTTTCCATTATTACGGCCCTCACCTCTGGAACAGGCTGCCAGAGGATCTCAGGGCCGCAGAGAACGTTCATGTTTTTAAGATTTAAGACCTTTTTAGCTTAGCTTTTAACTAATTATTATTTATTAATATATTTTTAACCGCTCAGCATGTTTTACCTAATTTAAATTTCAGTTTAGCTTTTAACTGTTTATTTATTAATCTGCTTTGCATTTTTATCTTGATCTATCTTATCGTTGTTTTATACTTTATAAACTTTATATTTTATAAACTTTATATTTTTATTTTAATCTTTCTTGCCAGTGTTTCCTCTCTGGGGGCCCCCTGCATCGGGGGCAGTGGTCGGCTGTGGCTGCCTGGGTGCCCCCCAGGTAGCGCTTGGGTGGAGGTGGGGGTACCAGCCCTCCATCATCTGGGCGCCCTGGGTCGGAGCCTAGGCTGCTGCTGTTGATCTGCTGCTGCTGATGCAGATGGCTCCATGATGGCATTTCCTGGCTCATCTGTACTCAGCCCGCTTTTTGTAGCTTTTAAGTGTGTGTGTGTGAGTGTGAGTATGGCTGATGGGTTGGGTTGGGAGGGGGTTGTATTTGCGTTGATGATTTTATTTTTGATGGGGAGGTTGTGGGGTTATTTCAAATCTGTAAAGCACTTTGAGTAACTGTGTTTGAAAAGCACTTTATAAATAAAGTTTGATTTGAATTGATTAACCTATTTTCTTAATAAAACTGTTACATTTCAAGATGTGATTTTTTTTGCATTGTGTCTGCAATTAATCTGTCCCGGTGTTTGAGCTCACATCCTTCAGAGAAAATCCACTAATATTCTGTCAAACAGGACTGGTGCCCCAATTATTTAATCAATCCTGAGTTATTTTGTAGTTATGCTACTATAGGTTTAGACTGTTGGAAGACAGACTGACCACTACTTCACTCTTCTACTTTTCTCTCCTACTACTCTGCAGATATATTTTTTCTGCTGTTATTGTGTTTGTTAACCCAGTTTTCTCTCAGTGTTTTTCTCCCCATAGAAGCTCACATGGTCTGGTATCCTGCTCACCTACAGCGCCCCCTGCTGGATGGGGAACATCGGTCCAGATGATGCTCAAAGTCACCGAGCATCCTCCATGCTGTCTCTTCTCTGTCTTCTCAGACCCCCCGATGGTCGTGGCAGATGACTGCTTGTACTGAGCCAGGTTCTGGTTCTAGTTCTGATGGAGGTTTCTTCCTGTTAAAGGGCAGTTTTTCCTCTCTACTGTCGCTACATGCTTGCTCAGTATGAGGGATTGCTGTGCATCAATGGGGCCCAACCTCACATCAACGACTTCATGCAATCTGCTGGGATTCCTTACATAGAAAACTTTTAACAGATTGGAATGTTTGTATAATTGTATTCAAATGACTTTTGTTGTAAAGTGCCTTGAGATGACATTTGTTGTGAATTGGCGCTATATAAATAAAAGTGAATTTAATGTAATTCAATCATTGAATCTCATCAATAGTTATATTAATATTAAGTTATTGATCATAACTATTGATGGTGATGTAAACCAGACACTAAATGCTCCAATCCTCCAGTTGGACCATTTAAAGGTTGACGGACTGGTGATGCAGACCTGCAGATGTAAAGATGATCAGACATGATGTACAGGAAATTTTAGCTGAGTTTAACACTTTTATACAGATTAAAAATACCAATAAAAGGCAATCATTGTACAGCGGTATGAACAGGTTTGCTTACAGCTATGATTTTTGACATTGGTTGGGTTTCAAATGGGGTTTTATAACTTTTTGATGCTTTTGCTTGTGACTATATTAATATTCAGAAAACTTGATTGAATAGATTTTTTTTGTAACCTAAGGTGAATAACCCAAAAGTGTAAATGAAACAGAGGTAGGTCGTTTCTGCCCCTGCTTTCCATTTCTCTTCATTTTTCCTGAAGTTGATAACGCAGTAATACTGGTCTGGATTCTTCAACAATGATTCACATTGTTTCTGCATTCTGCATTCACAGATTAAATAGACCCCAAGTTGCAGGTTGGTATGATGCCTGCAGTAGGAGTTGAACGCGTTCCTTAAATCTTCTTTTTTTCGGTGATGGTATGTCTGGATCTTGCATACCAGCTTCGAATCTGCCACAGAAACAATTTGGATTCTCCACCACAGCCTTTACAGTGCACTTGGTTCTGCTTTTGTAGTTGTGTGCTGTAACTCTTGAGTCATTTTCTGTGGGGTGGTATTCAGCCCTTTTTCCTGCAGGCTCCATCATTCTTCTGTTTGTTACCAGCTCTTGCAGTGCTTTGATCACTGACGCTGCTTATGGTGTTTGGGGTTAGATTGTCTTTTTTTTTTAACATGCAATGTTGGCATTTACATATCATCACTGAAATGGTTTTGGTATCGCCTCCTTGTGTGAATGAGGTATAGAGGGTTAGATTTTTGGATTTCTGTATCAAAACTTTAGCTGCTACAGATTTCTTTGTGTTTAGATTTATTACTTCCATGTTGCATAAAATTAGAACCATTTCCATTGAGCAGATTAGCATGTGCTGACTAATTATAAATCCCCTTAGCGTTACTAGGGCCCACTAAAAGGTTGGTAGTTGAATGCTGCTACTGTCTAAACCAGCTTTTGTCAATATACACATATCTTTTATCATTTGAAGCTAACAGCGTTGTGATTTCAATAACGGACGACAAACAAGGTTACAATGACCACTGTAAGCACAACAAGCCCTTTTTTTAATAGTAAAATTACAGCCTAAAATTTCTCATCCAAACACAAAAAGGAAAGAGTTACGCACCGTTACGCAAAGTAAGTAACCCTTTGAATCACAACACACCTAATAGTTAGTATACAGCATCGTAGAAGACGTGGAGCTTTGTTTGAGACAAGGAATTGGTCATTCTGGGAGGTTTTTGTTAATCAGAAGGAAATAGCAGATTTGGAACAGACTGAACCTTTTTTTGGGCACATTTGACCTAATGTTTATCTTTTTTTGGCTTATTGCTGTCATTATTTTGTGGATAAAGGTAATAATTCAGACTTTAGACAGCAGGGGACAAAGTCAAGGCCCTGAGGCCGAATCTGGCCCGCAATGCCCAATGATCTGACCCTCTAACCTGTGGAGGACCATATACATAGAACTTTTAAATTTTTATATATATATATATATATATATATATATATATATATATATATATATATATATTTATACACCTAAATACACTTTTATCACTCAAATCAGTGTTTATTTGAACAGTCCTAAATCACATCCTTATAAAAAAATGTTCTGTATAATTTAATTTTAAGAAGTACTTGTTGAGATAGATATTTATTTGTAAAATATAGTTTTATTAATACTATCTGCTGCAATCGACCCTGTAAGGACATTCATTATCTTTACGTCGCCCAAAATGGAAATGAGTTTGACATTTCTACTTTAGACCCACAATATTTTTTGGGTCACCACATGATTTTAAAACATTAAAAATTATATGAGTGGGCAAAAATTGTACTTAGACATATTTTCACTGTTCTGTGACAAATTCCAGAGTGTTTTCTTTCCAAAGAGACCCCAGCTATATCTCTACTCCAAATGGTTCAAGAACGGCTCTAATTTTAATTTGGGTATGTGCTTAAAAATATTTTGGACAGAAATTGCAGGAATGTTAAGGAGCTCAACATTTTAAACTTTGAAATCAATTTTAGAAATATTTTCTCTACATTCCTCTTTTTTTTTTATGGGGTCAATGTTCTTAACAAGCACAATCAGTCAGTGACTGATACTCTGGACAGTGTAAGCTACTAAAAGTAGAGGCTTCCAGGGGTGCTGATCATTGCATCGATTGTCTGATCATCTGGAAATAATTGGCTGGCGAGATAAAATCCACGTAGTTAGACCGGGATCGGTGATCACAGCGGTAGGCGTGTAAGCCCTGCTGCACTCTGGGGTCGATGCAGTTTCCTGATATTTGTATCTTCACTTCAGCCTTTTTAAAGTAAATGTTCTTAGAGATTATTGCTCTGCCACCAGTTTTGGTTAGATTTTGTATTGTTTTTTTAAGATAAACTGTCAGATACATTTGACAAGACTGAAAATCTCCAACCATCTGGTTATCATCCTCTGTCCACTAAAAATGATTGTGTCATTAATCCCAGCGGATGAGCCGAAGAAACGCCCCTGCTCTGCCACTAGGCTTTTCACTATTGATTATACCTACAACAGCAAATAGCAGGTCATGTTGGCTGAGATCCTTTCACGCACAAACGAGTTGTCAGGGAAGAAGAGAGGCAGCTCCGACTTTGTGCCTGAAGCAAAGAGTTTCTTTACATTACCAGCAGATTCAGGTCTCGTCATAGAAGGCAATGCTTTGATTTCCCAATTTTTCAGTTGGGCGTTCATCATTCCACATGATGTTTCAGATTCAGATTTATTGAACGTGTTAAACAATAAACAATTTGTAATATACATAATTCTAGAATTGCAAATATAGAACATGTTCAATGGGAAAAAAGATCTCCTATCTTATATAATCCCTGCCATTTTTCACAACACTTTCAAGTCAAACGAAATCAAAACCAAAAATTCCTTTCCGCATATCCATAATCAAAGGCTATTTTCTTATAACATGTTTTTATTCTCAATCACATGGACATATATAAGTCACACTTTGCATATTCCCCGCTTCTCTAACTTCCCCTCCCAGTTCACCAACAATAAATAAAAAATGTATAGTCAAATGCAACACCAAAGATTTTCTCCCTCCTCTATGTAATCCATTGGTATAATTCTTCTATAATCTTTACATTTATGCAATGCTGGACGATGCTGAAATACAAAATGAATATGTTTATGTCTGAAGTAATATGGATAATCTGTTTTTATAAATAATTTGAGTAATTTATTGATTTCTACATTCTTATGCACTTAATACATATTGTAAATAATAGAATTACATCTCCTAATTTCAGTATTTCTGAATATATAAACAGCGGATTAATGTGTTCTGCATATCTTAGATTATGAATTACCCTCATAGCTCTTTTTTGTATGACTGATAAAGATAAAACTAAACATTTATAGGTGTTACCCTGTTCTATACAATAAATGAAATAAGGATTAATTAATAAATAGTAGAAGACATTAAGTGATTTATAATCCAAATATTGTTGAGCTTTGATCATGACAAAAATGCTTCTTGCAACTTTATTATATACACGTTTAATTTGTGTATATCCTAGGGGATATACACAATTATCCCGTTTTGTTTCCAACTTATTATCTATTATTATTCCAAGGAATTTATGTTCTGTCACTTGTTTAATTTAGCATCCATCAATTTGAAACTTAAAACCCATTTTATTATTAGCAATATCAAACAACTTACATTTTGTCTTTGCTTTATTTAATGAACGCTTATTTTCGATAAGCCTCTTCTTAAAGACAAACACTGTAACTTTGCAGATATTTGCCCTCTGTCGCCACGGTTACAAAAACAAATCTGTATGGAGCGCATCTGAAGAAGTGTGCTGACGTTTTTACAAGGTCGCCAGCCAAAACAACAAAACATCAAACTAACGGTGTGTCATTTGGTAAACCGTCAAACAGTTTTCCTGGCACTGTATCACATCATTACTCTCCCATATAACCCCAGAACAAGCATGTATTACTTACCAATCCAGCAGCAACACAGTTAGTTCAGCATCCATACATCCTTCTGTATCTCTAAAGTCTCACTCACAGTGGCTGATAACACTGAACTGTGGTAGGATTGGGTTTCAGAAGCTGATCTTGGAGGAGTATGGAGGACTACGGGGGTCATTGGAAAAGCAATACAGCATTTTGACGATAACTGCTTAATTGTGAATTAAAAATATAGATTGCTAAATATAATTTCAAATTCATTGTAATTACACATTTTAAATTTAAATACTAAAGAGGAATTGCAAATTGTATTTATTATTTGATTATTAAATACTGTGATTTGAAAATGTTTTTCAAATCCTATTTCAAAATGGAGAATTAAATAACACAATTAATAAATGACATTGTAAATATCTTTCCTTTTCATACATTTAAAAAAGTTATTCCCTTTTCTAAATCCGTTTTCTCTTTCCAGTTCTCATTTTCAAATCCTTTTTGCAATCGCATTTCCTAAATGGTTTACCCTCTCCTTTTAGCATTCGTGTGACCCTCCTGGTCCCTACACTGCAATTTGAAAATGTATTTTTAAATCCGATTTCAAAATGGAGAATTAAATAACATAATTAATAAATGAGATTGTAAATATCTTTCCTTTTCATACATTTAAAAAACGTATTCCCTTTTCTACATCCGTTTTCTCTTTCCATCTCTCATTTTCAAATCCTTTTTGCAATCGCATTTCCTAAATGGTTTACCCTCCCCTTTTAGCATTCGTGTGACCCTCCTGGTCCCTGAGAACACTGAAAACCAAGTTCAACCAATCACAGCTGCTCCTCGAATGTAACCAGCTCTCTCATTGGTTAGACAGCCACATTTGAGTGGAGCTTGCCACTATGAGATTCCAAAAGCATGTTTTTTTGGGGGGGGTACCCAACCTTTTAGTAATGTATTTAATTACTTGTAAGCAGGTTGGAGTGCATGTCATTTCATGCACATTGTGTTCCATGCTGCTGTTATGTTTTTTTGTAGTAATCAGTGGTGATATTAATTGAAAGCTTGCAGTGTAAAATAACTTTTTTATGAGCTAGGGAACGATATGACTATTCTGTTAAGTATTGATCTCAAACTTTAGTTATGTGCTAAATTGTGATTGAGAATATTTTTGTCTTATTTAGTTTATCTTGTCATTGGGAAATTGACTTTGGATGTAGGAACCATGACTGATTCCTTCACAATGAATGAGATTATAGGACATCCTTACTACTAGCCATCAGCATTTAAAACTCTTGTTAGAAACTTAAATAGAATGAGATACAACTTGATTTCACTCTGGAACGAATAAAGTATCATTGGATTGAATTGTGTATGTTATGCTGTTGTCTTTAAAAGTGCCTGAATTGTATGTGCTGAATACAAACAATATTAAACGTTCACCTGTCGGTTTTATTTCTCCTGGGGTGCATGGTTAACATAAAGGTTTAAGTTCCAATAAAGGGATGGGTCGGAATTTATTCAGGCTTAAATAATTTTTGTAACGAACGCTGCAGACAAAAATTTAGTAAATGAAGTTGTGTAATATCAGAACGAAGGGTTTGGTAATAAAATGGCAAACATTCTGGTAAAGGTTATGGTTTTCAGTAGGTTAGCTTGTGCAGTTTGCAACCAACCAAAGTTCTGGCTAATTTAAAATGTGTCTGAGAATGATAGTCCATTAACTTCCTGGTTGCCTGTTAGACAAGAGCAAACTTTTCAATTCCTTTTGTAGTTTAAAAGCTAATGGAAACTTGCCAGTTAGCACTAACATGCCAGTTATCACGAACATGCTCGTTCATTTGAAAATTTTGGAACAGTTTTGATTTATTTTTTTACCTTTTGGTGCTAATTACTAGCCCATCAAACCATTTTCTAAACCGCTTAATCCTCAAAGGGTCGCGTGTGAGGCTGGTCCCTATCTCCAGCTGTCAATGGGCGAGAGGCAAGTTCACACTGGACAGGTCACCAGCCCATCGCAGCCAATCTTCCAATGACTGCATCCATATTTGTTGTGCACAGATCTTTACTCCAATGGCCACCGGATCTCCCAAAGAGCAGCCTTTTTGGTGGAATGGTAGAAGCTTATTCTTTAAATGAACAGTCAACAAATCAGAAACTTTGATGTCAAAATAGATGGAAGATCTCTGCGAAATATTTCGGACACCTTGGTGAATATATGCCTTGAAAAATCTGGGCCGCTACGATGGTTAAACAGGGTCCTATCCAGTATTAGGAATATGCCCTTAAGTAAAATGTACTACTTCAGATTTAACTTGTGTTTTGATAGGGTTTTTAAGCAGAATCCAGGTTTTCTTTTATATCTGAAAACCATCCACCTCTCTTCCAAACTGAAGGAGCCTTTTTAAGCACTACTATTGTCACATCCTGGTTTACAGACAATCTTCACCAGGGCTGCATTATGCACCGTTTACCTTGCACTGAAAAGAGCAAACATAACACTCTAAATTGGCTTTGACTATTGAAAAACGGTATGCATTAGCTCCACAGTGAAAAGGCATGAATCACAACCTGTTAATATGTAATCCGTTTGCACCGCAGCGGGATAATTGAAGCCGGTCAATAGATTTTACTTTGTTAGCTTTTATGATCAGCAGAACTGTGTGGAAATCAGCAAACCAACTTTGATCAGTCGACTTATTTTGGAGGCAGTTATTTCACCTCTTCTTTAAAACCCATAGCTGTTTACATGTGGTTCATTGTGAAACAAACTACCCTATTCCGTCGTTTTCTGGAATCACAACACGGTTTCAACATGTTAATCAACACAATAGATTATTTAGAAAAAAGTGGTGGTGCAGCAAACATGTTAATTTGTAGTCTTATATTTTAAAAGGTTTTCTTTGCATTTTAAACACATGGATAATGATTACAGCCCAATCTTCTTTATTTCATTAAATCCACCAAACAGCAGTTACATGAAACCATTTTACAGATACTCGAAAGTACTATTAAAATCTTTTATTTCATAATATGGAATAACATTGCACTGAATATCATAGTGTTTACTCTGATGCTAACTCTGGTCCACCTAAAAGCTTGGGTCTCAACTCTGTTCAAATTAACCCCGGAGTGGTTCGATTGCATATCTAAATGCCAAGCAGACCGGGGCCGCTCCGAAAGCAGGAAGCAAGGCAAGGCCATTTTTATTTATATAGCCCACGTTCAACACAGGGCAGTTCAAGGTGCTTTACATGTGATTAGAATACAAATGAGCAGTTAAAATAAGAAAATAATCAAGAAAATACAACAATGTAGGGACAAGTGAGTAAAAAACAGGTTTAGTTCATTAACTGATCTGGCTGAAGAAAGCTCACAGTTTTTAACACAAGAAAGCATTTACAGTAATTAAGACAATAATTCATGTGACAATTAAAAACAAACAAGTAAAAACAATTACTCATAAGCGAGCCTAAGTAGGTAAGTTTTAATTTTAGACTTAAAAGAGTTCAGTGTCTCTGCAGCTTTGCTTCTCCTGGTAGTTTGTTCCAGATATGAGGAGCATAGAAACTAAAAGCTGCTTCTCCATGTTTGGTTCTGGTTCTAGGGACGATCAGTAAACTAGAGCTGGAGGACCTGATTGGTCTGGATGGTTTGTACCATGATAGCAGATCTCTAATGTACTCAATGATTTATAAACTAATAAAAAGCACTTTGAAGTCTATTCTCTGAGCTCTCTGACCTTGTTGTTGCCTTCATGTGACCCTGGAGGTTCAGGTCTGAGTCCATTATTACACGTAGATTTCTGGCTTGGTGAGTAGTTTCAATTTGGACCAACTGAAGCTGTGTGCTGATATTTAATCGATATTTTTTGGGTCCAAAGATAAGTACTTCTGTTTTGTTTTTATTCAGTTGGAGGAAATGATGGGACATCCAGCTGTAAATTTGCTCAATGCATTTATTGAGGATTTGGATGGTTCAACATCACCTGGTGTCATTGAGATATAAAGCTGAGTGTCATCAGCATAGTTGTTGTAGTTGGTATTATTTGTTTTTATGATCTGGCTTAATGGGAGCATGTAATTGCTAAATAGGAGGGGCCCCTAGGATAGAGCCCTGGGGGACGCCGCATATGATTTCTGTTCTTTGCGATGAGAATATCACTGACCGATATCTATATTGAACTGGATCAGACTGAATCGCATTGGACCGGCTTGAATCGGATTGATCGATACCCAGCCCTAACAAAAACAATGAATGTGAACAAATGAAGGTAGATCTGGTTCTCTGCAGGGCTGGGTATCAGTCCAAATTTCAAGAATCAATTCAAATCCGATTCCAAGAGTTAGAATCAAACATCACGATCCGATTCAATATGATCCAGTTCGATATACAGTAGATAAGCGTTGGTGCTATTAAAAACTTTTTATTGAGCTGTTATCTTAATTTTACATCTGTAATTCAGTGACTTAACACTGTTGGAGTAACAGTTTCCAGAAAAAAAAAAACTGTTACTAGCTCTCTAGCTAAAATATTGAAAGGGAGTGCGATAATAAAAATGATCAACTAAAATATCTTAGTGTCAAAGCTGTGTTATGTTTCTAGCCAGGAGCAGAAATTAATTTCTGACTAATGGAAGCTCGGAAAAATCCACATTAGAACCGACAGGAAGGGAAGGATGAACAAGAAACAGGAAATTCGACATCAGACCCTGGAAATCTGTGAGCAGCAGAATAAAACACTTCACAGCTGAAGCACTTAAACACCAAAGTTGGCCTTTTGTACAGTTGAGTCATCTTCAGTGCATGAAGAATTTAGAGATGCAGCATGAGGTTCATTAGCAGCTAAAGTTTTGACAGCTCTGACACACTCTGCTTTGCTCCGGAATAATGAGGCTGAGAAACACACACACTCACTGCACCAACACAATACAGCTAAAAGCCAACCTCGTCTGAATTTATAACAAATATACACTTCTACACAAAATAAAGTTAAATGCATTAAAGAAAATCAATTCTCAATGAAATATGGGTGTTGTATAACCTTGTTTTCTTTGACATTACGTTCGTTAGCCCAGCTTTCACTTGTTCTACACTGTAATTTATGGTCATGATGAAACTGAGCATATGCACCAAGTTGAATTTATTAGGAAGCAAAATATCACTGACAGCATATCACCACCTCGGATAAAAAAGCCCCTTTCTTTCTGCTTGGACAGTTTAGGGTGAGGGTCAACTAGGCTCCTTCTCAAAACGCCTCTAATGAGTTCAGCTCCCTGACCGAAAGAGCCTTGGGCGAAGAGTCACACCTCTGAGTCATGGCTTTTCATAATGTGCTCTGCTACCCAAGGCGCACCAAAATCCTTTTTAATAGCAGCAACGGAGAATAATATTTACTGTAGAAAACACATGAAACAGACTGGAGAATTCTAGCTCCTGCAGCAGAGGCTGCTTGCTGTCATCGTTTTCAGAACACATTTTGGGAAGGGGAGGACACAAATTTCCGCTATGACCGACAAATATTTTAATTCAGTTCATTTATATAGGTCCAATTCACAACAGATGTCAACTCAAGGCATTTTACAAGAAAAGTCATTTAAATACAATTATACAAACGCTCCAATCAGTTTTCTATATAATCAATCCCAGCTGATTGTGCTGAGTCATCAAAATGAGGTTATGCCCTGAACATGCAGACTCCAACCAGAGCAATCCTTCATACTGAGCAAACATGTAGCGATAGTGGAGAGGAAAAACTCCCCTTTAACAGGACAAAACCTCCAGCAGAACCAGAACCAGAACCTGGCTCAGTACAAGCGGTCATCTGCCACGACCGTCTGGGGGTCTGAGAAGACAGAGAAGAGACGCAGAAAGAACAAAGAACTGATGGAAGAGTACTTTATATATTACAGAAAGTAAATAGTTGATAACAGGACATGGAGGATGTTCAGTCACTTTGAGCATCATCTGAACCAATGCTCCTCATCCAGCAGGGGGCGTTGTAGCTGAGCAGGACACCAGACCAGGTGGAGCTTCTATGGAGAGAAAAATACTGAGAAAAAACAAGGTTAACTGTCAAAATAACAGCAAAAAATACATCTGGAGAGTGGTAGGAGAAAAAAGTAGCAGAGAGAAGAAAAGTGGTCAGTCGGTCCTCCAACAGTCTAAACCTATAGAATCATAACTACAAAAAATAGCTCAGGATAACCTAATCCACTCTGACTATAAGCTTTATCAAAAAGGAAGGTTTTAAGCCTAGTCTTAAAAACAGACAGAGTATCTGCTTCATGGACTAAAACTGTGAGCTGGTTCCACAGGAGAGGAGCCTGATAACTAAAAGATCTGCCTCCTATTCTACTTTTAGAAATCCTAGGAACTACCAGTAGACCTGCATTCTGAGAACAAAGTGCTCTGTTAGGAACATATGGAACAATCAGATCTCTGATGTACGATGGAGCTGATTATTAAGGGCTTTATAAGTAAGGAGGAGGATCTTAAACTCTATTCTGGATTTAACAGGGAGCCAATGGAGAGAAGCCAAAACAGGAGAAATGTGATCTCTCTTTTTAATATTCATCAGAACTCTTGCTGCAGCATTTTGGATCAACTGAAGGCTTTTAATTGTATTTTGTGGACTTCCTGATAATAAGGAATTACAGTAGTCCAGCCTTGAAGTAACAAATGCATGGACTAGTTTCTCTGCATCACTCCTGGACAGGATGTTTCTAATTTTAGCAATATTCTGAAGGTGAAAAAAAAAAATCCTAGAAACCTATTTAATATGAGATTTACATGTCATGTCTTGGTCAAAAATTACACCAAGGTTCTTCACATTATTACCAGAGGCAAAATTAATGCCATCCAGATGAAGTGATTGATTTAGCAGTTTCCTTTTTAAAGGTTCTGGTCCAAAGACAACAACTTCTGTCTTGTCTGAATTTAAAAGTAGAAAATTCAGAGTCATGCAGGTTTTTATGTCTTCCAGACATGCTTGTAATCTACCTTACTGGTTTCATCAGGTTTTATGGATAAATATAATTGTGTATCATCAACATAACTGTGGAAATTTATTCCATGTTGTCTAATTATTTTATCAATTGGAAGCATATATATAGTAAAGAGAATCGGTCCAAGCACAGAATCCTGTGGTACTCCACAACTAACCCTTGTGTGTCAAGATTTATGGTTTACATTATAACTGACTCAAAATCAAGTGCAATATAGCCTTCTTACCTGTAGAAGGCGCCACACTGACGGTTTTAGGCAGACAATTAATTTACGAAACTACCAAAATAATGAAAACACATGTAGACAGCTTTATTAAAGACTCATTTGTACAATTTATTATTAAAAAGTCAATTTTGGGGTGAGTTGCTATTGGAGTATCCGTTTATTCAAAAATATTTTTACTCTTGAGAAGTTGCTTGGAACTTTTACTTGAGCAGAAACATGTATAAGTAGTGCTACCCTTACTTGAGTACAATTTTTGGGTACTCTACCCACCTCTGGTCATAATAGAGCAGTGACCGCCTTTCTTATCATCTCAGAAATGTAAGAGCAGCAGATTTACTTTTTTGTGATTTTATTGTAAGTAAATCATGCTCTTAGTTACGGTTTGTTACCCTCTGGGCTTTTTGTGTGTGTAGCTGGACAGATAAGCTTACCATGCGAGCCTCGTATTTGTTCAGCAGGGATCAACAACAGATATGCCATTACTAATACAATCAACACTCCTACTGTGTAACAAAAGTGTCATTTCTCACAGGTTGCTGTTAGCATCACTGGAAAGTGATGAGCTGCAAAGCGTTCATATTTTTAGAGTCATAAGGATGACTGTGACGAGCTGAAAGGATGAAGCATGATAAAGTCATAAAAGAGCTAATCATTTTCACTTTAAATGTCAAAACTCAGAAACAAAATGTAAAAAAAATGGCTTGTCATGCAGTGAAAACTAAAACTCATAATGTGTCTTGTGCTCCCATATCATTAAAACAACAGATGGTTCATTTTTCTGTCTGCTGGTAACTAAAGGTTATAATCCAGACCAATATCGTGTGACGATAGAAGCTGCAACATTATGGGATGAGCCATCATAAGGTGTAGGAAAAACAGAATACATTGTTTTCAAAAGGATTCAGAAACCTAAAATATAAAGCTAATCTCTGATATTTAAGTAATTCAATTGCAAAAGTGAAATTCAAATATAACATATATATTTCTTTTTCCAGAAATTGAAAACCCGTGAGCAACACGGCCGGCGCTGGAATTAACTGTAGCAACCGTTATGGGAGCGAGCATAAAGTCATATACAGCGACATACTGCCAAACCACTGCATATACACCGGTATTATAAAAAGAAGCACCACATCGAGCAACAAAGTTGCCAAAGTTGGACCAAATTCTTCCTTTGGTCCAAGTGGACAGAAACGCCTCTACAGATATTTTGGGCACACATAGATTTCGAAAGGTGAACGACATTCAGATGGGGAACCGAATCAGATATATATCCTGATGTCTGACTTTTATCATATTTTGCTTTTGACTCACGAGAACATGCTTCTTCTTCTTAGTGCCACTTTTAGCGTGCTTTGAGTCGTGTTTGGTTGTTTGCTGGTTGTGGGAGAATCCATTCCCACATCTGATTAATGCTGAATTCCATTTCTCTCGGAAACTCGGGCGTACTTGCTGTACACGAGAACGTGACGTCATTCCCGACTTAAAGCGTTCCAGTTTGTCTCGCTACACTCTGAGTCGGAAAGAACACGGACGCTTTGAGGGCAGCAGCTGTCATTGTTGTTAGCGGCATAGCATCTTCAGCAGACCAGCATAAAAAAAAAGCTTTATATTGTAATGCACGCACAACAAGGCTGTGCAATGTATACATTTGTGACCGGATTAAAGCAGAAATGTAGCCAAGTGTGTAAGAGCATTTAAAAACGACATTGAAATGACCAACAGTACAAATACAAAGAAAATATATCTCAACTACGGGCTCAGCTACCTACTCTCAGAGCTCCGAGTTGGAGCTCGTATATTCTGACCTAAAGGGGGCGTGTCACTGTGAAATGACACGTTACCCGGAATGCAGCATAAGCCGCGATCTTTTTCCTGTTGAAGCTGCACGGTCGACCTATGTCACACCCTTAGGTCAGTGCGGGAACTTCAGGGTTCCGAATTGCAGCATATTTTGCACCATGCTCCTTCAAACTATTACATCAGATCCAAAGAACAATTTCTGATACAGAATTGTGGGCCCATTAAAATGTTACCATGATCTGTACAGTATCTGCTCTCAGTAGTGGGTCTGGGCTTCTTTTGCATGATTTACTGCATCATTGCACTGTGGTTTGGACGTCAGTCTGGGGTTCTGCAGGGGGCTCAGGGTTCTGCACTGTTGGTTCTGCTCTCTCATCTTCCTCTTGACCACATGTGGCCAATCAAGGTAATAGATGCTGTACTCATTAAAATAGGTATTAGAACCAAGTCCAAAAGTAAAGTGTAATAGTAAAACATTAACGCAGCAGTTGTCTCTGTTGCAGTTTTTCACAGCCAGATTCTTTATCAATGACCTGTTGGAGGTTTTCAGTGACCTGTTTACTTTATTATTGTGTAGGCCACCACAGAAGCTTTCTATAATTAAAGTATTTGTATTTGTCGTACATAATCAGATTATCTTAGAAACTGGAATGTTTTTTTTTTATTTTCTGTAAACACGAACAGAAATAAAATGTTTAAGTTATCACTTTGTGTAATGAATAACCTCATGAAGATATTCTTTTTTTTTTTTTTTTGAATACTATTTAGACCAGTATAATCATGTTTTACTCCCCTTTGCCATATTTTGTGTGTGCAGAAAACAAAAATCTGGGACTTTTGATTTAGCATTGTCTTTTGATCAACAGTAGGAATTCATGCCTGTCTCTGCGGCTTCAATGCAACAAATAAACGTAAAAAATAATCTTCCTCAGCTTCCTCTGGTTTTCATTTTGAGTAAAAAGTTTCATTTTGAATTTGTCGCACATGTTTGGTAGTTCAGGAGAGGACGGCGTGTTTGGGGATGTACTGACAAAAATAAAATATTGGCTTTTAAAGCAGCTGCAGTGAAACTTGCTGCTTCTAATTCATGTTGGTTGTACACCGACATCCTCTGTTCCTGACACAGGAACCTTCCTGCACAGTGCACTCCACACCCAGTGGCTGCAGCTGCTCCTCATAACTTGTATTTATGGCCTGGCAACATCTTGGCATTTTGCTTTAGTACCACAACAAAAGGTCAATCACTACATCAATAAAAAAGACACTTTTAGGATTTATTGTTGACGTTGATAAAGGTCTTTTTTGTTCAAAGTTTAAAGCATCCTTATGATTTGTCAGGTTTCCATCTAAGGAAGTGGCATCACTAGAAAATAAGCAACATTGTTTGCTGCTGTATTGCAGGTTTGTTCCACACGCTGCTCCTCATGTGGGATTACACAGGGCCTTCACTTGCACTGAATGGTGTTCTGCTGTGCAGGATCTGCTTTAAACTCCAAATACAAACATGATGGCATCATAAAGCACGATAAAGATCCAACAGAAATCTTGGCACGGGCTTGCTGCGTCCCCACTGCACTTCAGAGAAAAAGAAAGTTGGAGTTACAGAGTGGAGGCAGTGAGTGGGAGAAGGAGATCAGCATGAAGTGAGTCAGGATTGTTCTGTTAGAACCGAGCCAAGACACACTGAACCAAATTTTAATAACCTCTTTTGGATCATGTTCACAAATTCATGTGCCTCCAATTTACTGTATTTCATCAATGATTCCAGTTTTTATGTTTAATCTTCCTTAATCAAAGCAGGTCTTCACATTTTATTCTGTTAGAGTTTTGGGTTCTAAGGCCAAATAAATCCATTTCTAGGATTGCCATTAAGACAGATGAACAATTAGAAGCTGTTTTGTAAACTTTGTTATTAGGGATGTTCAATATTTGCTTTTATTACTGATTTGTGATTTACCGAAATAGTCGAAACAATAAACTATACAGATATGAACTAATATCGCTGATAGACGTCTACCTAATGGTTCAAGGTTGGCTTACATGTGCAAAAGCTACAGGATTATAGGATAACAAAAACATAAAATAAATCAAAAACTATACCTCTGATTTCTCATAATATGACTTTTCTAGTGAGATGAAAAGTAGCTGAAGAGTTTGTTATTTAAAACCATTAGTATAACTGCAATTTTCTACCTAAATGTTTTTAAAAAGTATACCCAAATTAAAGTTGAAGCTGTTATTGAACCATTAGGAATTGAGGCATGGCTGAGGTCAGAAAGAAAATGCTTAAGTTTCGCCCACAACAGTAAGAATCTGTTGTTACCAAGTAATATGATTTTGAATATACTGGAAAATATTACCTTTCTTTCTGCCTGTTTATCTTCTATAAACACAAGCTTTAAAGGAGACATATCATGGAAATTCCACTTTTTTAGCCCTTAAATGCATGTAAATGTGCATTTTGGGTGTTAAGGAGTGCAGACAACTTACATTTATTCTCTTCTGGTGCTGCGTTTATATCTTTACATTATTTTTTGGTCATATTTTTCCGTCTGTTTAGTTTTCTCTATTCGTTGTTACGTTTTCTTGTCTATTACGTCACAGCATTTGTTGTTGAACTGCCAAATAAGGTAATGGACTTCCGGGTAACCAATTTCGTGAAGCCGCCATTTTTCCTCCCCCACAGCGATTCTGTAGTCCAAGGTCAGTCATGTCGAAATTACAAGAAAGCAAGTCAAAATGTTCAGTTATTGGGTGTATTAACCCACACAAATCCCTACATCGACCCCCCAGCATCAGAGCCTCTGAGAAGTACCTGGTTACATTTTATTTTTAGTGGAAATATACCGACATCCGTGGGGAAAGTTCTCCTCGTTTGCGCGAAGCACTTCGAGGACGAGTGCTTCAGCAACCTCGGTCTGTATCAGGAGGGATTTGCCAAAAAGACTTCGTCTGATTGAGGGGTCAGTTCCTTGTCTCCATGGAAACGACGGACAAAGCAAAGCGGTAAGCTTCAAATAACACTAAAATGACAGTAAACTTTATTTTAGACATGAATGTTGTGTGTTGATATGTCGTACGGGCGATTGTTTTGATAGTTGTAGCATTGTACATTCTGCTTCTGTTAGCGATGTGTGCTAGCTTTTAGCTGAGGATATAACTGTACTGCATGCTTTGAATAAAATGATTGGGCTTTTTTTGGCGGTTTTTATTGTGGGGTACACATGATGTACAGGAATTTAGCGACGATCGCTTCGCAATAAAACGTTTATCTGCTGGTAGTAATCGAATCGCTGCTATCAGACTACAAAAATGTCCGAACGGGGTGGAGCGGAACGCTCTGTAACCTGGAGGGGGCGGGGCATGAAATGTTTCGCTTACATTTAAAGGGACCGCACCAAAATGAGTTGCTCTAAAGATGCTCCTCAGAACGGTATAAGGAGGGTCTGTGGGGCTACAATAACATGGAATCAGACCAAACCACTGTGGTTCTACTTTAAATAGACCACAAGTGATCAATTTACATGTGAAAAGGAAGGATTTAAAAGCAGGATATATCTCCTTTAAAAGTGGATGTAATAGTAGCTGTGTGGAATACTATAACATCTGTGTTTGGATAAATCCATTTAAGCCTTAGTTTGAAGTCCTGTGATAAAGCCCCGCCCCTCATGTAAGGTATCTGAGTACAAAACATTCCATTGGCTGTTCATTGTGTCAACTTTTATTCTGTGCTGCGATTGTTTTGAAAAATACACCTAAGAAGGCAGGTGACAATTAAAATGTCAATCAGAAGCTAGTACTTCCTGTCATGTGCATGGATAATCTGCACATGCTAACCTAAGCTACCATGAAAAACTAACAAGGAAGGAATTTATCCCACAGGTTTTCTGCATCATATCATGTTGGACTGAGGATGTCAGAATTGTTGTGGACCAGATATTTCACCTGAAGACATTACCTGGACCCTAGTGGGGGTAAAAAGATGGCACTGACATGAGGCTATAAATGTGAGTCTGTAGTTTGATAAAAGCTCTTGCTGTGTCTAGTTATGATCGTATCCTTGATTGGCATAAATCCTGATGAGGAGATGTTTGACCTCATGGAGAATCATGTGAACACAACCCCCTACTGGCCAGGTGTATAGTCACAGGCAGCTGCAGCTCTTAGCCACAAAATGTGTATAGCATTAAATTAGTAAGTCTGACTCTTGGGAATGACTATGGGTTCCTACAATAAAATTTTTCTACATAAATATTACAAATGTAAATAAAAAAAATATCTTTAATGTATTCTGTTTGTAAATTATCCCAAAATGGTAGCGTCATACGTTATAGGAAGTAATAAAGTTTTTATTTAATTTTAGACAAAAAGTTTGGGCTTTAAGCAGGCAGATATACGTGAAAGTGCTTGTGGAACTGGGAAAAAAACACTGAATATGATTGTATATGATGTATATGTATATACTGAACTTCAGCAATGGTGTACAGAATAGGGGAGACTTCATTTGTAATCAGAAAAAGCAGTTTCTCAACAGTTTTAGGTTTGAAGCGATTCCTTTTTTCGGATACCATCTCCCCATATAAGTACCTTAGATGGATCCAAGTATTGCAATATTTGCTTTTTTCCTATTTTTCCTAGCCTGCTAATATTTACCTCCTTATTCTCACGCAAAGCAGGATAAGTAATGAACTGGATGAGGTGTTTTTATTCAAATCAAATCAAAATTTATTTGTAAAACGTTTTTCATACAAAATAGCATTTCAAAGTGCTTTACAGATTAAAATACCCCCCACCAGAATAAAAACCCTACGCAAACACGCTCTTAAAAGCAGTGAAGAAAAACAACATTAGGCTGAGTACAGATGAGCCAGGAAACGCCATCATGGAGTCATCTGCAGCAGCAGCAGCCAAGGCACCGACCCAGGGCGCCCAGAGGAGGGAGGGTTGGTACCCCCACCTCCACCCAGGCACCTACAGCCAATCACCACGCAAAGTGCTCCCTCAGAGGAAACACTGGAAGGAAAATTAAAATAAGAAGTTAAAATAGTAAAATAAACAGTAGAAAATTAGATTAAGTATTAAAATACTGATAAAAATGTTAAAACTGAACATTTAGAATTTAGTGTAAAAAATTGATCAAATATTTTCAAATAAACCATAGGGAGCAGTTATAATGGGTAATAATACGTAAAACTCTGTTTAAAAGATCAACTAAAAATTTAACCAAGTAAAACATACAGAGCAATTAAAAGGGTATTAATAAACAATTGTCAGTTGAAAGATAGATTAAAAAGGTGAGTCTTGATCCTGCTCTTAAAAACCTGAATGTTCTCTGCGGCCCTGAGGTTCTCTAGCAGCCTGTTCCAGAGGAAAGACGTCTCACCATGAGTCTGTGTCCTGACTTTGGGGACGATAAGGAGACGGCTGCAGAGACGGTGAGGGTTCATACGGTAAAAGCATTTCTGACAGATAAGAAGGACCAAAACCATTAAGACACTTAAAAACCATTAAAAGAACCTTAAAATGGATCCTAAAACATACGGGGAGCCAATGCAGTGATTATTTTACTGCAAGTCGTTGAGACAAAATAAACACTTCATATTTGAATAAAATAAGAACCAGTAAAAAATTCAGTTTTTTATAATCAAATCTAACTTGTCATATACTTGAAATATCATTAGATTGAGGTTCCCTTATTAGAAGTGAAATGTTCCCACACAGGGGAAACCCTCCTCTTCATAGCTGGCTCCATTTTTTCTCTCTCCTCGCTCTCCTAAATCTTGAAACTATCTCCAAACTATATCAACTCTAACCAAACTCTAACCAAACTCTAACCAAACTCGATCCTGACTGCAAACCCACATGTTATATGGAGCCTGATATGGTTTATATTTGCTGTCAAAGCAAAACGCTGAAGCACTTACAGAAGCAGTCACGTGGTACAGCCGGCGACGGGGGCTTCAGACGTCATCGTTTTCTGCGCCTCCCCTAAACGAAGAAGACCTTGATACGCGCTTTGTGGAAGCGCCCCGTCCCCTGCTCGACTCACTCCTAAAAGCATCCCCACATGTTGTAACATTAAATGGTAAATGGTAAATGGACTGAACTTATATAGCGCTTTTCTAGTCTTACTGACCACTCAAAGCGCTTTACATTGAAGCCACATTCACCCATTCACACTCGCATTCATACACCGACACCCAACATGGCTCGGTAGGACAATGTAGAATTTGGGGGTTAAGTGCCTTGCCCAGGGGCACATCGACATGTGACTGGAGGAAGCTGGAATCGAACCTACGACCCTCCGATTTCCAAATATGTATAATATTCAAATGTACATTAAAAGGGTGGCCAGAAAAAAGGCAGATTTGACCTGTAGGTATGCAACATCCTGCCCATAAGACATGTACATGGTATTAAAGTAAGCTATAAAAGTCAGGTTATTAAAAACGTAAAAACGGATACCGATAATTTACAATATTACATTATAATGCCAATATCAGCTGATAATGACAGTTGGCTGATAATATTGGACATCCCCAGTTATTGTTACACTGGATTGGATTTTATATTAAAATTGGGCAATCTTTGTACATCTGCTACTGTTACTATGTATTTAATCAGTTAAACCCAGGTTTTTTCTTGTTACAGTAACTGACCTAAAGTTATGACTGCTTGCAGAATCCATAAATACCTCTAAAGATGCTTATTTTAATACCAAATGAGTTGTTTTTGTCAAAAAGCATCCTTCTGTAGACGTCATGCGCAGTAGAGCAGGAATGACTGATAATCCCTCTATTGTTCAAACACCGAATATACCGCCAAAGCTAACCTCAACATTATGTGTTGGAAACTATGGAAACTTCAGGGTAATTTAACCCAACGTTTTTCTGATGGGGTAATCTGTTGGAGCAGTCCTGTCTACACACGACCGTCCCTTTAAGGAATCAGCTAAAGACATCTGCATATCGCGACAGTTTCAGCTGTGAGTAAACGTCACTGATCAGCTCAAAAATGTTCTTTCTCTGGTTCTTCTCAGCTGTCACTTACTCCACCAGCTCAAATGGTTTCAGCTCAGAAACAGCAGCTGCAGCAACACATTGTATATGTGTCAATAAAAATGCTTTTAAGAGCGTTTTCTCCCACCCACATTCTCCTTTTTACTTGTCATCTTATCCATCTCTGCCTCTGCCTGAACTACCACTTACAAAAGTAATGTATTCCTCTCAAAGGGAGGAATCGTACCAAAGGGGTATTTTCCCCAATGAGCTCTATAGTCACTTTATTCTTGACTTGTCACACTGGCAGCTTAGGCTTTTCTTACAATCAATAAAAATAAGTGTTAAAACAAAGGAGGAGAGGAAACGTTGATGCTCGCAGATCTCTCTTCTTATGCCAAACTGTCCAGGGAAAATTGGGAAAAGAAAGATGGCCACAAAGGCCTGAATGTTTGATCTTAAAACGTGATTTTTGTCTGAAAGTGATGGACTGTAGCTATACGTACCGTTCGCACCGACTTGATATTGAACCTTTTTCTATGTTCATCTGAGAGATTCTTTTTTTTAGTGTACTGTTGAGGGTTCAGCGAATATACAGAAAGAATGTTGACTTTACATCTCCTGAATCTGATTTCTATGTCATTCAGTTCAGCGTTTTGGCGCTGAAGTACGACTGCAAGCATGAGTTGATTTAAAATGAAAAAGCAGCATGTATTTAATCACTTAAAACAGACAAGTTAATGCTTGACCCAAGCTTCTTTCAAATATTGTTTAGACTATGAATTATTTGCTTACCTCTGCTTCCCAAGTAGTGTTCCTTGGCTGAAGCAAATCAATGAGGAGGACTTTAACTGAGATTAATGGCGTCACCTGACTATGCATTTTGGACCGGGTAAACTTATTGGAAAGTAGCCACCTCCATCACTGTGTATGAGGGTGTTTAGGCAAGGACACCAGCACAGACACCAGGGGACTATAAGAATAATTATCCTTCCACCAGCTGTGGATAACAAAACAGACACCCTCCACAGATGAACCTGAAATAATTCTCTCAGCTCATTCCAACACTTCTTTATCACATAAATTCCCTGCAAGAGGATTTCACTTATGCACGTTTATATCTAAAACTCCCCGAGAGGCTTTTTGTGCAGCACAGGCCTGAAATCAGTGTGCAGACGTGACTTTGGGGATGACTTCTTAACTGAGAGTTGCAACCCAGAGAGGTAATAAGAACCATTTATCCTCATTGCCAGCACATTATAGAATCCCTTGCCCTTAGCATTTAGTTGATTTGATGCATCTGCACTCTGGCTTCAGATCCTCGCCCCCTGTAGACGTCTGAAGGAAATGCAGCTCAAAAATCGGTTCCCCAGTAAAGGCAGGAGAATTCAGATATGTAACATGGTGGAATTCAACTGAATGAATTTGCACCACCTCATAGATCGGACACATTAAAGGTTAAATAATAGGAAGATCTTTGTTGATGTCTTTATCTGGTGCATGAGTGGCAAGAAAACAAATAAAATGACAGCGGGCGAAATCCTCCATGTATAACTGCTCAAAGCCCTTATAAGATCTGTGAAACACGTTGATTTGCCGGTGTGGTGGCCACAAATCTGCCTATGTAGTGGAAAGCCCTTAATCCTTCACTCATAAATAAAAGTTTGCATTTCAGAAGTCTGGAGGCCTACGGTTATTTTGTTTCAAGGAGAGTTGGTCAATCTCTGGGAAACAGAAATCCGTGGTTGGGCTAAAAGCACAGGTCAGACCTATGGATGATCACCAAGGAGAACGGTGAATCCTCTCTGCAACCGCAAAGCTGGCTAAGTCCTCGTTCATTAGTGTCCTTATTTTTTCATTTCTTTATATAGATGTAGTCACTGTCTTCTGACGTGACAAAATTCAATGGCATCTGAATATCACCCCTTACATAATTCTCCTTTTCTACATCTAGTTTTGGAGAAACATGCAGTCATTTAGCAGCTTTAATATTTAAAGTGCAAGCAGCTGTCAGGAAAGGACTTCCAGCTGCTCCATTGTGCATTTGTCCTACAAAAACACTTATAACTACCAATTTTCATTGTTCACACACAAATATACCCCAATATGTACAGAGGAAACCAGATTAACACTACTACTACTAAATAAGCCTTCCTTATTTCTGATGTTGGAGGTTCAGTCAATCAGCACCATGTGACAATAAATGGTTCACCTCGATTGGCGGCTTTGGAAATGCCAGCCAATGGCAAGTCAAGTAGCATTGCAACCAGATATTCTGCCCTCCCAAGCTTCTTTTTCCTTTTGAACACTGTAAATCGATACAACAGAACCCCAGTGAATCAGTGGATTTTCTGCCAATAACTCGGAGCCAAGTTCCCCAGAAAAATTGACTGATAGGTGGAAGAGGGAATATTTTACAGTGAACAGACGTGGATCCACTGTATTCTGGTCGGGTATCGGCCTTTTATTCATATCAGGAACACAAAGGTTTATAATACTTGGTTGCTAATGTTCCATCGCAGAGTTTTCTTGGGCTTTGAGCAGTTCTTCATTCACACTGCTGCTCAGCTGGCTAAAAGAATGCCACATGTTTACCATTACTTATAGGACGTATGATTTTGGTTGTTTGGGAAAAAAAATCAGAATCAGTTATGGCTTGAAAATAACAGAACACAACCTACAGTATCACCCTTGGGTGTGGAGTCCTGCTCTATCTGAGCAGGGAGTCCGACTGGATAACAAGCGGTTTGTTAGATTTGTTTTAACCTCTTAATCCCACTAGTCCCCATTTTTGGGGGCACGCCTCCTAGATTAACATTTAAACTAAATCATGCTCGACTAATTTCTGACTGATGTATACATATTTTCTAATTTAAACAGTACAAAAGTATCCACTTCAGTGTTATATCAACCAGACACAGCTCAAACAGCAGCCAAAATAAAACACTAAACCAAATAACTACATCTGTCTTAAACTGTGTTTCTGTGTGATTGATCACTTCAAAGTATCCCCATAGACCTTCCTATTATATGAGAGCAATTTCAACATTTTAGACCTGTTACAGGCTGTAAAAAGCCTTCCAGGGTATAGGTATGCCAAATTCAGAAAAAAACAGCCTCGGGATTATGAGGTTAACCTGGAAGGAGTAAAAACCCAAGAGTTATTGTTTCTACATACAGATAAATTGCTGTATCAGTAGTTTGTTCCTCCACTCTACATGGTAGAAAGTTGCCATTTTGTTCAGTGTCCTCTGCCCCCAATCTTCTGGTTTATTGACCTTTGTTCCAAAGATACAAAGGTTTATGAAGGACATGCTTCGCTAGAAAGGACTTCACAAAGAAAGTCAGATAGAAATGGATTTAGACTTTGATGTAAACTAAAGGGAAGTTTGGGTTTAATGAGGTGTTTTGAAAAATACTGAACATGTGAAGCTTTTTTTGGCAAATAATTCAGGATGCACCTTCTCCTTCTTCCCATCTGTCTCTTTCTCTGACAGGAACTGGATTCAGTGCAACAATTAAACATCAATCTGCCATACAGCTCAAATAAATGACTCCTAATAGACTCTGGAGCAAGATGCTGCTACAGACTACAGAATGATATTCACTGATGGAGCCAGAAATCCCCCACGTAGATCATTAACTGTTTAAATTTGAATCCTCCTGTACCTAAGCTCCATTTTGATTAAATGCTGGGGTTACAACACGTAAAACAGCATGATTATGACTAAATCTATTAAAAATAAAAGGTTCCTGTTATAGTTTTAGTTCCAACCAAAAACTATGTTTAGCTTTCCAAAGACAAACATTTTGTCACGGTCCACTCCTTTCTACTCAACCACAACTCTAGAATGGATCTGTTTTCCAGTGACTATTGGTCAAAGGTAACTGTATGGGGATTTTCCATTCTCTGAAAATTTGTTCCAGATTAGAGGAGCATAGAAACTGAAGGCTGCTTCTCCACGTTTGGTTCTGGGGACGGAGAGAAGACAAGAACCAGAAGACCTGAGAGGTCTGGTAGGTTGGTATGACAAGAGGTCATAAGGACGATAAGGACTACACATTTCAGAGGTTTATTTTTGCTGCTCATTAACTATTTTAAGGGTTTTATTATTGTCACGGAGAAACCACCTTATTGTTGGAGTTTAATCGGACCCTTATGGATTCAAAAAGACAGTTTTGGTTTGACATGGATTGGTTTTGTCATGTTTATTGGACTATGAGGGTGTGTCTTTGTTGGCAAAAGTGCTCGCTAGGTTCACAGTTATAATTGCATCTATGATTGGCATAAATGATTAGAATCAAATGACTCTTAGCTTTATAATGATATAAAACATGCATAAGTTCATAGAAGTTAGAGCTCAGAATATTGGTTGATCTAAACGTGGAGGTGGGTGGGATCCGGTTATGGGACATCATTGTCAATTATGTCAATTATGATCTGTAATTAATTAGTCTAATTACTCTCATTTTTAATCTCACCTAATAATTGTTGAGAAAAATCCTGATCTTGAGGCATTTTCATTTAAACTCAGACTAGTATGGTCTAAGAAAGTCTCCGATAATCCCATGATTTAAAACGGCTCAGTAACCTGGTAAAGAAGGGTAGTTCTGTTCTGGTTCTGTTCTGGTTCTGTTCTGGGGACGACTGTGGAACAACTGGAGATAATGATGCAAAGAAGGATTCTTCATAAAATTATAAAGATTATGGACAACCCTGAGCATCCTATTCATGAAACTATCCTACAGCAACAGAGTATCTTCAGTCGGAGGCTTCTTCAGTTTTGCTGCAACACAGACTGTTACAGAAAATCCTTTCTCCCCACAGCCATCATGGTCTACAACAACTCCTTGAAAAATGAATTAGTAATGAGCTACAACAACACTTAATTTCCCATCAATAAATTATTTTTGAATTAAATTGAATGACACATTGTAAAATTTGTCGCTATTCGCTTTTATTTTTGAAAAAGAGCAGTCTGAAAACTCGCTGAAAATAACTTGTCTGCAACTCCCCCTCCTCCTCACCTCACCCTCCCCTCTACAACAGAAATCAGTCAGCTGAAAATCAGTTTACAGCCTTCGATCTCCACCGCAGAGTGAGGTTAACCCCTAACAACTCAAGCACAAGAAGCCCAAAGCTTAAAAACGGATTTCATTTAAAGGCAATTAGCATACAGAAACGATAAAATGAAAGATTAAAAAAATAGATTAACGTGATCCAACATTGTTTTTTGTGCTACGGTGAGGATTTGAATAATTCTTCCCAACCAACTGCATAATGCTGGTGACGTTTGAAAAGAAAATCAATTAAACCTATGGGTTTTAACTTGTATTGATGTAATAAAGATGCGATTTTCTCCACGTTTATACTCTGCAGTGCATATTGTAATGAAACGTGAAACTGATGAATACTTAGAGGCTATATAAATATTTAATAACTGTCCCAGCAATTCTCAAGTTTATAGTTATTGTCCCCAACATTTAAAAAAAGAAACTGACGCCCTTGCATGGGAGTATTCTGTCCACAGAATTAAAACTCTAAAACCTCATGTGAATAACTTCTGCAACAATCTGCCTATTATATTTAGAAAAGAAAGTGAGCATTTTCGTTCCATGCTGTGCAGGAACCGCATCAGATATTGTAATAATTTAATATGTTTATTATGTTCATATTTATTTATGTGTAGTTCTCTGGTGAGGATTTTTTGACTAAATACTACTCAACAATACAATTAAATAGGTATTAACTCGTCAGACGATTATAATTTGACGGACAAAAATAGATTGTGACCGGATATTTTTTTTCCTGCCGGTTAAAAATGACAGACAAAGAAATGTCTAGTGCACCCTCCTGCTCAGAGGGTTAATGGGTGCCAGTGTTCGGCAGGCTGGCTTCTGTCATCGTACCTGAGGGCAGCTGTGGCTACAATGTAGCTCACCACCATCAGCGTGGGAATATGTGCTTTAATCGGTGTAAAGCGCATTGTGGTCTTCTATCTAAAAATACAAATGCAACCCGTTTACCGTTTTTGAACGGGGAATAAAAATTTTTTTTTTTAAAAAGAAATGGAAAAAACGCAACTAAACAATTTTTTTCAGGAAGTTGTAGGAGCATCATCTTTTTCTATCCTCAGAAACTCTGGACAAGTCTCCGTTTCTGCCACTGGCTGATTTAAATCGTCCTGTGATTTTCAGTCCTCTACATTGGTTATTGTCTGTTCGGCTTTGTGTCAAATTGTTCCAACTCTTTTTACCGTCTCAGACTCAGACATAAGGTGATTGTTTGATAAAGCTTGAATCCGGCCAAAGAAAGAAGGAAAAGCAGCAGAAAATGGCTGCTTCTGTGCCTCCTTTCTTAGACATTTCCACAATGAAAAGAAACAATCGTTTATGGACTTAATTTAAATTGTACAGAAAGATGAAGCTGCAGTTTTTGCATGAAAAACTTCAGCTTCAGCAATTTAGCAGAGATAAGAACGGTACCATGAATAAGAGCAAAAAAAAAAAAAAGGAATATGAATTGTTGGCCAGGACATTAATGTGTGAATGAAAATCCTGTCTGTTCTTTTTGTAATTTTTCAGGAATAGTTGATGTAATTTAATCATGTTAACGAATTTGTATTTTAATGGTTCAGTTTAAAATCTGCCAGTTATTAGTGTAATCACTTTTTCTATACAGTGAGCTTTTCTTTTCATGTCTGATATTGTTTATTTATCTGAAACGTTCATTTGTGATATAAATAAAAACCGAAAAAATGTGTAGTAGTACAGCATCAGGTCTAAACAGCTTCAGACTTCCTAAAGGATCAGTTAGTGTCTGTAATTATCTGATTGCTCTGCTCTGATAGGGATGACCTGTTTTCCTGCTCTCCTAAATGACATATTGGATTTGTTTGAACGGTTTATTCAGAAAGTTTAAGGTGTCTGTGTTGAATAATTACGAAATGTCACAGACTTTCTGTCTCAAACTAGATTCATATCCATGATGTCACCGGGTTAGAAAAGGTGGAGAGGAGATAAAAAAACTGCAGATTAGGAGCTAGAAAATGATTCTTGCATCATTTGCACAATGATTTGATTTGATCTGATGAGGCAAAGAGGAACAGAAATATGTGTTAACTACCAGTAAATTAATACAGTGCTGCGTTGCCTAATTAGTCTCAAATTAATGAATTATGATCAACTCTCAGCTTAACATCTTAACTCTCTCTCCCTGCCCTGTATTACTAAACCAACTTTCACTTCTTTGTCTCTTATTTCTCTTAGTTTATTCATCTGGCTTCAACCATAAACCAGCATCTTATGAGATGCATTATAGGACATAATGTATGTTTCCCTCTCACTCACACCAACAATACCAATCTCTTCCTGGAAATCAATAAAATAACACAAATATTCCACTAAAATTGAGAACACCCATACCAAAAAAGATGCACACACCTTATATATGTATATGTGAGGTAATAATTGATTGTGTGACGTCATGACTCAATGCAACCTGCTGAGATTCCTTACATAGAAAACTTTTAAATGATTGAAATGTTTGTATGACTGTATTGAAATGACTTTTCTCGCAAATTGTCCTGAGATGAAATCTGTTGTGAATTGGGGCTCAAAAAATGAAGTGAAATGAATTGATCATGTTATTTTTTGAGGTGTATTACAGTATTTGTTTTTATGTGTGGAGGTAATAGAACCTGCTGTTGCCTTCAGCTGTTTTGGCATCTTTAGCCTGCAACCTGTTGAAAGAGTTAAAAAAAAGATGGAGGTGAAGGGGAGATACAAAGTGAAAAAATAACAAGCAGAGAAAACTGAAAAGTGTGAAGAGAAATGTGAAAAAGAAATATGGAGCGGCAACCAAATACCCTTAGGGGTTCTAATGCCAGTCAGCCGATGTTTTTCTGGATTTCCAACAAAAGTTCATCCAGCACACAGAAAGTCAATTATTATAAGTTTCCAACAGCTCCGCAGCTAAGCAATCATTTAATTTCATTGCTTACTTGTAGTTCTTTGTTCCACTTGTTGGACTGAAAATTATTTAAAATAAAAAAAACATATTAAATATGTTACTCTAAAAACTTAAAGATTATGATCTAACTTTTTTAGTTTGTTGATCAAAATGACAGACAGCAAATTGTCTAATAGGACCACTGGTTGTTGGTGAAAATCCTAGCAGATGTGAAGATTTTTTTAATATTGCTTACCAACTAGTCTGACACCAACAACCATCATGTAAAGTTCCTCAAATCTAATATTTTAAACATTTCAATCCTTTCATAACTCTAGCGAGTCTTGCTTACCACATCTGGATGATTAAATGCACAGAGTTGCTGCCATTGGATCGGTTGAATATAAATAATGTGTGTACCTTATAAACTGGCCTGTATAGAGATGCTGTATTGCATTAGGCAACAACATTCAGAGTTAAAATAACACTTAAAAACATGCGATTAAACCGATTAAACCCCTCCACCGTACGGTTGTAGTAGTTAAAAAGGGAACAGTTCCCCTGCTGTGGCCTGAACTAACAGTCTCAACATGGAACTGAAATGTTTACCCACTTCAGCTCAGGGTTTGTGCATTGATGGTGCAAAGTTTAGTTGTAATTCATATTTATTAGAGTTGCAATTAATATTTTTTATTATGCAATGTAATATTACATTGAAATATGTTCAAAACTAAACTTAACTTGTCTCACTTTACCCCACCTCCACCATTTTAGAAAAAAAAAGACCTTTCTTAGCTATTCAGGCTAACCTTCAGCTAGCATCATCACATGGTTTTATATGTTGGTAGTTCATCAAAAAGTATAAGTTTTTCTACCTGAATAAATTTGCTTTGGCAAAACCGTTGATTAAGTTGACAGCAAGAAATTTTACTTTTACATGCAAAAAACACACAATTTTTAGAGAAAAAAACATGCTTACCTCAGCAAAATGAGCCTCTCTTCTTTATGGCCAAGTGGAAATGGGCGGAGCTTGGAAACAAAATGGTCACATGGGCACAGATGTTTTCTGTTGCCTAGATACAGGTGGTGTCTCACATTACCCTATTCTCCCCTACAGGTGGGTGGCATGGTTTGTACATATTTTTGCCATAAGTGGACTTGCCAGAGTTTGAACATTATTTAAAAAAAAATACATATTTTCATCACCTAAATTTAGAGTAAATTTAAACTACAACCAATGACTACATCTTGATTAAAACTAAAATTATTTTTAGCCAAAACACTAAGACTAAACACATTTGAATCTTTTTTTGTCAACACTGACACAGAAGTGACTAAAAAACTGTAGCCTGGTCCAATAATTCTCGATTTCAGCAGCAACATTCTGATGATCAGAATCTGTTGCAAACAACATAAAACCATGGATCCACCCTGCTTTAGAGAGGTCTGAGCTGCTGTTAGTGGTGGAGGTGTCATGGTCTGGGATTATTTCTGACTGCATCTCCACCCGTTTATTAGAAAAACAGACTCATTCTGCTTCTGGATTTTAAATTATGCAGAGATCTCTGAAAAATAATCATGGAGATTAGGAACAAACACTGCTAAGTGGAAAACAGAAGCATGACTTTAGACATCTGATAGAAAGCAGGATCCAGTAATGAAGCAAACATGGCTAAAAAAAACAGTTTATCTGGCCCAGACAACGGCTCTCGTCCTGTGGTACATGAATTCTGTAAAACAGCATATTTGTGAGGATCCAGAAAAATCCGTGACCAGAGGGCAAACTACGCTTGGAGTGGAGCTGTGTCCGCCTCGTGTTGAAACATGAACACAGATGAACAAGGTGCGGTTTTCATTTATTCCTCCATGGAGACACGTAAATGTTGCTACTGTTGAATAATTTGTTTTCATAAACATTAACTACATAGAAGCAGTATGTGCTCCAGGTAGACTGGGAGCTTGTGCAGTTCATCCTCTTATTGAAATGTAGTAAACAGAGGAGAGGCCCCTGGGAGCATATTATCTCGATCTCATTCATTAGATGCCTTGGCCTCACCTTGATCGGCTTATTTTTTAAACGCTGCTTTAAGTGTTGTTGCACAGCTCGTCTGAGTGTGTTGTTTTACAGAGTATACAAAACACAAAGCCCCTGATCATGAGTTAGCCTGTATCCACTAACATATATTATACATTTATTACAATATACAATAGCTCACATTACAATTTAGATTGATTCTATTATTCCTTCAGTTAATTTGATATATGCCTCTCATGGATCTGTGCACTCCTACTGTTATGTGTTCATCAGAGACACAGCCTTGGGGGAGAAACGATCTCTGTAGCGGCTAGTTTTAGCAAACCTGACTCGGTAGCACCGACCTACAGGTAAAAGTCTGAACACTTTGTGTGCAGGATGTGTGGGGTCTGCAGACCTGATTGTTTGTTGCAATCTGGGCATGTACCGCTTTGTGGAGGAGCGTCATTGTGATGGACGAACACGGGTACGACTAAATAACGGTGGTGGTGAACCGGTGACGTTTCTAAAACCTCGGCTGAGTTTGTTTCAATCAGAATGACGTGAAGAAAACTAGGGCGCTAGCTACCAGCTACATCATGACAGTAAACGTTTGATCCCACATCGGTAACATGGTTTGAGCATCTTACCATTTTGAAAATTTACAAACATCTATTACCTATATTGACGCTAATTAAAAGAAAATATAGACAAAAAGTTTTTTATTTCACCAGGTATATTTAAAATTGAAATAATTGTTGAGACTTAGGTGCTTATTGTTTTTTGAAGCCTTAATAATCCCCTGGTGATGAATTACTTTGTCATTTTAAAGACAACAGTGAGTTTTCAAGGCAGTCTGCACATGTGTCTCTGCTGGCATCTTCATCATTTTACAGCATTAATTTGTGTTTGGATTTGTAATGAGATCAGCTGGTTGTGTAACATGAACAGCCACAGAGGCAGATGTGAAACTGGAATAAGTCGAACTTATCCCACACAATTAAAACCCCCATGATCTAGTATCTATAGTAGTCTGTGTGCATAATTGGCTGTATCATTGTGTGTGCCCGCTTGTATGCAACCACTGGAAGGGGCTGTGGGGTGGGGGGGTAGCCAGCCTCAATCATCCTTCTTCACAGCGAGAGCTACAAGTCAATTATGTTCAGTTCTGCTTCGCTTAACCCAACTGTGAAGGCGAGTGCAGCAATATTTGAGATGCAGAGTGTAAAAGGTGAGCAAACATTAAAGCACATGAAGGCACTGAGTATGCGTCCATCGACTGAAAAACTAGGTTCCTTTATCTGCAGGGTTTAGTGAGAATGAATTTCACACAAAAGCTCTTTTTATTGGACCATTGCTTCAGCAAGACGTTGTTTTTTTTCTAATTTTTACACAGCAATGATTAACTTTATTCATGATGACTGAATGAACTCAACTGATGTAAAGTCTTCATTGATGGACTCCAAAAGGTTTTGCCTTGGCTAAGTTCTAGTCTTTCTGAGCGTCTTTTAGTGTGTAAAATTTAGTTTTTAGGCCATTTTAAAGCATTTACACATTTGTAAATAAATAAATAACACCAAGAACTCACAGGAGTTCTGGGGACATACAGTGTGCATTTACAAGTTACAGAGGGGTCTGAAATTCACATTTTAGGTGCATTTCTACTTTGAGAGACACGATTTAAAAATAAATAATCAGGAAATCACATTTTATGTTTTTTCAAAGAATGCTGCATAAAAGAATTTGCATACCTAAGAAAATTATTGTTAATATTTGGTATAGAAGCCTTTGTCTGCATTTCCAGAGGCCAAACGTTTCCTGACTAGGTATGGGTATCGTTTAGTTGTTTTTTTTCTTCTTCTTTGAATAATTTAAATTTCCTTGTGCAAAAGGGAGCAGAAAGAAGATAAAATCTTATAATATCTGTCCCCCATTCCAAAACGAAAATAACCTTGCAGCTTACAGCCAAAATTATACCATCTACATGAATCAATACCATAAAATGTTGGTTTAAATGACAGCATTCATGCAGTATAATAAATCAAGCAGTGCACAAACAGCAAATCAGCAAGCAATCCAATATCTATAGAAAAGGAAAACAACAACATGGACCTCAACATGTAATACTGTCCAAATATACTCTTTGTAACTGAAACTGCCAATTTTACTAGACCTATTACATCTAGAGAAAACAAAAATACAAAAAACAAACAAAACATAAAAAAACAACAACATAGACCTCACCATATTAATACTGACTGAATGTATACTGTTTATACTTATACCATACCATACCATACCAATTTATTTATAAAGCACGTTTATACACAGCCGAGGCCGACCAAAGTGCTGTACATCAAAACAACAGTAGAAAACACAACCAAGCAATAAAATAGAGAAACACATTAAGATAAGGCAAAACTATGCCACATTAAAAGCCAGAGAATAACTACAACTTTTAAGGTTATCATGCAATGAGTTCCAAAATTTTACTCCAATAACTGAGGGGCACATTTGTTTTATTGTTGTGCAAATTGATTCCCAAAGTTATACTTTCGCCTACTCAACTCTTTTTCTAACTGATAAAGGTGTTGTATTTTCTCAGGTAATTTTTTTTGTCTTGCTTTAAACAGAATTATTAGTGTCTGAAACTTAACCAAATCTTCTAACTTTAAAATTCTGATACCGGTGCCAAACCGGTACTTTTGAAACGGTGCCTAAACAGTGCTTAAAGAATGGAAAACGTAAAAACTTTGTCCAACTTCTCTTATTTTTTATTTTTAGTAAGGCTGTCAAACAATAAAAAAATTGTGATCTAATTAATGATGGGGTAGCTGTAAATTACTCACCATTCCTAAATATGACCAAAAAACTACAGTTTTCAGCGTAAATAAAAGGACAAATCTATATATCTATATATAAATATAGGAGAAATCAATTAAGTTTTTGTTTTGAACTCCACATTCAAAATGTATGTGTGGTCGCAGATGAAAAATAATAGCAAATTGAGGTAGAACTAACCAAAATATATGAATAAAGTTAACATTTGGATATCAGCAGACTGTATTACATATCACATAAATCACCTGTCACAATTTACCATTTTCCAAAAGGAAACACTCCCCAGATTCTCCAGTTTATCACAACAGGAAATAAACGCCCTTATTGTGAAGATGTACACAGCTACTTCCGCTAAAAGTCTGAAAACATCACTTTAATTGAATAATTTTGTATTTTTAACCCAGCCGTATCTCATTATGAAATTTATTGAAGCTATACAGTGAGCCAACAGGCATAAATCAACTTAAATATGGAGCATTTAAACTGTGCGCCACAGACACTGGAGCGGACGGATAATTCCCACAGAAAATGTAGGATCTTATTATATCAGCACAAAGCCAATATGCCAATAATAATATACGCAAATGCCATTTAGGATCACAAGCACATGCTGCTGCAGTTTGGCTGGTTAGGAAGGAAAACTGATGTGTTACAGGCTGAATTATAAACAGGGCGGGACAGGATTAATTCTAGGAATTAATCTATGCGTTAATTTCAACAACTCTAACTTTTAGCAGTTTGTTGCACAAAGATAGCCAAGAACCAAACTAAGGCACCGAAATGTGCGCTGCTTTTCGGTCTGGTTTATTACGTTTATGTCAGAACCGGTTCCATGATGGCACCGAACATCGGTACCCATCCCTATTCCTGACCAGGTTTGCACACACACTGCAACAAGGATTTTGGCCCACTCCTCCACACAGATTCTTTCTAGTAGGGGTGCAAGGCAGCCAGTATTTGGAAGCGATTGGACGGCTGAAGGAACAGTTGGATGCGCTGATTCGTGCTGACGGGACTCAAAACCAGATGCTTGGGGAGCTGGGATGCAGACAAGACGGTGCAAGAGGCGAACTGGCCGGCGCACTGGGACTCATCCGCAAATTGTCATCGGACTTGGAGAAACTGTCGGTGCGGATTGGGGCAACTGGAAATTAATTGGATTTGGAACTTTAATCTGAATTACAATTTGGTTGAATTAGATTATAAGAGAAACCGCTGACAGACTGAAGGGGTAGAGAGGAATATTTGCTCTCTCCCTGCTATCCAAATAATTATTGTTTTGGCTCCCATGAAGACCTTTAAGTGGTCCACAATCAAATGCCCGTGAGAGGAATGTAAACAGAGTTTTTTTTCAATGTTAATGTCTGAATATGTGCTTAAATGTTTAGGTGTGTTTTTTTTCTATTGCCTGTTTTTTGACTCTTGACTAAGGATCAAAACACATGTGAACGCTTTTTTCCCCCACAATGGACCCCCCTCCCCGACATGTATCTGTTCTTATCTTTTTATCAAGGGAGCGCCATCCTTTTGGCTGCAAGCCCTGCACCGACCTGGATCTGTTTGTATTGCTTGTCGTTTGTTTGTCATGATCTTGGACAGGTTGTACTGTAAACTGAATTTCTCTTTGTGGGACAATAAAGTTTATTGAATTATTTGTATTTGTTGAGGGGGGGGGGATTATTCGTATTTATATTCAAGTAAACTTCATAATAGGCGTAAAATGTTATATCCATCCATCCATCCATCCATCTTCTTCCGCTTATCCGGGATCGGGTCGCGGGGGCAGTAGTTTAAGCAGGTAGTTGGTAGTAGTTGGAGTCTGACTGTGGGATGGAAAGCTGTCTTTAATGAGCTCAGACAGGTTAATAAGTGGAGTAGAGGTAGACTTTTTAAAGGCAGAGTAACCACAATTCCTGCTGTTGCCAGGGGTTCAAATACTTACGTGCAGCAATAAAATACAAAGACATTCTTTAAAAATCCTACAATGTGATTTCCAGATTTGTTTTTTAAAAGCTGTCTCTCACAGTGGAAATGCAGCTACCATGCGAATAATTTCTATATGGGAGAACCTACAAAATCACTGGATGTTCAAATACTAATGTACGACAATAATGTGTTACTCACTCTATAGTCCTATAGAATGGGTGGATGGATGGAATCATGGCCTTGTCCTCTTTCTTGTTAGTAGTCTTCATGGACAGCATCTCAGCGGAGAGTCGTGGAACGTTTGGTTTGGAATCTCAGCTTTACTTTCTGTGGGGGTTCTGTTCGTGTATTCAAACCATAATTTTAAGCATGCGCTATATCGGTTCAGGTAGTTTGTTTTGTCCACAAGTGTTCATAGGGACGAGTGATAAAGATGGATTTGGGCCTTAGAACGGCTGATTTTTTTTTAATTCATATATTTTAAAGCTTTGTGAAATGAACAGAGTGGAGCTAGTATAAATTGGGTCCTTAAAAGCATATCATGTGGGTGTTAAGAATCTTTTTGTGATGATGATACAAATCTTTTTTGTATCATTTAAATATGAGTATCTTGTTTAAAGATGAAACTAATTAATCCCAGGAGTAATTATCCAATGGGAGGGTTTTCCCTGCTTGCTTTGTTGAATCCAGGTAGTGAATGTTCAGATGTTCATATGCCATCATAGAGGCAAATTCTCCAAGATACAAAGCAAAATTCTAATGTTGTGATGACGGATTCCTTTTTTCCTTTTTATTTCTTTAGTTTCTTACCGATGATGCGACCGAACATGGGACATCACTGGGCTACTGTGTAATTAGGATTGCATAGTCATTCCTTTTTTAAACTTCTCATTCAATAAAGCTTCTACTTTACATTGTATTACATCCATCACACCAGTCGCTTTAAATATGCTTACTGTTCCCCTTAAAAAAAACAACAAAACAAGACATTTTCATTAGTCTGTGAAATCGCCCCAAACGCAGCACGTGAAAAGCTGACATGTCCAGGGAAAAGAGGACGTTTGATCACCCTAAAAGCTTCAGTTCAGAAACATTTGAAAAACTATTGGATAAAAACCCAACAATAACTAACCAAAGAAAAACTATTTAACAACCACAGTTATTGACTGAAGCCTTATAGCAATTTTGAACTATGTCTCAGTGTCACTTGTGAAATAACTTCACTGATTGCAGAATCCTGTGTGGGTTGTTTCTCTCTCTCATTTTATGAAACTGCTGTGAACTAATTTCATCACAGCTGCTCATGAAATCTAAACTAATTCAATTTAGCCAGATTAGATATTAATGTGACGCATGCTGAGTGTATAAAATCATGCTGTTAAGTTATAAGCGTATGTTTCATAATTGCTTTCCCTCAACATTTTCTATAGGCCTATTTTAAAGCTAACTGTGAGCCTGAACTATGAAGCGTCACGTTTTTATGACTAAACCCAAAGACAGACTGCACAGCCTTCAGTCTTCACAGATTTGGAACATACTTGGAGTTCACACCAGTAGTTGGGCTTTAGCAGTTATGTAGCCTATATAAAACTGAGACTCAAAAGGTGATGAGTTTCAAAGACCAACTAAAGCCAATCAAACTACTAATGGTTTAATGGTGAAAATATCAGTAGGTGGCAGTAGTGCACTAGTTTCTATAAACATGAAGCAAAAATGACCACCTACAAACTACATTTTGCAATTTAGTTTTGACCTTTCCCACAGTGCAGTAAACATTAGCATATAGCCAATGCTAATGTTAGCTTTTTATGTAAGGTCAGATTTCTGGGCAAATTTAATAACAACTTCCCAAAAACCGTTGCAAGTTTACATGTGTTATGTCAATCATTTAATGTTTTAGATGTATTTTAGGCGTAGTTTTATTATTTTGAACATGATACTTTGTTAGCTTGTTGCTAGCGTTGGGGGTGTTGACTGCTTTTAAAATAATTGCAGTAAACAATGTATGTCTGCTATTATTCTGGTCTTAGAGTCTAAACCCTGCTATCATTTTTGACTTGTTCTCAGTTGATAATGACTCGATTTGGACTGGAAGATTCTTTTGGGGACTTGGACTTGGTTTGTAGGGCTCAGAAGCTTGACTTTGACTAATTCGTGTGACTTGGACTTGAACACTAGCTGTGCGTTCACACTGAACGCGTTTGAAGCAACCAAAAAGCGATGTACGGCCCTAGCTGGACGCTTGAACATTCGCACATCAAAGCGTGTCCATAACGAACTGGTCGCACTTCAAAATATGCCATTTTCTCACGCATGAACCTGGAAATACACAACTTGTGGGAGGACCCTGACCGGGACCGTTCCGTATCTGTCGGCTGGCCGCTTCATCCTCCTCCCTCCCTTCTTCTCCAGACCCTCCGGGAGCTCCCAGTGGACTTTTGGTCTCCTAGATGACCGCGTTACATGTTCTGCCTGCCCTCAGGCCAAGAAACCGACCACAGTGATGAGCGGCTGTCCATCTGTCTGCAGTTAGTAAAACGGTATAATATAATATGTGAGAGGTGTGTGTTGGAGCCATTACCAGGCCTGGGCTGTGTTTAATCCTCCAGAGAAGCTGTCCGGGTGAGGAAGCTGTCCATGGCTCACTTCCCAGCGGAGAGAGTAGGTCCTTTTGTGGCCACAACGTCTCATTTAAGGGCCATCCACAAACCGCTTAAGAGCTTTCCTGTCTAAATAGTTTAACCTCTTAATAATGTTGATTTGTTTTTCCTGTCTCTGTATAGAAAACAGCTTGTGTCATGTAGCTCGGGGTGATTAGCCACGGTGTTTATCAGTACTCCCTGTTCTGCTGATGCTGTGACTCCATGTCAGTCACAGCATCACTGACACTCCATCACCAGATTGGTTGACGCGGCGCCACTTGAAACCAAAGTTGAGATTTTTCCAACTTCAGCCGCGGGTGCAATGAAGCTTGTCACGCGCGAATGCACCCGATTCGCGCTAATCGGTCTTAAAAATCAGGCAGAAAAGGTGCAAATCTGCTTCTGACGTGACATGGGACCCCCGGTCGCACTTCATCGCGCTTTTCCATTGACTTTACATGTAAACCATGTGATGAATGATGGGGAAAACCGTGGGATAAAAATATTTAAAAATATATATATATTTTCAAAGATTTTCAAACTGTAATAAAGTACCAAGGAGTTAGAAAATGTCCCAGTACTGCCTTCTCTTTAAATCAATTTAGCAGACTTGCTTTTTACTTAAAGTAAGAATTTTATGTGAAATAATCAGAACAGTCTAATGTCTCTAAGGGAAACCTGAGTCTCCTCCCCTTCCCCTGGCCTAAAAAATAATGAGTTTAAGTCGATGGAGCGATAAAAGTTATTTTCTGATCCTGTTGGTCTTACGCCCTGAATCACACATATGTTGTACCTATATTTAAATGATAAATAACCATGTGCATTTCAACTGTTTTGTATTGTTTTGTTTTTCAGTTGTTTTTTTTGTAAGGGACCCATGGATGTAGAAAGGTGAGGCTTAGGCTCCCTATTAGCCCTCAGTTGCAGTCAAACATTCCCACCCCCCACATTGATGAACAGACGTTTGACCAACCAGACATGATGACTGTGCCCGGCTAGTGGTGCAGAGTCTGTAGAATTTGAACCAATAGGCATAAATTTGGCAAGAATTCATGTAACGGGTCATTGGCTTTAATGTTCCCGGATTTTACGGTGTGGAATGAGTAAGGACGGCAGAGGAGAAAAAGATTTGAATGTGTCAGAAGGAGTTTGTTGAGGTAAAGGTGTCTCCTACAGATGTGAAATTTGAACCATGTGGAGACCATTACAGAGAAATGTTCCCGCTTTAAGCCTCTTTTATGTGAAGATTTGTGTTGTGATGTAATGTCAGGCCTGATATGTCACTTTGAGAGAGGTCAAGCAAAGCTGAGGTCAGGCAGCAAATCCCCTTGATGCTTTCAAGGACCAATGCCTTTTTGTGTGTTTTTTTGTCCTCCTGTTGACATCAGTTATGAGCAAATATCACATCGGTTGTCATGAAATTTTCTCCAGACCTTCATGGCTAAATATACGATTGACTTAATGTTGTTTTTTTTGCATTGTTGTAAAGATAGCCTGATCATTTTTGGATTTTTGTTGTGTGTAAATAATTATACACTAAAATGATAAAAAGCTTTTAACTCAAAATGTACTTTTACTTCTAGACAAACTGAGCTTTAATTAATCTTTAACTTGGTGCAAGGTAGCAGCACAGCACCACCAACACCTTCACTTCGGCTGAATAAGAGCATTTGGTTCAGCATCCTGCTGATCTTTGAAGGTCCCTAAAAGTCAGAATTGCTGCCTTTGTGGCTTAAGACTTATTGTCTTGGAGGCAGTCAGTAGTTATTTTGTATACTATGTAACTCATACTTAATCTTCTCTCTTTTTTCACTTTAAGTGACTCTGTAAGTTCATCCTGTTCTGCGTAATCACTCAGAATCTTTTCCTTTTCCTATCCATTGTACAAAGTGATGATTTTTGCTTTTCAGCCCTGTTGCTCCAGGAAATCTTACAATAACTTTTGGTATTCTGCGGGGAGTCAGATAGCATGGAGAAGCACACTTTCTACACTTTTCCTGACACACCTCTCTGTTAACTGTTCTACAGGCTCATTTCAGAGTTTCTGTCCTTTTCCTTTTATTCTCTAGATCCCAGCTGTCAGTCCTACTACAGTCCTGAGAGGCCAATGTCCTGCAGCTTCTAGAAATGTCTCTGCTTCAACACACCTATGTCTAATAATCAGGTTGTTGAAATCCAACTCATCCCCAAATCAACATATTTTAGCTGATGAACTCCATAAATGAGTGTCTAATAGTGCTGTCTTCATTTTCCATTATTATTCTGTATTTTAGCACGTTATTGTAAAAAAAAATAATTTTGTACCAAAAACCGTTAGCAGAGCGTCCTCTTCAGGTTAAAACTTTACACTGCACTTTCATTTGATTCAGGCTTTTCCAACGGATCACACTGGATGTCTGACGTCAGCATCCTGCCGCTGTGGAGTATAAAACAAGCTCAGTTTCAGCCACACTACTGTAGCGAGTTGAGGTTGGCAATTTGGCTTGAAATAATATGACTAAGGGCCACCCACCTCCTCCACAGAACCCTCCACCCTTTCCTATGGTGAAGGAGGTGGAGAGAAATCTTCAAACTCAAAATCGGCCCGTTCTGAGGTAACTGAGCTTACATCGCTATTGCTGTCCATCTTTCTGACTGTCTGTGAGTGCACTATTGCAGTAGCGCTGCTGTCAACGTGTCAATCACATCGCAGACCACGTCCAGCTCTTCCCCTCGCTGGTCTGCCAGGCAACGACTCATTTGGACGCGTTTTTCAAACAGAAAATGTAGGCACAGTTGGATCTGGTAAGGGGTTGAGCCTACTGTCCAGCTCTCTGTCTGTGTAGGTACAGAGAAACACATTTTCTGTCGACATAAGGGCTCTCTGCCACCTATGAATAGGGATGTGTATCGGAAAAGGGGTGTGCTATTGGTGAAGAACCAAATGTCAAGTTTAAAAAGCAGAAAAATGCTTTGGGATTCATGTGAAAACCTTGTCAGCAAAGATTAATCTTTCCTATTAATAGATGATCAACCAGACAATTTACATTTAGATTACTGTTACAACTTTTATGCTTTCTTTCTCTAAAAATTACCCATAATAAGAAAATGTTTCTTTCCAGACAGAATGTTAGGAATAACAGTCATTTGTTCAGATAAAACAGTGACAAATGGAAAGTCTTAAGGTGAAAAATAAAATGCTTTGTTGTACAGTCTCCGTTTAATCATGTAAAATGCATCTCTCTGCTGTGTAACATTTCTGTTAGATTAAAAAAGGCCTGGTTTGATTTTATGAGCTGATGTGACTGATGTGGATCAGAAGCATGCTGGATCCGTTGAGCTTTAGTTAAATATCAGTATGTGTCCAGATTACAGCAGCTTTAAATGCTAATGAGCTTACTGTAGCCTCCAGGACTGACTGGGACTTGACCAGATGGTATTATGGGCTCATGAATTAATGGATTTAACTGGGCAGCGCTCCTGCTCTTATAGTAATTGAATAATCCATCACCAATATTGTGAATAAATGAAATGTTTTTCTTAAAACATGGGACACACAAAGTCTCTACTGTGAGAATATTGCTAACAGAAATAAACCATTAAAACATTTTTCTAACAAACATAGACCAATAATTGGAGGATTTTATTGTTGTGCTTCTTCACTGCTGCTCCCTGTTCCGACTGAATGGTTTGTTTTGGACCAACTTTTATGGAATAGTCCTTTAATGATTTAGCTGCTTATGCTTAGTTGTGCCTCTGGCTCATTCTAGCATCATCAAGCAGTGGCCTGCTTGTGTGGGTGTCTAAATGAACGTAATATTTGCTGACAGTAAGGTTCAGGTTGAAAAAACCCCAAACTTTTACTTTAATAGTAAAAAATGTATGCCAGACAAGGGAAATAATAACATCACATACTGCTTACGAATTTTGGTAAGTCCTGCATGCTATTCTTAGATGCACCTCATCCAATCAGACTGAACATTTCAAATGTGCAGTGGAAGACACAAACCACAAACCATAAGGCAAATGATCAACAAGACTGGCTATGGATACCCCCTCAAGAACAGAGCTATGATCAGCCACCTCCTCTAGATGGATGAAATCAAGCTGTATGCTAAGGGCGAATGGGACATTGATTCCCTGATCCACACCACCAGGATCTACATGAATGACATCGGGATGTAATTCGGGCTTGACAAATGTAGTAGGATGATCACAAAGCGAGGTAAGGTAGTCCAAACTGAAGGGGTCTCGCTCCCAGAGGGAGCAATAGCAGACATTGAGGACAGTTACAAGTACCTGGCAATACCGCAGGCAAATGGCAACAAGGGAAGTAGCAACAGCCAAATACCTCCAACGAGTGAGGCAAGTCCTAAGAAGCCAGCTCAATGGAAAGAGTAAGTCCAAGACAATACACCAAACCCTGCCAGTGATCAGATATCCTGCAGGAATAAATAGATGGCCATAGGGTGAGAAACAGACCACAGATGTTAAGATCCCAAATCCAGCACCCTGAGACTATAAACAAGCCTTAAAGAAGGAGGCAGAGGACTGATGAGAGTGAGAGCCACTATCCCGGATGAAACATTGAATCCATAAGTACATAAAGGACAAGGCTTCAACGGATGACGTACTTAGTGAATGCCTGATGCTGCGTTCAGACCGCATCCATTGGATGTGTCGAGCAAAGCATCCAACGGATGAAGTTTGACGCATGTCCTAAAAAGCATGCAACGCTTGCATCTAAGGAACAAAAGAATGCGTGGGCGGGGCTTCTTCTGTTGCCGTACGTTCTGCTCTACTTTGCATATCTGTCCCTAAGACTCCTCCACCCTTTTTACACACTTCCCCTGAATAAACAAAGGTAAAATTGTAGGCGCCGGACATTTTTTAATCTTCTCATGACCATCTTTCGCTAGTTAACGACATGGGCAATAACTACGTTGAGAAAAGATTTGATAACTTACCTGACACCCCGATCTCTTCAGCGATCTTCATCCAAGCAAGTTCGTTTACATTCCTGTCTTTATACAAAGACGAGGACGGATCATAAAGTTATCTGCGATTGCAGACGGCCACGATCAGCTTGTCTTCCAGTGTTCATTGTTGAAAAGGTTTTTTTCTTATCTCACTTCATTCAAGATACGTGTATAGTGGCATCACTACAGTGAGATGCTCTGATTGGTTGCCACACTGTGTTAACTGCGTTGGGTCCGTCAAAAGTTAAGCTTGCTGAACTTCTGCGCTGCTACGTTGTCATATGAAATGCAAGTGAAGTTGATGGAGCCAACGTACACAACGCACCTCTGAGACTTTGACGGACCTCTGATGGACTCTAGCATGGACTTTACATGTAATCTTGCCACAACTGACACTGACGTATGGGGCAGTGTGAACGCAGCATCAGACCATGGTGAGATGAGGAAGTGCTGGAGGAGGAATCATCATGGGAGGACAAGCCCCTACATGGGATGTACCACCGGAACATGACTGAAGTGGCTGATCTCTAGAAATCCTACGAATGGCTAGAGAAGGCTGGCCTACAGGACACCACAGAGGCACATATCCTGGCAGCACAGGAGCAGGCTCTGAGTATCAGATCGATAGAGGTCCAGATCTACCACAGCAAACAAGACCCAAGGTGTAGGCTGTGCAAAGAGTTATCTGAGACAATACATGCACATAACAGCAGGATGTAAAATGCTGGCAGGGAAAGCATACATGGAACGTCATAACCAAGTGGCTGGCATATTATACAGAAACAACTGTGCGGAGTATGGGCTGGAAACCCCAAAGTGAAAGTGGGAAACAACTCCAAAGGTGGTGGAGAATGACCGAGCAAAGATCCTGTGGGACTTCCAGATGCAGACAGACAGGATGGTAATGGTGAACCAACCGGATATTGTGGTGGTTGATAAAGAGCAGAGGAAAGCTGTTGTGGTGGATGTGGCAATACCAAGTGATGGTAACATCAAGAAGAAGGAACATGAGAAATCTGAGAAATACTAAGGGCTCAGAGAGGAGCTAGAGAAGGCTTGGAAGGTGAAGGTGACAGTAGTACCCGTGGTAATCGGAGCACTTGGGGCAGTGACCCCCAAACTGGAGGAATGGCTCCAGCGGATCCCCGGAAGAACCTCAGACATCTCAGTCCAGAACAATGCAGCACTTGGAACAGCAAAGATACTGATGAGGACCCTCAAGCTCCAAGGCCTCTGGTAGAGGATCCGAACTTGGAATGGATGGGAATCTGCCCGCGGAGTGCGGGAGATGATTTCTTTTAATATAATATATATAATCCAATCAAATCACCATTCTGTTGAACACTTGAAACTTTTTTAAGTTATAGAACATAATAAAATCAAATTAATTCTAAGAATTGAAAGGAATCAGAATCAGAATCAGAATCAGAATCAGAATCAGAATCGGTTTTATTGCCATTGTTTGAGAACAAGTTCACAAACTAGGAATTTTTTCCGGTACAGTTGTGCACATAAAACATTTAACATAAGTAAAAATAAAATAAAATAAAAAGAAATAAAATAAAATAAAAAGAATGAGCCATAAGGCTAAAGTCTTTATAAATATTATAATCTGTATGTAATATAAAAGAACTATGAAGAGATAAACATCCTTTTAACATAAGAACAGCAGCAGGGTTCCATTCACAGATGTGCAGGTGAATGACAGCAGCAGATCTAAGTGTGATCAGACCACACAGTGCAGTAAAATAAAGTTACGTAGTGCAGATGGTTCTATCCTACATGGGTCTTTAACTGAACTATCGGGTCTTGTTATTGTTCATGAGTCTGATGGCGGAGGGGAAGAAACTGTTCAGGTGGCGGGAGGTGTGGGTCTGGATGGACCGTAGCCTCCTGCCTGAGGGGAGGAGGGAGAATAGTCGGTGTCCAGGGTGAGAAGAGTCAGCTGTGATCCGACCCACACGCCTCCGGGTCCTGGAGGAGAACAGGTCCCGGAGGGATGGGAGCCTGCAGCCAATCACCTTCTCAGCAGCACGCACGATGCGCTGCAGTCGGTGTTTGTCCCGGTCTGCGGCGCCGGGGAACCACACGGTGATGGAGGAGGTGAGGATGGACTCGATGATGGCCGTGTAGAACTGCACCAGCATCTCGGTCGGCACCTTGAGTTTCCTCAGCTGCCGCAGGAAGTACATCCTCTGCTGGGCCTTCTTGATGAGGGAGCTGATGGTTGGCTCCCACTTGAGGTCCTGGGTGATGGTGGTGCCCAGGAAACGGAAGGAGTCCACGATGGAGATGGGGGTGGGAGAGTCCATCAGGGTGAGGGGATACGGTGGGGCTGTGACTTTCCTGAAGTCCATGATCATCTCCACTGTCTTCTGGGCGTTCAGCTCCAGGTTGTTGTGACTGCACCAAGAAGCCAGCCGGTCCACCTCTCTCCTGTAGGCGGACTCATCACCGTCTGAGATAAGTCCGATGAGGGTGGTGTCGTCCGCAAACTTGATCAGCTTTACGGACTGGTGACTGGAGGTGCAGCAGTTTGTATACAGCGAGAAGAGCCAGGGGGAGAGTACACAGCCCTGAGGAGTCCCAGTGTTTGTAGTCCGATTGTCCGAGACAATCTTCCCCAATTTTTCAGGCTTCTTAAGTAATCATTTTTCCCATTTGGATTGGACACTTCGGCTGGATTGGAGCAGTTCTGCTGAATATAAATAATTTGTTTTGATAGTGGTATGGAGTTCAACCACAACCCCAATTCCTAATTTAAACCAGTTTACATCCTTTTTATTTAACAGTGAAATGGTTGCAAACATCATCTTTCTAACCACCCAACCCCATTATTGTCTCTCAGCTCTCCTTCAGCTGTAAACCCTCTGGAGGAGAACTAAAATAGTTCATCTGCCTGGACATTTTCATCGTGCTTCCTGGTGTGTGTGTGCAGGACTTCAGGGTGAGCACACATGAACCTACCTGACAGAAAATATTCCTTCAGCTTGGCTTGCCTGGACAGCGGTAAGCTAGACGTCTCCTCCACAGTGGATGGCTCGCAGAACAAGAACTTGGTGTCAAAAGCTGGCTTACGGGTCATTACCAGATATCAGCTTGCTGAATTGCCCATGCACAGCTTCATGAGTGCTTCCTTTTAAGGCGGAGTCACTTCGAGTTGATTTAGCAGTGAAGAAGTTGAAGAGCCAACTGAACTCCAGTGTGCATTGATCGATGTCACAAGAGGTTCGTAGACATGAAGCTCTTTAAATCAATAAAGTTTCCAACTCTAAAAACTAGGCAGCTTCTGGTTATATCCTAAATATTAGTCTGTGGATGGCTTCACATGTTACAGTGGAGGAAACATGTCTTTATTAATGCAGTTAATCAACTCATAGTGAAAATGTTCTGTTTGATGGGGACCCAGATGTCCTGCATGTCACCAATGGAGGCACTTCTGCAGCTGCTCGTCTCTACCTCGATCGATGAGCTAATTTGGGAGGAACTCGGGCCTGAATCTTCAGTACAAACATCCGATAGATAAACATTATTGTCAGCAGTAGCATGGCGCCGTCAATGTGAAATCACATGCCGACGCCTGTGAAGGAGGCAGTGCGAGGAGAGGGGCAGCTTGGGAAGTGCATCTCAGACAAGGCAATTAAACGCACCTTGAGCTTGATGAATTTCTAATTGGTGGCTGATCACATCGGAGGTGTGCTGGATTATAGTGCTGGTAATGAATTGGAGAGACGGAGCGTGGCAGATTAGTGCTGTTACGCCTCTCCCTGAACTGTGGGGGGAAGTGTGTGTGAATGCCAGAGTCTGTGCATCTTATTCTGGGTTATTGCTTCTGTCTGTGTGTGTGTGTGAACATCAGTATGATGCTGTTTTGACATGTGGGAACAACAGGAAAGAAATATAGCCAACTGGGAGAGAGAGAGAAAGAAACTAAAGGCAATTTAAAAAAAAAAGGTGGAAAACAGCTAAAAGTGTTGGATGAAACAGAGACAGATGTTGAAGTGTATCTACTACCCATTATTTTCAAAGAATAGTTTCCCAACTAAAAATCTGAAGGAAAAAAAATCAGACCCTGCATGCCAAATTATATCATTAGAATTGATTTCAGTTTAATGTTACTGTAATTCATATTTCTAGTGTCCTATTGTGGTGGATCTCCAGTAGCAGTCAGTGTTACAGCAAATCTTTAGAGGTCTCAGACTGAGGACTGTTGCTGTTTGACAGTCAACCTGACAAGTGCAGGTTGTACGTTACATAGTTTCTAATATGCATATAAAACGTTGTACAAAAAATAGCATTTGGAATGTTTGTTTTCTGCTGATAATTATTTATTACAGATCCCTGTTATTCGACTTTCTCCTTCCATTTTGATCTTCAAGTCTCGTTTAAAGACACATTTCTGTTTTGCTTCCTTTAGTCACTATCTTTTATATCTGGGTTTGATCCATTTCTATTCATTTATTTACTATTTTTACTTGTTATACATTACTATGACTACATTCATTTGCTGTTTTTATGGTTTGGTTTTAATATTTTGTGTGTTACCTGGTCAGCTCACATGCTGTGTTTTATTGTGCTTTAACAAATAAATGGTGTGATATCAGGCGTTGGCAATAACTGCTTATCTTATTTGCTTTTGACATTTTTTAGGCACCTTTGACATAAATAGTGATGTTAATATATTATTATACAATTCATTATACAATTCATATTATATTTTTAAACAATATACATTTTATTTGAGGGCACCTTTTTAAAACCGAAGGTCACCTTACAGAAAATAAATAATAGTCAAACAATCTGCTAAACAGTTAATTAAATAGACAGGATAAAAACCACTATCAGTGTCTAAAGCAGGGGTATCAAACTACGTTCCATTTTGGGCTCTTGAATATCCTAAAAGCGAACCCATCCTGCTTTTAAATTCTTTAAAACACTAACACAACAATACTGTATAAATTAAAAGCTATGAAAAAGTGGCTTTTCTTAAATTATACAGAAAAAGATTACACTAAATGACAATGTTTAAGCAATTTTTGTTTCCTGGCAGACCCCCACTTTGGGATTTAATATAGAACAGGCTTGGTGGATTGTTGAAGTAAGGTCGGGTTCAGTTTCTAGTATTTGTCACTGAGAGGATTCACTTCACCTGAGTCAGTCACCATGGTAACTCATGCAGAAAGTTGACCACTTCCGATATATTTCTAGCTCTATCATGGGAGGAACCACAACTTAAAACACGAATTCTGATGCAATCCATAGAGTATAAATATTTTTCTGATAAAAGTATTTTAAATCAAGAATGTAAAGCTCAGGTTCTGGAGATCAGTGCAGGATAGAATGGATAAAAATATCAAGAGAATAATCAGTTTTGTCGGCTTTTATAGAACGGAAACCAAATAGATCTAGAGAATCATCCTATACCCATCACTTCTGTTCCACTTATTGTAATTGATTAAAAGAAGGAAGAAAAACAAAAAAATGGCAGCTGTAGAATTAAAATTTATAAAAAAGATAATTCAGTGCATGTTCAAGCAGAGACAAAATGGAGCCAATTTCCAGTTCTCACTTTTATTTTAAACAGATTAACAAATTGCAGTTTACAGAGAAAACATGCCCTATTTTCTCTGGGCCAGACAAAGATTTCTGACAAAGAATGGTTTTCGTGTCATAACTTTTATAAACGTCCAAAACCTCCCAGGATTAATCTGCTCCAATCAGAACGTTTTAAACAGTGTCTTGACAATGATTGGTCCGTCCAAAATCATGCAGTCATAAAGGGACGTGTCTTTCTCCTGGATCCAAGTCAAAAGTTCATTCTGAGTTTTATGGTTTTTATGATCCTATGGTCCCGGTTCCTCCCAAGCAAACTCCTAGTTTTATGGCCTGCAATAAAACCTTATCTACAGACATCCTGGTTGTACAGCCTTGGTTCCCACTCTACAGACATCCTGTTTTTACAGCCTGCAATAAAACTCTTTGTCTCAGAGGTCCTCAAAGGTCACACATACTCCCACCATTTATCCAAGGCCTCTGCTGCTCCTCAAAAAGTGCCCAATTAAAATACTGATAAACAGTGTGTCTTTTACCTCTGAATGTTATAAAACAGACCTCTACCTCTGAATTCTTACTAAAGATATTAGCCCCAAAAAATAAGATACAACACAGCATAGAAGGAAAACAAGTTTTCAGACAGTCAACTTTGTTTGGAATGAGCAGAAGTTGAGACGGAGAAGATGGAAAAGGGACTGGAGATGGAGGAAGAGATCGACTGGAAAATAAAAGGAGGAAAAAGCAAAGATTTTAATGGCCCTGCTGTTGTCTTTGTTAGCACACGATGTCAGCAAGAGTCAATTATTAACCAAGACTTTGGGCCACTGGGGGAGAAGCGGAGGAGTGGAGCAGAAACGTGTTGGGAGAGAAAAGAACTGAAAGATAGGGATTAAGGGGAGCAAAAAAATGAGGGCTGAGGTGTTGATGGGCAATGCCTAGTGCATGTGTAGCGCAAAGTCCCTCTGTGATCTAAAATCAGACGTCATGTGACACATAAAACAAGATGGGTTACTTCTTCTAAAAGCCCTCGTTGTTTAAAGCTTGCATGGAGAGATGCAACATGAATACTTGGTCAACAGTGAGAAATGGAACAAACAATAACACCAAATATGTATCAGAAAACAAATCCAAGACATTAAAAATAAATTTACGTTGTTACTGATGAATAATTTGACCAGTTTCCACCCTAAACACCAAAACCTCTGATTTCTATCTTTGTAAAGGGTTGAGATGTACAGCCACTGAAATGTGTTGATACACATTAAATTAGAAACTAATCTGTCACTATTTAGGAAGCTGATTCTGTTAAGTATTGTTGGCAATGTTACTAAATGTAATCGATAAGAATTAATCTTATCAGATGCCCTAGTAGCCACTGTGCTGTAAATGTTTGTCCGGTGGAAAATAGATGAACCGAGAAGCTGCACGGCAACTCAAATGGGACATATTTCATCCAAATCTTGTCCTTAAAGCAAACTGGCCCGACTGATCAGAATACACGGATGATATTTAATTTGAACCTGCTGCTCTCCTGCAGGTGAACATTTTCTTTTGTTTTTCAACTGAACATATAGAAATCATGCAAAACAAATTAGAAGTTAACCCCTTAAGCCTGCTAGTCCCCATTTTTGGGGTCACGCCTCCTGGAGTAACATTTAACTTTCAATTTTCAATTATTTCTTATTACAGACACCAACAGTTGTTCTAAAGTCAATAAGAGTGATTAGTTACTATTTGTGATATTTATTTGTTTCTTTACAGTGAAAACAAGCTGCTAATGTGTATTTTTTTCAAGCGGAATTCATTTTCATATTCCTTATTTCCTATCTTTCGTCCTCAATTACTCATGCCAGCTATTCATTTCTTGAGAGTTTTCCCATTCACAGTATACCCAACGACATTCTTATTATATGAGAGCAATTCGAACATTTTAGACCTTTTACAAGCTGTACAAGTGTAGGTATGCCAATTCAGAAAAAAAAAAAAAACCAGTTTCGGGCTTAAAAGGCCTATATCATGCAAAATAAAGGTATTGGAGTTTTCAACCATCTGGTTAAGCAATTTCCTCCAACCAGAGTGGTTTTTGGCTTAATTCACGCATGTCTGAGTATTCCTCCTGAATCCTGCTCTCTGAGCAGCTGCCCTCTCCTGGAAAAAGACTAATTGTTCACATAGTGATGTATTTTATGTCACTATGTGAAAACAAGGAAGCACTAGAAGAGTCTGCACCGCCCCTTCAGAGACAGCAGCTGCAAACACACCCTCCCCCTTCTCAAAGCTCATAGCTGCTCCGGTTTTAGCAGCTGGAACATTTTGCTGTTTAGGATTTTTTACTTTTTCTGTGAAAACGCCTCTTTGGCAGGGATTACTGCATGGATTACATTCCTAAAGAACAGCAGCTGGATCAAAGAACAAACACGCCTGATGGACAGATAAGTAAGTGACTACATGCTAATGCTAATGTGTGTTAGCCATTTATCTCTCTGCTTATTGTGTGGTTAATTAATTGATCTGTAGCATCTCAGAATGTTCATCAAACGGGTGCAAACAACACCCACGGCTTTTTTTTTATTTACTGGGCTGGAAATATTTGCTTAGTGGATGCAGCTCTGTCTAAATCCTGGAGATTTAGCAATAAAAATAGGCTTTATTGACTCTGTTTTTTACGAAAAAAAATTAAATAAACCAAACGTCTGAGCCATTGATATAACAGAGTTTCATTGTGGTGCTTGGTGCACTTCAAATTCACAGTCGGACTCCTGTTTGAGATAAGGATCAGCTGGTTTACAGTTATATTTCGGGACAAATTAATATTATATAACACCACAGTAACATTTTATCACATATAAGTCTATCCCAGAAGTTAAAAGCTGTAAAATAGAATTACATAGGCCTTTTATTGGTCGAACATTTTGGTTTTAAACTGCAACCTGAAGAACTTGCAGCTTCTCTTGGTTTGACAGCAACCATGCTGCCCACTTCGTCTCAGCCCGACCCTGGAGGCTGCTTGGTGAGATCCATGAACAGAACCGGAGTAGTGAAGCCATGTACAATGCAGCCGCAGAGTAAAACGCGCTGGAGTCCTGCCAGCCATGTTGGCTTACACTGCCATGAGGCTAGATCAGCTCCACTGAGTGCAGCATGTGCATAAATGATGCAAGCGTTTTTGCATGCAGACATAGTGGACAAATCAAACACAAAGAAGGTAGCACCTAATGAAGTTAATTCAGTCTCTGTCTGTCTGTCTGTCTGTCTGTCTATCCATCCATCCATCCATCCCTCCATCCATCTATCTATCTATCTATCTATCTATCTATCTATCTATCTATCTATCTATCTATCTATCTATCTATCTATCTATCTATCTATCTATCTATCTATCTATCCATCCATCCATCCATCCATCCATCCATCCATCCATCCATCCATCCATCCATCCATCCATCCATCCATCCATCCATCCATCCATCTATCTATGATGAGGCCAGTATCAGTTACCATGGAGATCAGCACCCTCAAACAGAGCTAACTTCACAATCACACATTAATCTCAAAGGCTTTTCTGTTCATGTGTTTTCTTCAATCAATGTACAAAAAGTCGGTATACAGGAATTTCTCTGTCTTACTGTCACCATCAATTAAACTCCACCCTGTTTTGGCCGTGTGCAAACAAACAGCTCTCTAATCAAATCTATCCCTTTTTAATAAAGCGCTTCTCATGTCATTGGCAGCACAGAGCTCTATCCGTCCCACAAAAGTAAAGCCTAATAAATTAAAAACACACACAGCCACATTCACAGAGAACTCCCATCCCGTCAACAAGAGACAAAAGACAAAAACAAAATCGAAAGTCATCTCTTGTTATCCTTTCTTTTTCATTTTTGAAAACAAAAAATAACAGGAGAGAAAACAATTTATCATCCAATTCGTTATTTGAAACGAATAAAAAAACATTATTTTAATTTTTTGTTTCAAATGAATAATGACATGATTGGATGTACATGGACAGAGAACCATTCAATAGATCAGGAGAACCAGTAGGAGAGACTGGGGCTGGTTGTTCCATTGCTTAATCCAACCAACTAGAGGTTATTGTGGTTTTATTTAGAAAACACACAAACTAGCTTAGTCACCTGCTCATTTTGCACTATACGTCTTGTAACACCACTATTTTCAAACCGATGCAATACGATACTTGGATCTGAGTACTTGCTGATACCAACGCCGATACTTGTGCAATGACATTGAAGGCAAGTTTGATTGTCTTGCGAGTTAATTAGATAAAGATAAAAAATTAATAAAAAAATAACCACAAGAAAAAACACTTCAACTGAAAAAAATAAAATAAAAAAATTCTGTGAATTGATTGCAGAGTTTCCAAATGTTAAGTTTTGGTTTATGGTATCAGTGAACGATACCTGACACCGGTACGAGTACATTAGAACGGTATCGGCCCCGATACCAGTATCGGTTCAGCTTATGTCAGAGTAATTGTTCATATTGGTGTTATTTTTTTAAACAAAAGTTTAGATTATTCTAAATAATTGTAATTTATCATTATTATTATTAGATTTTATAAAGACAATAATGAATCAAAAACATCAAAGATTAAAGCTTTGATTTGAGCTATTATAATTATAGCTAAAGCCATGTGTTAGCTAGCTACACATGGCTTTTTATTATTATGGAGAAGTTATCGGGGCTGGTTGTCAACCTTATATCAAATATTTGTATCAGCTCTTATATTCTAGTGTTAAAGTAGTCATTTGTTGACGTATTTTAAGAATAATCATGAATTTGAAGTTTAATGTTGTCTGTGAAGGTTCATCCTATCTCTGATTTATTACTTTAGTTAAGCAGCCTAGTTGAAATAGTAGCTTAGGAAATGAACTGGGGAAGCATTTCCATGCATTTTGAGCATTAAGAACAAAGTCAGGTTTGCTTTTTTCTGTTCTTACTCTTACAAAAAACAATCCAACACATTTCACTAACTTTTTTTGAGTAATTTCAACCTGATGATAAATGGTAGTCAAATTGAATTTACTCAAAAAGATAGTGAAATGTGTTGACTTGTTTTTTTAAGTAAACACAACTATTTTTACAGTGTATATGGAATTAACTTAACGTTTTGTTTAAAGCTACGTTTTCTCACCTGTCTCTCCTGGAACAGTCCTTTCGGTCATTCTCTGCACCGCTTCCACATTCCCTCCAGCCAGCCTCTGTTCACTGGATCCCACTTACCTTTCCTGACGTCCGTCCTCAGCGTCGTCTCCGTCAGTCCACCAGAAGCCTTACCATCTCCACTCCTGGTCCAAGTCCTGCTTTAAGCTCTCTTATCTTCGTCACAGTTCCGCCTGCTCCAGAGATTCCCTTCCCAAGACCACACGGACCCACTGGTTTCTAGAAATCATTCTTATTTTATTATAACTACGTTTGTGTCCATCTGAATTCTGTGCCGCCTGTCTGAGTGGATTAACCAACAAACATGTCACCAGCCCCAACATGGGGCAGGTCATCACAGTTAGTCAAACTGTCTGACAGGTAATTAGCTCTCAATTAAACTTCATAACTATTAAAATACGTTTGGATTATGAGCAATATACACTAGAATAATGAATTTATGACCATTACTAAATCAGTGTCCTGATAGCCGATGGCTTCCTGACCGTCCCTGGATGGGAGCCATGTCTTCACCTTCACAAACCACAAGTTTTCTCCCAGATAAACAAAGTTCAACACAACATACATATAATTACTTTATTTACTGCAGTGCTCTATAATTGTGATTGAATAAATCAAATGGAGAGAAATGTATTCCTAACAAAGGAAGCATGGCCACCCACCTCACTGGCCATGATCTCTGAGACAGACGTGTCGAGTCTGAACTCCAGCACTCGGTTTATGAGTCTAACTGTGCAGAAAAGACCTGAAAGATTTTATCTTCTGCTTTTCAAATCTGAACCTTATCATAAATCATGTTACAGGTTCCAGAAAACAAGACTCCACTTTAAATCCCAGAGCAGCATTACGGCAGCTTTGTTTGGTCCAGAGTGGAATGTGTAAAGAATATTAATAAGAGCTCAGTTTACAGGAATCTGTTCAATGGAAACTCATTTTAAACCAAAGAATGGTGATGAGAGCGAGGAAGATCGGGGAGGAGGGAGAAGTTGCGGCACCAAAAAGAGAAAATGAGGGTGAATACAAAGAAGAGAGCTGATAAATTATTAGATAGACAGAGCTGGAAGAGGAGATGACAAGAGCAGAAAAACAACAGATAACAAGAGAAGAAAGGATGGAGAGAGACTTTGTGCTGCTTCTCACAGAGACACCGCCTTAATTGAGTGATAAAAGAATGGAGAAAATGAGATTCATGAGAAGGAGTTTGGGTCTCTTTCATGTTTTGGTCCTCCAGGTCATGATGTGTGTCTCAGTGATTTATATGCAAGCACAGCAGTTCTGGAGCTTCAGGGTGTCTTCGCACAGATGCTGCAGAGGATGACAGGTTGTGACCCATGCATGAATTGTTTTAAACTTTGTTTTTTTTGTTCCAGGCCAGAGAAGGAACAACAGGAACATTAGCTACAGAGTCAGCTAGAATAAAACCAGGTTGTAGAAGCAACATGGAGGCAAGATTTCTGCAAAAACACAGTTAAAAACAGATAAAGTGTATAAAAAGCCACATGAAACTCCAGCTGGAATAAAATAGTTTATTAATTTTAACTGAATATCAAAATAATGAATGCCCTTTTTTCAAAGCGTGTGGAAAATCACGGATGATCTGATGCTTCTGATTGGTTAGATTAGCAGAACCAGTCTTCTCGATGTCCTACTCCGTTTTTCCATCATTCATGCACAGAATTTTGTCTATTCTAACAGACCCAAAACATGACAGAAGGGAAACTATTTTGTAACTATTTATGCAGAAGAAATATTCCAATAAAGCTACAAATATCCATGAATATATTAGCAGAAGGCTCAACTCTTTTATGCCGTTTTCAGTTCTTTAAAAAATATTAACCGAGGCATTTCTCACAAGGCTGGAGCTATTTACCTGATGTAACACCACAGATGACTTCTAAGCGTTCTTAATTTTCTGTTCTTATTAAAAATAAGCTGGATAATCATTGCTTGCTGGGCTAAAATAATAAGTATGAGAACAATTTAATGCATTTTAGTTCAGAATCACTTCCAAAAACAACTTTAAAAAGCTTTATCTTCTCTCTGTCTGAATTCAGTTGTAAAATAATAAATCTCCTGACTTTTAAGGATGAGTCATATGCTGAAAATCCGACGGGGTAATTAAGCTTCTGAAGCCCAAAGTTTTCTTTAAGATGGATGCTGCATGTTTCAGCGGTCACAGTGACCTGCAGAGCAGCCGTTCTCCATCCTTACAGGTTGGTCTGTGCTGCCATGAGGGCAGAAAAGCTCAAGACCTTCTTTAAATCTATAATTATACAATAAACCACAACACAAAATCCCATTCTGAAAGAATGCTTCTGTTTTTTGGAGTAGAGGGTTCTGCAAACGGGAAGGGGGTGGAGTGTGCAGCGCCCCCAAATGGATTTAAAGAGATTGCTCCAAAATGACTTATCTATAGGAGGATCTTTTTTGACGTCAATCTTTATGATTTCTCGCAGTGCATCATGGTAGTGGGTGACAGGAAACAGCGAATTTTGCCTATAATTTGATTGTTCTGCATGTTTGGAGGAGAATTTAGCGGAGCAGATGATTCCCTCCTGCTGTGTGGCCGACTGTACGGCCCGCTGGGGCTATTCGATGTGTTGGTTGCGTTCATTTTGTTTGCTTTCTGCCACACAACCACTCACACATGCTCAGCAAACATCCTCCCATTAACTCTTCAGAACAGGGGAGGTAGAGGAGCCTGTGGAGCTTTAATAATGAGGAATTCAGACCTGAGAGCTGCAGCTCTACTTTAAATCGGCTAAAACTGAATGCGTTTGTTGTAAAAATTAAGAGCATTGTATGTCTACTTTAAGCTTGGCTTTCTCTTGGTTGAGGTGGTTTGGACATCTGATCAGGATGCCTTCAGGGTTTGTCCCACTAAGAGGTGATTATTAGGGATGACCCTCATTATGAGGAGAATGTTTACAGCAGTGCCGTCTGAAGAAGGCGGATACCCCAGTTTGGCGTGTCTGCGTCCCAGAACGCGACGTTGGAGCCATTTACTCTCACAGTTAAATTCTTAACCTGAACATGGAACAGGGTAGGAAGCATGCTTCACTTAGCACCGCATCCACAACAGAAGCAGAAAAAAACTGGGATCACAACAGAGAGACTCAACAATATCCAGCAGAATGAATAAATAATTAATGAGCATTTTAAAACTCAGCGCTCCGACTCATGGTGTAATTCATGTGAACTCAGATGGAACAAAAAGAATGATGAGAAAAGTTAATTTTAGGTAAACTTTTTTCGCCAAATTTTACTTCATGGATGTATTCATGAGGCAGTAATCTTTCATGATCTCTGCAGGCTCTCCTCATCCATGTGTAATAAAATGGTTTGTTATTCATGCCGAGCTCCACGATTCATGGAAAAAAGCCAAGGAATGGGCTGAGACACGTAGGCCTTGTTACTGATGTGTGAGTGCAGCACCAATAGCTTCCAGCGAAGGGGGGGTTGTGTATGCCTGTGTTTAGTTTGGTTTAGCCACACAGCAACTCAGAGATTTACAGGCAGAGACGCAGAAACTGTATTTCTGCTTTTAATCTTCTGCTTCAGAGAGCCGGACACTGAGGCAGCGAATACACACTGAGGAGTCCATCAAACAGAAAGCAATGGTTGCTTTTAGAGAAGGAAGCGTAGATAAGCACAAAAAATGTGGCTGCATCTCCGAACAGAAACACAATAAATAAATCTGACTGCGCTTGGATGTCATGTATTTGTTACAGAGCATTTATCCCTTTCCTTCATTCACCCCGTTATATGATAGACTCTACTTCCAAATGATGTTCTTAAGCTATTATTAAGTCATGATTTGAATTCCTTTTGCAATTAGTATTTTTTTATAGAATCACTGAAGCAAAATAGCTATTTTTTAAATATAAAACCAGATAAAAACGTTGCAAAACTTGAACCGAAACACATCCAGAAAGGGTCAGCTGTCTGAACATGTGTTGCTTTGACTCAAATACCTTTCTCAGATGAGCTCTCCAGGATCTTCGGCTGAGAAAAGAAATGAGCAGAGCTGAGACGCGGAAACGCTGTTTGTGTAGCAAATGAACGATGCATGTAGCCGACTTCCCTTTTGAAATCAGTAGGTGTCCTGCAGACCCGATCAGAGCAGAGCTAGCGAGGAAAGCAGCGGGGAGCTGATACAAGCATCCAGAGGCTGGACATGTGTAATCAAAAGCAGTCTTTGTGACAGACTGGCAGTCAAAGAGCCACGTCTCCAGTGTGGAAAAGAAAGTGTTGTCCCCGGGTACCTTTATAACAAGAACTGGGCTGCAGAGGAATGACAGCAGTTGCTCCAGATTTATGTGTCAAAAATACATTCTGTGCTAAAAAGAATAGGCAGCTTCTCCCACCCCCCCACAAAACCATCACTGTGATATTTTATTACCAATTTCTACTACTTCCTCAAATCTGATTGGCATAATTCTGTGCATTCTGAAAATAATTCTGAAAATGGCTGAAAAATAGATTTCCTGGGTAGAAACAGCATCAATTCATCTCCAATTCAGCAAAGACAAAACCTGGAGAAATGTTAAAATGTCACAGTAAATCATGCATGATTCTTTTATGAAGATAAAGTCTGAGAATTCAATCTGGCCTTCATTTTTCATCCACCCATCTGCTAAATTATGCAGACTATACATAAATAAAGTCTATTCTTATTCAGAAGGCGACCGATGATGAAAAACGGCTTCTTATTACCAACACTTGATATGTTTTGCAGAAGCTGGTTGGTCAATAGAATGGCACAGTGGTTTCTCATCCACACATTTATTTTATCTGTGGTGATCTAATGAAAGCATATGACCCCAATCTGTGACCAGAGGTTGTTTATTAATTAGCATTTTCCCTTTATGGCTCAAATAATTGAACTACAGCTGGAGAGAGATGTCGTTTGATGATGGTAAGACAATCTATTACAAATATGTTAAGAATTGCAGGGACAGAAAATGCTTGGCAAACCTATTTAAACACCTTAAAGAAATATCACTGTATAATCAGCATAACAGTAGAATGTTAGGTCATACTGACTGATCATTTTACCAGGTAGATGGAGCTTTATATGTAGTAAAGAGAAACATTGTCTCCCTTCCAGTTGAAACTATTCGTCTTGACCGAGCAAAATAAATGATTAAATAAACAAACAAACAAATCACAATCTATTGTAGATTATTATTGTTAAAGTAAAGTAATATCACACTCAAGGTCATGCTATTGTGCAGAATATCAGCCCTGGTGTGATTATCTGTGGCACTTGGCCTGTGACCTCGTGCCTACGGCCGGATCACACCAGGGCTTATATGCACAACAGCATGACCTCGAGTGTGATATTGCTTAATTAGAATGATCTAGATATTGTTACTGCTTTTTTAATTAGACACTCATTTATTATTTATTTATTTGTTTGTTGCTTTTTTCTTCTTTTCTTTTTTCTTCTTTTATTTTTCGTTAGTCTTCTTTCTAACCTCAGCTCAAGATATGTCCGTACTCACCAATGTCCCCACACCTATGTCTGTGTGTGAGCATGCAGGTGTGAATAAGGTTTCCCCATGCAAGTGATTGATAGCTGGTGTAAGGAGCCGTCAATCCGTCCTACAGGAGTAGATGCAGATACGAAGGAGGTCGGAGACGTATATATCCAGAGCCCCCAGAATCCCGGAGCAACAGGCGGACCAACGCAGGGCTGACCGCCCACCAAGAGAGGAACAGATGGAAGCACCAGGGGAACACCCAGCAGCTACGATGCCGGGGCCTGGAAGGTTGCAGGGACAAGCCGACGGGCTCCGCCGGTAACCTGCTATGCCAGGGAAGGCCTGGACCAGGAGGACACGGGGATCAGAGGTGCTCCGCCCCCTGGCAGAGCCCTGACCAGGGATCGGCCCGACACACCAGCCCACCCAGGACCAGCCAGGCATGCACCAGGGCCGAGCCGAGGATGCATCTGGGCCCCCAGCCCCAGACATCGAGAGTCACCAATGACCAGCGGGCAGGGGCATACGTCACTGACAGGGAGTGACGGAGGGGAAAAAGTCCCCCCTGGATATGGGGCCTGAGATGCGCCAGGCCAGAGGGCAGCCAAAGACCCAGCCTGACAAGTAGACAGAGACATACAGAAACAATCATACATGCCCTCCCTCTTACGCACACACATTCTCACGAACACAGGACACCTGAGAAAGGACGAAGTACGCCCATTAGAGGGTGACACGGGAATCAATTGTCGCTTCCGTCCCGTCCCGATCCCAAAAAAATACTCCCGTCACGTCCCGATCACGTGACAGCCCCCCCAAAAAAATCTTGTCCGAAAAAATCCCGAGAGAAAGACTCCCGTCCCGACCCGAATCCCTTAGATTAGTAATTTATGTCCTATGGCGCTCGCTCCCCCCGCCCCCTTTAAACCATAACCTAGCATATTATCAAAGATCCTCTATTTAGCTTTATCCGCCATCTTTAACCATATCCTGCATTCTTGTTGTTTGGCCACCTTACCACGTCATGAATGGACTCAACTCGTCTGACTACCAAACTATTAAGATACATGCATTTTCAGTCGAATATCATGCTCAGCAGTTTATCCAGGTGGTGTAGCAACAACGTAGCAGTTTCAGTTTTGGTGCGTGCCGTGTAGTAGACCCGATGGAATTGCATTTTTGCACCGGAGTTAATAACCACATACATTGGCGCCGCATCGCAGCATAATTTTTTAACGCTAATTCCCTGATATCTGATAAGATAAATGTAAAAAAAGAAATTAAAAAAAAAATTATAATTTCCGGTTTCCCGTCCGATCCCGTGGATTATTTCCTGTCCTGTCCCGATCACGTTACCAACAGTGAAATTGACTCCCGTCCCACAGGAATCCTGCAGGAATCTCGTGACCCGTGGGAATCCCGAAAAATAGTCATCCTCTAACACCCAATTAATACACCCCATACATACACTATACTCCCAGGCCCAGACCATGGCAAGAGTAGCCCACTAGCCCAGGTCCCCAACCAGACGGCCTGATATACCCCCCGGACTCCAACCCCTGGGGCGAGGGAAGACCACCAGCCTCTCTCCCCCTGCTCAAATGTGGTGTTGTTGCGTGTTGTTCTAATGTACACTTAAAACAGAGGGGTGGGAGATGGGAATTCCACCAGGCACCCCCATCTCCCACCCCGGGCCCTCAATGTCCAGATGCAGTTAAGCAGTGGGCACCGGCACCAGAGGCGAGGCTCTTTAAAGGGCTCCGCCTCCAGCACTTAGGTGTATCCATCGCCAGGTCACTACATGTTCGTGTGTCACGTAAATGTTGCGAGTGAAAGTGTCTAAGTTGTACAATAAAAATTGGGAAGACGGAAACTCCTCCCAGTGACGTGCCCATGCCCCAAGGCCCTATGTGAATTGTACAATGAAGGAGCAGCTGGACAGAGGCGTCTGAGGAGAAAACGACTGGGGTTACACCACACCATGCCCTGCTGACTACAATAGGCGACCCCGTTCAGCACAACCACCAGGGGTGGGAGGCCCAAAGGCGTCAAAGTCGGGGCCCACTGCCGCGGCACCTGTTCTGTTTAAACTGGTTGAATCCAGAGCACAACTTTACTGTTAATTTGTACAGCTAAACAGGCACTAATACAGGTAGTGAGTGATTCATGGTTTTCTGCATATTTTCTTGCATACAAAGGTATTTATTGTAACATGAAGGAAAGAGTATTATAGAATAACATGGAATTATGTTCCACCTACAATTACTTTGGCACAGTAATATCTGCTGATATCTCTGATTTCATCATACAAGAATTAGTTTCATTTTCATACTGACATTGTTTACCTAAAGGTGTTTTTTGGAGAGAGAAACTCAGTTCATGTTGGGCATGTTCTATTTGAGCTAAGAGCTCGGAGAGACCCTGGGGCTGCCAAGGTGTAAACGAATACATGCTTTGCAAAAACTCATAATTATTCTAAATAAAGATTTTCAAGCAGTTAAAGACTTTCTTGTTTTCTACAGGATCCTTTTTTTTCTGCATTATAAACATAACTTGAACAGTGCTTGAATTATGTGCATTATCTACTAAAATACAATCATTTGATTCCAAACAGACATAAACACAACTGAGCCTGATTTATTAAAGGATGAAGGGTTGGATGGGTTGGTGGTCCTCATGTCAGCTTATCGCTGTACTTTCTATATCAAACATAGGAATGAGGAATCAGCTGTGCAAAGCAGTGCGAAACAAGAAACCTGTAGTTTGACATAAATGAAGATAAATGCTTTGATATACCAATAACTACGATGAAGTAAAGTTTTGAGTGAGTCAGTCATTCACTTGGCAGCAACTCGATGCATTCAGGCATCCGTACATGATGAAGATGATCTGTTGGAGTTCAAACAGGATCAGAATGGGAAAGAAGAGGATTGTCCGTCCCCGTAGGGCCACACAGACCCAACATCTAATGGCTACCATACTGCTAGCTTTAACTCAATCATCTCAGACTAGCTTGTTGAACATGAAAATTAATTCTCTGTACTACAGTTGTTTTCCCAGTCAGCAGATCTCCGTCCATCATCTAAGCTTTTCGATTTGGTGGAACAGCGGAGTTTCATCATGTATGATCAGCCAGCAAATCTGCAGGTTCTGTGTGATGATTTCACATAAGTGTGAGTCTAAATCTCCCTTTGAGCGCCTGATGAATCCATACCATCAAATATTAACGGAGTTCTGAAGGCAAAAGCCAACATGATGCATGGAGGGTGTTCCAGGTTATAGATTAACCTTTGTTGACTCCCAGAAACTGAAACATGTTGGAAGAGTTTAAATTGATTGTTTTTGTAACAACTACTAAACCATCTGAAGATTTAACTTTATCATAATATTCTGTAGTATGATACCTACTGCTGTGATTTTTACCATGTGAATGAGTCTCTGTTGGTTCTGCTTGTCCACTTCTTGGACATCTTTTTGTAAAAAAACTGCTAAAAGTAAGGAATGCGAAATTTCACATGGGATTAAGGAGGATTGATTAATACAGAATTTACTTTTCTTGTTTTTTACACATTGAATACATACACATAACACACCCTGTTCATAATTCAGCCCACAACACATCAGCGTTGTCTGTGGGAATTTTCCGTGCGCTTTGGATGTCACTCGCTGTGCGGCGCAGAGTTTAAATCCCCCGTATTTATGTTGATTTATGCATCTTGGCTTACTGCATAGCATCAGTACATTTCATAGTGAGATACTGCTGTGTTAAAAATATGTAATTATTCAGTTAATGTGATGTTTTTAGACTTAAATTAGTGCTAACTGTTAGTGGAAGTAGCTGTGTACATCTTCACAATAAGAGCGTTTACTTCCTGTTGTGATTAACCGGCGTTTTATTTTCTAAGTGTTTACTTATGGGAAATTGTGACATTTAATTACTAACTCTATATTACATTTGATTTATGTGATGTTTAACACAGACTGCTGATATCCAAATTTTGAGTTAATTCACATATTTGGGTCAGTTTTACCTGTATTTGTTATTATTTTTCATATGAGACCATACATACATTGTGAATGTGAGAGTGGAGTTCAAAACATAAATTCGATGGATTTCTCCTATGTTAAATTTAAAAAAAATCGCAACTGCATTTAGATTCATCCTTTATTTACACTGAAAATTGTTTTTGGTCATATTTAGGAATGGTAATTAATTCACAGCTGTGATTAATTAGACCAACATTTTTAATAGTTTAACAGCCCTACTAAAAATAAAAAAATAAGAGTGTTTTTGGATGAAGTTTGTATGTTTTCCATTTTTTAAGCACCGGCACCGTTTCAAAAGTACCGGTTTGGTACCGGTATCAGATAAAACCTAAACGATACCCATTCCTATCTGCAACATTCTGCATATACTTGATCTAATATCAGTCTTTAGCTAATCCCAATATCCAAGAAAACATAATTTAAGCAAACCTGAGTATGATTAAAACAACATTTAACATTGAAAAGTGCTGCAGTTTCTTCTGATAAATCTTAACAATATATCCACCCCTTTTTGATATAACATCAGTCAAACCAGTGAGGATGCCCCTTTTCCCAGTTTGGTTTGAAGCAGCAGCTGGAAACTGTTTAAATGCCTTTCTAGATTCAATAATCATAATTTCCTACTGTAAATGCTCTGCACATCAAGATGCCAGAGTGCTCAAAACCCCTCTAGTTTGCATTGATTAGTGGAATCTTACTCCTTAGAGAAGTTAAAGATTAGCATGAATGTGTTTGTGATGAATAGACCAAAACAGAACCAATAAGTCATTACATATTAATGTTTCTGATCCTGATCTCTTGTCTTTGGCCAGGAAGAGAAAAATGGAGCAGATCCATGTTGGTCATGACAGCAGTCTGCATGGTCCTTGGTGAATGTGCTTCTCTTTGCAGCCTTCTAAAAATAGCTTGAGGCTGCGCTAAAATAACAGCGTTAGCCTGGACCCAGTTCAGGGACTTCTGCAGAGGTTCAGGTATCGTTGCTGCACAGCCACAAAAGGAGCACGGCTAAAAAGCTCCAGGAGGACGAAATGTTTCATTAATACGCAATAATGTTGCTAACTGATTTCATTCAGGTCATCCACTTTAATCTCCCTCTCATTTCTTACTGTAAATATAAACAAGAACATTTGATTCATTTGTCATTTCTCAGACATTTCTCTCTGCTTGAAATCACAAATACAGTGAAAAATCACACTGACAAACCAAAAAACAGAGAAAATAACATTTTAGACCAATCCTTTATATTTTCTCATGCACCCCCCCCCCCCAGCAAACAGCTGTATTCTGCTTGAATTTGTACAGCAATCAAAGCTGTATTCACACACAGCCACACTCTCAGCTCAGTGCCTTGCCAAGGGGCACACCCAACTCATTCATTTCTTCTGTTTTTTAATTGAAAATCACTCTTGTATGTTTAACATAAACTGTAGACTTCCGTTATAAAGGAAGTCACGATCCAAGCACACCAGCATGAATGAAATAAATGCTCCCAAAACCTCATAGGTAGTCTCCCCTACCTTGGCAGCAACGATCAGATCAGGTGTTTGTGGAATGTGTTTTCTACATCACTACAGAGGAAAAATGGCTGACTCATTCTGCCTGAACTGCTTCCATAATGAATAGTCTGTTTGACGTCATGTTATAGGATCTCAGACTGATTTGAGCTCAGACTTTGACAAGGCCAGTTAAACTTTTTCTCGTTTTGCTTCTTTAAACTTTTCCAATTTGGAAATGCTGCTATGATTATTGTTTTGCTTTGTAATTTTAGGGCATAAACTGCTCATCAGACGTTCTACTTATGGTTTCATCAGTTATTGTGAGTTCCCCAAGTTTCACGCCTCGACACGATTTCCCACTTTCTCACCCGCCTGCAGAATGAACTCTCAACAGTCGTTGCGATCATTAATGGATCTTGTGGTGAAAGTAAGAACACGTCTTCATGTTCGTGTAGATCAGCAGTGGCTATGGCCTTGGGACTCTCCCATGGAGGCTATTTTTGTGTGGTTTCTCCTTCATATTGGTAAATAATGACTCTAAATTTAATGGAGACAGGAATCTGAATTAATTTGTGTTAGCACATGATGCATTATGTTTTTTTAAGCCTACTTCATGTTGTCAGACAGGATCATTTCAGAGGTTTCATGGTTCTACATGTGCAGGATTTATGCTCAGTGGCTGGTGAGGGGAATTGCACTGGGTTTTTCAAAATTACGCACTATTTTATTAAATACCGTCTATTTTTTCTCAAAAGGGCCTTTTGGTTAGGAAATTATTTTTGGTTCAGTAAATAAAGTAAATAAATGACATTTATTACATGTATCTATACATGATACTAATGTTCTTAATATTTTCAAAATGATTAAATGTGACCTAAAAAGGCCTAATTAGTATGGATACAAATACTTTCTCTGCAGTGAAAATTTGTATTAGTCTAGAAAAATGAATATCCTGTAACTGGCCATAAAAAGATTGAGGCTGAGCGAGTGCTAAAAAAAAATATTCGATTGTTTTGGGGGCTTCAAATTATTCTGAGAATAATTAAATCAAATAAAAAATAACATTCCAATATGTAATTCATATTTATCTTGTAACTATGTCTTTATTGTATTCTTTATTGTCCAAAAATGGAGTGTTGTTCTAAATTAATTGTGTTAAATGTGGCAACTTTGACTATCAGCAGTTTCTATATTTATTATTGCTTATCAAATAATAATAAAAATCCAGTTTTGTATTATTGTGCAATTAATTAAGGAAAATCACTGTTAACCACCTGCAGAATGGCTGGATTCCATCTCAAACTTCTTCAGATCGTATTAATTCCAAAGGTGGTACATATGTCCCACTAATGCCTGTCGATGCATATTAAACACAAACCCAAGACTGCATTGGGAGCCCTTTGCCATATGCAGTTTTGCCCATTTTGTATGTTGCATACAAAATGGCTGCTTTTATATCTGCTCTTTGAAGAATACTTGAATTAACAATCTCTGATTGAAGGCCAAACAAAAATAATTTACTTCTTATGCAATTGTAAATAAATCTTTGTTGAGTTAATGTGACTAATTATTCAAATGTCATTTTTTGTAAACATTTAAATGCATTTATAGCTACAATAATGTTTTTTGTTGTTGCCATTTTTGTGTCAGTTTTAAATAGATTATTCTAAAACCTCTCTTAAAAAACTTGCTCTCAACATTAAAGGTATTAAAAATAAAGATCTTTCATGTTCATCGGTGCTTAAACCTTTGTTCCCAACTTTAAATCTTTATTTTTAATTTAGCAAGAAGTAAACAATCAAACAAAATGAATAGATCAAGGACGCTAAAATTAGAATTTCAAGGAGGAATATTTTCTTCTTGAGGTAGTGGATAATTTTTTAAAAACTTTTGTCTTGTGGGTAATAAATAGAACATAAAGCAAAGAGCTCGTTTAAGTCAGCACTGTGTTAATGGACGCTGGCAGAGGGAAAACATTGTTTTATCACAGCCTTTCATTGTGTTCCCCTGCTCTGCCACATTAACTTTAGGTTCATTCGACGGCTTCCTTATTCACTCCTTCTGCTTGGCTAGAAGCTCGCTGGGTTTTCCATGCACAGTTTAGAAACTGGGAAAATGAGGAGTGCACAAATGCTTCAGGCACTCCACAAATAATGACGTTTCTGAAATTGATGACCGAATGGGTTATTTTAGATCAGTAAGCTTCATACAACATGCAGTAAACAGAAACATTTGAAGCCAAATTTGCAACAGAGTGGCTAGAAAAGAAAAGAAAGTGAGCAGGAAAAAAAACTGTCTCAACAATTTAAATTTAACTGATGATTCAAAAAGAATCGGCTCAGCAGAGACGGATGAAACGCCTTTAAATTTTAATGTGTGAAACTAATCCAGATCTCAGTTTTAAACAAGAAGAGGCAGCTGAAAATGTGAACATGTTGGAGAAAACAATGCTGTCTCGTTATCAACTCCATTTTAGGAAATGCCATTCATTAATAACTCTCATTCAGACTTAGAGGGTGTTTTTGATCAGCTGTAACAGAAGCTTGCGCAACATCAAAAGAGCTCTTTATGTTAGAGATTTTTGGGGCCGTGAAGATGGGAACAAAAAGAAGCAAAAATAGCAACAAAAGTCGTCATTTCAAATAACTTTTGGGTTAAATCTGGAGAAAGTTTTTTCATCTTTTTAGAGAGAAAAACAGATGATCTTTAGATAATTAAAGGTCATAGAATACGTTCTGTACTGTATTCGGTTTTAATATATAGGCCTGTGCTGTATACCAGTTCATACTGAAAACCAATGTTTATTTTTGTTATGATATGAATTTTTTATATGTAGCTATAACGGTGAATATCTCAAACAACGTCAAGAACATTTGCTGTGGGAAAATGTTACAGTGGGGACCGATTTCACTGCTACACATTAGCGCCACAGTGGTACCAGTACCACAGTATGACTGCTGGCAGGTGCTGTCAGAGCGACGCACACAATGCTGAACCAGAGGACAGAATGGCAAAAAGAGGAGCCACGTCTGTAGTTTAGACGTTTATCGTCTATAAAACAGACAAGAACCAAACAGCGCATCTTTTACAAATGCTGTTGCGAGTTACCAGTAGGGGGGAGTGTAGAGCGCTGACCATCTGTATGTACACAGTGTCAACGGTGGCAAAACCAGGAGGAAGAAATAATGAGATTAGAGATTATGAGACAATTTGGGTAGAAAATAAAAATACAAATTACCGTCAAACACCGTAAAGCTGATATGTTTTTTTTTAAATGATCTGAAGATTTTGCCATACTGCCCAGCCCAGCTTCGGTTCTTCAACGATTAGTCCAATAAAATAGGAAGAAGATAGTGACCAGGAAAACATTAAAGATAATTAATGTTTTATTTGATTAATATAAAAAACATGAGGCATTTCTTCACAATTTGACCTTTTTAACATTCAGAAGAAGACGAAGGAAGTTTGACCTTCTCTAACCTTTACAGCTGTCTGGTACGGACAGGCTTTTTGTTTGACACCTTTTTGGACCAATTGTGTTGACTTGTGGTCTCTCCAGGTCCAATCATGCCCACTGTGTTGTATCACATGATACTAACCAGTCTCTGGCCTATCAGCTCTGATGCTGATTCTGATAATACAGGAAGATTGCCAATTAAATTATTTCCACTGCAATATACACGGTGTGGGTGTGTAGAGCAACAAATCAGGGGACAATATTTTGGTAAGAGTAGGTAAACCTCAGATGAGCTGGTAGAATTGGTTTTGCAGAAGGGAAAGCAGCTATTCAGAGAAACGTTTGTATTTCTCCTTATTTGTGCTTTTTTGTGAAAAAAATGTATATACTTTCTTTTTCCTTTTCCTTATATGGGCATTCCTTGTTTTTACATTCCCTCGTCTCCTCGTTTTACTTTACCTTATGCATTTCTGCCTCATTATGCAAATGAGGAGGGCGGTCCTTCTTGGTGAAACTCCTCTATTGGACGATAAACAGGAAGCAGCAGACTCCATGAGCATATTGATTGCACATGCCTGTGCTTTTGGCCAGGAAAATGCCTTGCCTTTAAGTCCTAACAGAGATGTTTCAGAAAAAGAAGACATGAATCATGAAGCTGAACCATTAGATCTCCAGATTTTGAAGGAAGTATCTTGTTGCTGGCATTTGATGGCATTCCTGTGGAGGAACATTCTCCACGTCCTGCTACCAACTTCTGCTTCTGCTTCAGTTCTGTTGCTCTTTCTGTGTCTCTGCTGCCTTCTCCAAACCCCAGACGGTCTCGGCAGATGACCGCTTATGCTGAGCCTGGTTCTGCTGGAGGTTTGTTCCTGTTAAAATGGAGTTTTTATTCTCCACTGTCGCTTCATGCTTGCTCAGTGTGAGGGATTCCTGAGAAGTAACGACGCAATCTTCTGTGGTTCTTTAATTTCTAGATTAAACTTTGTATTGTAATAACTCTTCTTGTAAAGTGACTTGAGATGACATCTGTTGTGAAACGGCGCGATATAAATAAACTGAATTCAATTCAATTCAATTCACACTCAATTTGCACATGGTTCCTGCTCCTTCCTGTTTAATGACCAATAGTAGAGGAGTTGGATCAAGAAGGACCGCCCTCCTCATTTGCATAATGAGGCAGAAATGCGTAATGTAAAGTAAAAAGAGGAGACAAGGGAATGTAAAAACAAGGAATGCACTTATAAGGAAAAGAAAAAGCAAAATATATACATTTTGGAAAAAAACGAAAAAAGGAAAACACTATATATATATAATATATATGTATATATATATATATATATATGTATATATTGTTTGTCAACTCTCCAGAGGAGTTGATTTTATACTTGATCGGTAAATCTAAACTTTTGTACAACTACGGTTTTTATATGGTGTGAAATACCCACGTAAATTGGTTGTGTCTTTAAGTGCACAGTGGAGTTTTTGTGTTAGGAAAAAGGTGTGAGAAGACACTTTGAGGACATTTAGTTTTTTGCATGACTGCATGTTGAAGGATTCAGGAACTACAGACCTTGTGATATTTATTTATAGACGTGTTTTCTATATGAAAAAGTAAACACTTTGGAAACACTTTGGTCATAACCGCAGAAAAAACGTCTACAAAACAATCAATTCTTGTGCCATTCTAATGAAATTCAAACGTATTGCAGGTAAGACTTGTATCTAATGTTTCGTTTTAAATCTGAGTATATATCTCTATTTTTCCCTCTGCAGTTGCATGCAAACTAACAAAAATAAATCCAGATGAGACAAAATAACTTTATATTTCTGTTTGTTTCACCATCGTTAACTACAAAACAATCAGTTTGTCTGTCCAGCTTTACAAAGAGACCAAGCATCTGTTCCTAAGGGTCGAAGAACGGCATCTAATTTCATTTCATTTAGGAATGTGTTTTATGAGCATTTTTTTTTTTTTTTGTGTTTGTAAAAGTCATCTGGGTTTTTCTCTCTGGGTCTCTGCAATGAGACAGTCGAATGCTGCTGGTTTCAGTGATGTGCACATTCAGTACATGCAGAGAATTACCCAGATGGAACCTAAATCCTGTACAGTGCACACACACACCTAGACACACACACACACCCACAAACACACACAATATTAGACACAGAAGACATCATGAGAGTTTATTATGGGATTTTCTGCTGAAATTACATCAGCTTCTGTTTGACGGTTCCTAAAACTGCCTGGTGAACAGACACTATTACACACACACACAAACGCACACACACACATGCAAACACACACACAACACAGATGCACACAAAGACATTTGAAGCAGCATAATCCTGTTTTAGTGGAGACTCTTATTAGAAACGGTGATTAGATATCAAATAACCAAGAAGAGGAACAGCACAGATGTAGAAACACCAAATGGATATACATTCTTTCACATGATACTTCCACACAAACATTCAGATTACTGTGACTTATGGTGGTCATGATGATGCAACCTAACACTTCAGAGAAGCACCTTCTGCTTGAGTTACAGCTGCAGATCTTTTGGGGGGTGTCTCAGTCCGTCATAAAGGAAGGAGAGCGTTCCGATAAAGGGGTTAGGGTTGTTCTAAACCAGGATAACCCAAGTCCATTCCTTCAGAGCTACCGTACTGGAGCTTTTACATGAATTCATTCTCCAGCACCTAGATCAAATAGAATGATTCGTTGGGATGTTTCTGAATCACAGCACAATAGAGAAAGTTACAAAGATGAGCGCAGCCTGTAGAGGATTGTCAGGAAAACGTTGTTTTAAAGTGTTGGGAACTTTCAGAAGGAGTGGACTAAGGCCGGAGTTAGTGCATCAAGATCCACCACACACAGACAGTTCCTAGACATGGGCTTCACATGTCCTACTCCTCTGGTGAAGCTGCTGCTCTGCTGATAAGTGGTCCAAAGTCCTGTTTTCTGATGAGATCAAATGTTGCATTTCATTTGGAAGAATGGAGAGGAACACAATCCAAAATACTTCAGGTCCAGAGTGACGTTTCCACCGTCTGGGTTGATTTGGTGAGCCATTTCATCTACTGGTGTTGGTCCACTGAACTTTTGAGGCATTCGTAAGTCCAAGTGGAATATAAACATGGTACAATTACTGTGTTTTGGGCAGATTAAACCTTATTCCAATAAGAATTCGTCCTGCCCCGAGAATGTCCGCTGATGGGAATATAAATAATGCTGAATGGCTCAGAGTGGACTAATGTCCAGCTCTGGGGGATGTTTGAAGCTAAGGATGTTGCTGTACCCAACCTTGCCTTAAACCGGACCAGAACCTTCTCCCAGTAGAATCTGCTGGTTCTCTTGGTCTCCATGATGCTGGATGTTCTCTAAAGAACAGCTGCTTTTAGACTCATTTGTTTGCAGTAGATGTAATCAGAATACAACTTCATGCCACAATTGGAACAGAGTTTGAAAGTCACATCTAATTTTCCTTCTCCTTTGCAAAGTGCAGCGCTTTGTTGATGAGCTGCATAAATAAAAACAGTACAGATTTACAGGTTTATGTAATTAAAACAAATCAAGTCTTTTAGTATAGTAATTAAATAATTTCCACCCTCACAATGGTAATCTCCTATAATCCTCTTTGTGCTTTGTGATGACCGCTCTTCCTCTCGTTCTGATCGTTTGTCGTGTTTCCTGTCGTCTGTTTGAAGAGAAGCTGCTTCACAGCGTAGAAGATCAGTTTAAACACACACACAAAAATATATTCATGTTCTTGTTCCTACTGACAGGGATCCTGACCTTTGGGAGCTCACGCTAAATGTTCGATGTGTAATTACGGGTCAATCCTGAGACGTATGACGTAAGACACCAGAGCAATGGAGGACAAACAACCATGGGGGAGAGTTATAGATTTTTATTTTGAGCTCTGCTGAACTATAATCACTTTAACTCAGTGCTTAGATATATTTTTCTCCGTTGTGGTGTGAGCTCTAAGCACACTGAAAGTTCTGGCATCACCTGGGTGGTGCAGAAACTCCACACATCTGGTCCTTTCACCAAAACACGCTGCAGGCTCTCACAAAATATCCTTTTATTTATGTTTTTTTTTTACAAAAATAAAAAAGAGACTCCAACTTTGGCTCAGTGTTCCCAGATTCTGTTCCAAGACCCAGACTAACCTGAAGTGCCGCTTAGTTGCTATGGCAACATAAGCTCTTGGACAAGCCTGCTTATTTTAGTTTGATCAAATGATTGGTCTATCCAGGTGATTTCACACTGAAAATAAATATCTCAATAAATCGCTTTCTTTCAAGATGGAGCCATAAAATCGTCATGTTGTCCTGTCTAAGTGTGTTAAAATAGACATACATATAGAACCTTCCAACTGGTAACAAAATATAAAATACTGCATTAATGCGACTTTACATTTTGAAGGACTGAAACTAGGGATGCACCAATATCGATAATGGTATTGGCTATTGTCACTGGTACCATCTAATGTCCTCGTATCGGTGTTTAAAATGCAGAAACTCTGGTATAATTTCATTAAAAAAACATTTTAACTTGAAATTTTTGTTTTGTGGTCATTGTTATTCATATATTTATTTTTTATCTAAGTCAGCCTAACTTTTTCTAACAAGAAGAACAAAAAAACTGCCTTTCAATTATTTACATTGTTTTTTGCATGGTAGAAGTATCGGTAATGGTAATCAGTATCGGCAAGTACTCTGATCCAAGTGTATGTATCATATCGCATCGTTTTGAAAAAACTGATATCATTGTATCCCTACTAGACACAGTTCTTATTTAGTCTATAAATATTTTTCTGTTCTTTCTTATATCATTTTCAAACACATTTAAACTGTCAGGTTTTTTGTATCATGTGTTAAATTCTGGTTTTAAGAATTCACAACAGACTCCATATTATCTTGCCCTACCTAATGGGATAAAATGATTTACAAAATTTAAATTTAGAACTTTACAGTTAAAAGATCTTCTCAGCGCTCATGTGTCACACTCTAAACCGTCCGTGTAGCAACATCACCTACTTCACATTATAACCCAATGCAGTCTGAGGAGCTTTTCTATGCAGCTGCTGTTCCCCTTATTGGTTATGATGTGATTATGATGCTCATAGGCTGCATTAATTAGTCTTTCTCAGACTGGGGAAAGAAAGAGGCTCTTTCCTTAAAATTATGTTGTTGTCAGTGTTTGGTGGTTATTGCCTGTGCACCATCATAGAGACGGCTGTGGCAAAGGTGATCTACTCTCAGCAGTGACTCATTTCATGGTGGTATCATGCTAGGGATTTGACTTTAAAAAAAATCCCACTTTTACTCCAAAAAGTTGTATGAAACGGATTTGATGCCGTCGCTTCTTTATGACTTCAACCTCTGAGTTACAAGAAATAAACACTTTTGCCCCTAACGAAAATGAAAGCTATTTTTTCTTATTCAAAACATCATGCTGGGATAACTTAAAGTGTAACTAAACCCCAAAACCACTATTTTTTTGCTTATAAACTGTATAAATGGGTTTTTACCAATGCAATCTTTCAGTTTCAATCTTTCAGTTTAAAGGTCTTTTTTGTCACGTGGTGCGACTTTAATCAACTGCTCCTAAACGCCACAAAGACCAAGGAGATGGTGGTGGACTTTAAGAGAATCAGGCCGCACCTTGAGCCTGTCAACATCAAAGGTGACTGTGTGGAGGTGGTTCACACCTACAAATACCTGGGAGTGCAGCTGGATGACAAACTGGACTGGACTGCCAACACAGACGCCCTGTGCAGGAAAGGACAGAGCCGTCTGTACTTCCTCAGAAGGCTGGCGTCCTTCAACATCTGCAAGAAGTTGCTACAGATCTTCTACCAGTCTGTAGTTGCGAGCGCCCTCATGTACGCAGTGGTGTGTTGGGGAGGCAGCCTCAAGAAGAAAGACGCTGGACACCTGAACAAACTGGTGAGGAAGGCAGGAACTGTTGTTGGCACAGAGCTGGACAGCCTTACATCTATGGCAGAGAAACGGACTCTGAACAGGCTACTGTCCATCATAGACAGTCCACACCATCCACTGCACAACGCCATCTCCAGGCAGAGGAGCAGCTTCAGTGACAGACTGCTGTCATTGTCGTGCTCCACTGACAGACTGAAGAAATCGTTCCTCCCCCACGCCATGCGGCTCTTCAACAACTCTAGGGGGAGGGCCATAAAATCAACCATAGAACACTGGACTTAATGCTAATCATACCATGCACCTTCGGTCACACATGCACTTTATCATACACACACATCTAAAAGTTGGACTCTAAGTATGTACAACTGTTTTTGCATACTGACATCTGCACAACTGCACTCGAACTGGACTGGCAGACATTATACTTTTTTATACCATTATATTTTACCTTAGTTCTTCTTTTAAATTTTTATATTGTATTCTCCCTGCATGCCCCTGTGTTCCCGTAAGCTGCTAGAACTGTGAATTTCTCTTGGAGATGAATAAAGTATCTATCTATCTATCTATCTATCTATCTATCTATCTATCTATCTATCTATCTATCTATCTATCTATCTATCTATCTATCTATCTATTTGACATTTCCTTGTAAACTTGTTAAATTCCAAAATTTTTGGTCTAAAAACGTCTCAGTGCTGCTGTTCATGGTCATTGTGTGGTACTGCATTGGAATTTTGTGATTGGCTGAGACTGGTACAGGACAGCTGAGGTAGTTCCCTCCAAATCTACTTAGCATTGATGCTAGCGCTAGGCTCTCTGTGCTTGTTTGCTATACATGCTGCTGGCTTTAGGCAGCGCTGACTCAGAAACCTGAACTAATACGTCGTTTGGCCGCTGCGCTCCATAAAGCCTCTCTTTACCTATGGTGGATGGCAGAGAAGAGACCTCATTTCTCCCTTTACCGTAGGTAAATACAGGCATTACGGAGCTCGGCGGCGGCATGCCATAGTTTAGCCATGACTGTCTTCCAGACCACACCCCCACGTCCCCCTCGTGCTCATCCTCCAGACCTGGCCACGCCCATCCATGTCTCCTGGTCCCGCCCACTTTGGTAGAGTTTTTCAAATGTTGCCTGGGGGAGGGATGATGCTTTTACATGGGGTTCAGTTACTGTTTAACTACTTGTATTCATGTTGACAATTATTAACTTCATGTTACTTAGAAATGTGTTTTATTGTGACCAAAAACCTTGTTTTGAATTAACATAACATATATATATATTTTTTTTTTAGAGTGTGTGACTTTGGTTGGTTTTCATGCTAAAAGAATTTGATCTGAACACAGAAACAGGACGGAGCATATTTCTATTCAAAACGCAATGAGTGAGAAGAAACGTGTTTTTTCCTGATCTTTTTTCTTTCACATCAGCAACTGGCTTCCCTCACACACACATGCACAGCCATTGTTCATTATTAGGAGGCAACAGATTGATTTTTTGTGTTGCTGTCAGTCTGGAAACTAAATAACCAATGATCATTCGTCTCCAAAGTCATGTGGAAAACATGTCTTCTGTCTCAACTCCTGAACTCTCTGAGTTTTTTGATGCGTGGGATAGACAACTTCATCGGCAGAGAACACGGAGGACAATATTAATTCTCTGGATGTCGAGGAAAAGGTTGTTAGAAGAGGAATAACAACTTGTATTGTTAGTACATTTTCTGTTGCGTTGCGGTTTGCTAAATGAATTATTCTCCATGCATATATTTTTCTCTGGAAAGGTTTGTTTTTGCTAAAGGCACGGAGCATATCTGTAAATGTAGCACAAATGAAGCACAATGAATATTTCAGATCCAACACAGACCCGAGGCGATGAAAAGTCAGCAGATTTTGCTGCCAAATTTCTTGTTTTGTGAGAAAGATGCTAAAAAGGCAACAAGTTAGGATTTCAGTTTTTATTGGGGGCATTAAGGGTTCACCATGGATTAGAAACATGCAGAATGTTTTGATGCTTATGGCTAATTAAAATTAAAATACCTCCTTTTTTTAGAAGCTGTTTTGATTATAAAATCACTCTTTATAGTTTGTTGTGAACCAGGGAGAATAATATGTTGATATGTAGCATTACTGACCCTAAATTATGACTTTTTAAAATATATCCCCACAAGGACCGAACTTTGGCAGAACGCTTTCATCGTGACAAGAAAGGATCTTTTATTACAGGAAGAGATGATGTTCCTAAAACTGTCAAAAGCAACCAGTATGATCATAAAAATCTGTTTAATTAGATGCTGACAAATTATCCTCTTCAAACTGAAGGATCTTTTCTGCTAGTTTAGAACCTGAAACCTTTTGAAATGATCCATAATTGATCAATGAATGTATTTACCTTTTGTAGGGATAATTACTCCAATTCTCTGTCGCCATGACGATGCTTGATGGTAACCTTGAACACGAACTACATCCAGCCAGAGCTATAACTATGTGTAGTTTATACCATCTCTCTATGAAAACTAAGGCAATATGATCTAACATAATAGTAACAAATCTGACTTTATCCTTGGTTGTTTAATGGAGCAACAAACACAAAGCTTCTAAATGTCTCTGCAGCGATGATTTCTGTCTGATTTCATCACAATGTGTGACTTCTCTGATCTGTCTGATGTTGACCCAGACAAAGCTTGAAGCAGAATGTGAAACAGAGAGTTGTTGGATTCATCAGCTGGTTTAGATTGAGTTGCAATGTTGCTATTCCCTGTAAAGAGTTTTTCTTTTCCTAATGAATCTCTTTTAAACTCCCAGCTTTTTTCTGAATCCCGAGAGAAGAACCACTCAGAAATCCCCTGACTCTCCAGAATCCAGCGGCTGTCTCTCAGAATGACCTTTCAGGTCGGTCAGAGCTGCTTCCCTCCAGCTGAGAGAGAGGAAACCGATCCCATTGGATCAGAAACACAAGGTCGCTCCTGACTGGTTAAAGCGCATTTTATCAATTTGATCTCTGGTGATTTCTGGTGATGGAAGCCGAGGAACGAGTTAATTCCTCCATTTTCTGTCTTATTCTTTTGATGACAGTATTATTTTCCTATTTCTTTACTGATTGTTTTCTTCAGTTATTTCATTTATACCAGGGGTGTCCTAAGTGTGGCCCGGGGGCCATTTACGACCCTTGGACTGATTTTATTTGGCCGTTAACCATCTGAGATCAGTAAATTCCACAACACAAATGATTGATGCAGATGGAAAGTTTCTTTTATAAGGGCATACATTTTGTGAAAAAAATTAAATCATTAGAAAATGTGCCATGGTACAAAACAAATTATTTATCTTTCACTAATCATATATTTTTCTAGCTTATTAGCTTTCTTTTTAATTTTGTTGCGTAAACAGCAGAAATAGAGGCAAGCAAGCACAGCTAAAAAGTAACGCACATTTCCAAAGAACGATTGACCCAAACCCTGTTTTTTCTGATAAGAATAAAATAGATTTGTGCTTTTCCACCGAAATACTTGAAAACGTATTTATTTATTTTAAAATGCCACATTTTTTGAATCTCCAAATCCTTCAAAAATTTATTTTATAGAAGAATTCCTACTTTATTTCATTAAAATATTACATGTTTAATTTGCAGGTAAAAAAAAAATATATTTTTTTATTTTTGGGGTACTTTCGACTCGATGATTTTAGCCCATGTAGCAAAAGGTTTTGCCATCTCTGATTTATATAAATCATTCTTGATTCTATGAGTACCTACATAATCATTTCAATTTAAATTAAGTATCAATATTAGGATTCAGATCATAAATATATTTGTATAGTTTTTTATTCCACTATTCAATGTATTATTCCTATTTATTTATAATTCATGTGAACTATGCAATCAGAACCTGCTTGTAGAATTTACTCTTCAAGATTGATTCTTAAAATATTCATAATTAATCAGCTTTATTTCATAAATTTATTTGAATTTTTGATACTTGAATATAATCCTTTTAGCCTTTTATTTGCTACATTAAGTACAAATAGTATTTTTTTTGCAGCTGGAAGTTTTCCTAGAACAGTCCTTGAATCTAAGGTAGACATTAGGACGAATGAATGTCTCTTTTGATTCTCGAAAAACACAGATTGTTGGCATCGATCCACAAAGTAAAAGTTTAAACTGCTGCTGTGTTGTTGAGTTTTATCGGTGAATTGGCCGCAGCAGAAAATACATTACAAGTATTAAATAAATAGATTTTAGTTAGTGAGAAATAATCCACACAGAGGTGGAAAAAAGAAACCTACTTGGTGTGAAAGAACAAATTATGGATTATGATAACCTTATCATATATGTGAAAAATAATCCTCCTACTTTTACAACTTGAGTATGTTAATGAAAAGTTACATTTCAATTGTTTTATTGTAATGTTTTCTCTGTAAATATGACAAATATAATCATAAAGCTAGAATAATGTAGTCATAGTCTGTCAAACATGCCGAGTATCTGTCAATATCTAAGAAAAGCCAGTTGATTTGATTTTAATACTTTGTATTATCACTAAATCTTGATTTACAGTTGATTGGTTCCAGTCTGCGTGCATTATGACGACCTGAATACAGCGTTGTTCATTGATTTCAGGGAAACCTACACTTTATCATGAAAAACAGCATTAAATCAAACGTCTTAAATAGATTTCACATTATGAAGGAAAGTGGAAGTTTGTTCACATTTCTTCTGGCAAACCAAAGTGAAGTTCAGTGTTGTGGTCTGCCTACAACAGATTGAAAAATGAGTAAAACAACAGCTTCATTTCAAAACAGATTTTTGCTTTGGGACCTCTTACAGCTCAGGTAGATGTAGTTACTTGGGGCAAAAAACTGCAGTTTATATTTTTGTATATTCCTGTTAAAGCTCAGACAGTTTCCACCTCATCATATTCAGGTTTCAGGTCACATTTTTCATCTCATTAACAAAAATTCTGATCTACTTTTAGGTTATATTAAACAAATATTCAAAACACTCATATTCTCATGGAAATATTGATAAGACAATTGAAACCGGCAATCATAGAGTCAGAAACATATGTTTCATTTACCTCGGTAAAGCACATGGTCCTCCCCCACACAGTGAGTAATGCTACTGATGTTCTGAACCAAGCTGGACTCAAACAGCAGCTTGGAGCCACATGATGGGAAGAACGCCGTCAGAACAGGATCCAATCAGATAAACAGCTTGAAAGAAATATAAACACGATCCATGTTTTCACTTGAGTAAACACTAGTAAATAAAATGAGGAAGAAATAATCAGCCAAGAGTTTTATCTTTTCTCTACGTGATTTTTGAATGCCATTTAAAATCATGGTGTGTGCAGTGAAATGAGGTCAAGCATGTTTGAAAGGCCTGTTTTTTCCTAAGCTTCTCCTTCTCTTCAGCCGTCTCCAAATCTGCTTTCTTTGAGTTTCTTAGCTGATATTCTTCAATCAGATGGGTAAATATCAAATTTGCATTTTGAAGAAAATGCTACGAGATGTGATAAGTAAATATATGCACGAAAAATACAAATATGATGACGATATTTATCAAAATACAGCCGTTACTGTTCTCTCACCTGTGGCTTTGTTCGCCCTGCTTCTTCTGGCTACTCTTGGCTCTCACCTGTCCTGCTGCCTTCAAACCCCTGCTTTGCATCTACTCGGTGTGAGATCATCTGTTGTCATCCATGTTGTAGGTTTTCAGTGGTTTCATGTCTCTGATCTTGTAGCGGACCTGTTTTCTGCCTCCTGACCATCACTCTGTGTGCTCCCTGTGAGTCACCCTGATTCTGGCTCTGAACTTCGGATCACATGCCTGGACCCTGATTATTGTCTCACTGGACTGCTACCATGACCTTTGAGGGCTGCATCCTGGACATAGAAGCCCACTTAAAAGCCTCTGTCTTTTCTATGTCTTTTCTCTGCTTATCGGAATAGTGTGTGTAATCCTACGCATCCTGCTACCGGAGTGACCGCACTAGATAATGTCATTCTCCCTGGTCCTGTGGGTGAAACGATCCCTGGTAAAAAGGAAACTCCATTTTTCTACCTTGAAAAATTGAAGAATCAAGTTTTTTAAAGGTATGACTCTCCGAATGTAACCACTTGGAAACCACCTCTGTTTCTCTCCATTGTCTTATTACACAACACTTTCTCCTACCCTTCTAGCCACTCAATTTTTGATTAAATAATTTCTCAAGGAAGAGGCTGATTTGTACTTAAACAATTTAACTCAGTTAAAGATAATTATCATCTTAAGTATGTAAGTCTTTGCACGGTCAAAAGTTTATACCAAATATATCTTTAAACATTAAACAATTTACGATTTTCAAACTGTAACTTGTGGCCTAAATATATTTAGGTATTATCAGAAAAAAAAAAATTACATACTGCTGAACAGGACAATGTAAAACCATGCAGCATGGCTCAGGTTTCATACCATTCAATGTATCACCCTGAATTTAAGGTGCAAGCAGCCTCCGACGGACCTCACACCTCGCCGGCCTGGGAGTCACGCACCGCAGCCACTTAAACACTTCCACTGAGCTCGCTCATCAAATTTGCATAAAAAAAAGGATACAAAAGGCATAAAATGTCAGCTTTTAATAGAAATGGCTGACTTCCTGTTGGTATGGAACCTGGCTTCAAAAGGTTTTAAAAGGTCTTCAAAAACTATGTATATGTACCAAATTTTGAAATCCTAGTTGAGAGAAGAGCTGATGTAGGCTGATTGTTTCAATGTCTTTAGGGAATGCTGTGTGGGAATTAAACCGGGCATACATATCAGGTAATGTTTAACTAATATACATTTTGTAGAATTTCGTGCGTATCAGATGATGTATGTAGAATTAGAGCCAAACGTATGTCCTTGGCGTGACATGAGGCTTCGCCATACCACTATAGACACACACTCTTTGGAATACAAGTTAACCCAACTTGTTAGTCATTTCAGAGATTGATTAGGTAAAAGGATGCAAATATGGACCTAATTAGAACACTGTAGGTCCTCTTCTCAAGGGGCGGGGCTTAGGTGACATGTCTTGATTGCTGGACAAATGAAGATTGGTAGTGCTGTGAGATTACATGCTGAATTTGATACACCATCTACTTTCATGGTGAGAAGCCTTAGTTTGAGGCTGAGCCATGGCCACCAACTTTGGTTGCCTGAGGACTATTATCAATTTTGAAATCAGTAAATGTACCATTCATTGCACCATCTATAAATGGCACCAACTGGCGGCTTCGATCTATAAAAAATGACTTCCGGTGGGGTTTGAACCTTGGCTCTAGGATCATTTTTGTAGGTCCCAAGCCAATACATAGGTGTGCTGCTTTTCACAATATTTGGATAAAGTACGGCTTGGGCCTAGTTGTTTTAATGCTTCTGGGAGCAGGAATTAGGCCACACCCACTGATAATTCACATAAATATCTTTCAGAGGTAAAGCCTAGTTTATGCTTCTCCGTTTTGACGGAGATGGATTGACGCAACGCCATTATCCGTCAACGCAAGGGCTCTCCGTCACCTACGCAAGGACGCACGGAGTAGAGGCCCATTTTTTAACTATCCGTCTCCGTCGACGGATAGTTTATGCATCCGTGTGTTATAGTGTATATCAAATAACTTCTTAAAATTAGAGACAAATGTATGGCCTTGGCCTGACGCTTTGCCACACCGCCACAGCCACCCCCTTTTTCAAAAACTCTCAGTATTAGACGTCATGTTACACCAATAGGTTCCCAGTCATTGTCCGAAGTCTTAATTTGATCAGGACAAGGGTGTCAAACATGGACCTTTCAAAGTAAAACCCTAAAGTTCCTGTTCTGGGGGGTCAGGGTTAGGTACCATCCACCACAGCAGGTTTATCTCTATTGCTTTCCCAATAGAGGACATATCAGCTTTTATGTATTTGTAATTGAATCAAAGTTTGAGGCTTGACACCGCCCCCTAAAAAAGCTGTTCTGACCTATTCACAAGCCGATTGCTCAAAAACTCTAGGAGGATTTTGGTCAAATATGGAGGATGTAAACAGCAAAAAAGGGGTAAAAATAACAGGTGAATTCCTGTGTTTTTGGGATTGTTATGTTTTAAGTCTTTTAGGTACCTCTATGATAAACTAAGCCAATGGAGCAGTGTGTTTTGAACGATTCTGGGGGGTGCACTTGAGCCATTTCTTTTGCAAAACCCTTAAAATATCTAAATTTCACGAACGACTGAATCTAGTGAGTTTTCATTCATGTTTAGGCCTCCATGAAGCCAAATAATTTGACAGAAGAACGATAAACATTTGAACTGAATAAATGAATGAATAAATCAAAATAACAAAAGGTGATCTGGATTTTCTGATGTCTGAAATATTTTCTCCAGGGTTCTGCAAAGGCACACTATCTCATCTTGTGTGGATTAGGTCCAATGTAAGATCTGTTTCCCTGCTTTTGCATAACTCAAAATACATTTAAAGCCATCATCTCACCAAGGAGCATTAAAAAGCATGAATAGATTCCTGACAGGAGAAACCTTTAATCTATTTCTCTACAGCAGCCAATAATGTGACCTAAGCTAGAGTCTCCCCCGCCCTCTTCAATAATAACTTAGCATGCATGGTCACAGATGCCCTTCAGCCCAGCTTATAGTGACAGTCATATGCTGACATTAAACCACCAGCTACAAGGTGGTGATACTGAAGTTGGTGGTTTTTCTTCATGTGAGTAGAGTCTCACCCTGTGTTGAACTTGAGCAGGAAACTCCTTTATGAAAGTAAAAATGGAAACTAGTGCCTTTCCTACAACATGACTTTCCACTCAGCAGTGTACATCTGTCTTCCTCACTTTGATGGCTTCGCACGCACATTTGCACAAGCATCTTTCCTAAGCTCTCTCCATCCAGGCCTTGGTTGACTCGTATAATAGATTTAATGAGTCACTGACTGCAGCAACAGCGTTCTGGTTGTTTCAGAGGACACATTTCCTCTCTGCTTGATCAATAGATGCTCCATGTTTTATAGGCCCCCTAATGTTTCCATTTTCCAACCAGTAATTGGAAACATGGTTAAATGAAGGAGTTTTGGGGCAGATGATGCCTTATTACAGGTGGAAAATCTACCCTCATGGACTCCCACTCACGCTGATCAGACTGGATATTAACTCCTCCAGAAGGACTTCAAGTGGCTCCAAACTGGTCTGGATGAGTAAATGAATGTCATATTTGCTAAAAATAAGGTCCAGGTTGAAAAAAACCCAACAACTTCTCCTTTAACATTTAGTTGGATTTCTCCTCTGAGGTCATTTGATTGGCTCTCAGTTCAATGTGGAGATAGTTTTAATGGTCCATAAAGCACTTACTGGTTTAACCCCACTGTCCTGCTCACTGTGTACAACCAGAACAGGTCTGGGAGGTCATCAGATTCAGCCATTTTAGCCGTTCAGAGGATGGGATGCAAGTCTGCGTGGAGCTGTGAGTTAATGTAGTCTGGCGTCTGGAACAAGCTGTCTGCTGACCCGAGGTCAATTACAACCCTGTCAACATTGAAAAGCAAACTTTCACATTCTCATACAGCCCTGATTTATAACTCTATTATGTTTCTGTGTGTGTGAACAGACTCGTTACATTGTCTTATAATTTCATTTAGCTGTGAAGCAGTTAATGCATCACTACTTCATCTTCTATTTCAGACGGTTTTTACCTCCGGTTGTTATTTATGCCTGTTTTCTTTATTCTGATGATTGAAACTGAACAAGATAAATGAGAATAGACAAAGTGAAAACAATTTATGAAAGGTTTGGCATTAATGTTTTGATTGGTTGCTTGTGGATCTCTGCACATCTCTGCAGCCTTTCTGTGATAAATTCAAAGCTAATTTTAAACCCAATGAAGTTGGCCTCGCTGTGGGGACGGGGTTAGCACTGGCAGCAAGATCTCTGGTTATTTTTTGTAATAAAATGTGTTTAAACAAATAATTTGAATTTGAAAATAACACAGAAAACAATTAAAACCAAATAAGAGAATACAGCAAAACATGGAACTCCTCCTGCAACATTATTTTCAGCATCTCAACACTTCTGTGTATAATTTCCCGTTCTTCCATGCTCTAATGAAAGCTGCTAGGTTAATATACTTTGTTATGGACCCCAGTGCGTATGTGTGTGTGTATGTGTGTACTGCCCTTTATCTTTGGGTTTTCAGAGTCGACACACTAAGCGATTCTTTATATTGAAGTAGTATATGCAAACGGTTTTAGTTTCTTGCCGCATTAGAAATGAATCACAATATATGTGTCAGGATGTGTGCGTGGAGGTATGGACCCAGACGCAGAAGCAAGGTGCAGAGTTGTTTTTTTAGTTTTCTGGATGGCGCAAACGAAGACAGCAGGAGAAACACACAGCGGTACTCTGGATGGAAGTCCTGTAATGATCCGGAGCTGACTGAAGGGAGGTGACGGGTTATAAGGACGTGAGGTGAGTAGCTGAAGATTGAGGACAGGTGCGTGTGATGATGAGGGAGTGACAGGAGCTGAGTGTGGAATCATGACAATATGCTGCAGTTGCACCCATGCTGAGCAGCTGTGTTTCACTGTCAGCAGTGCAAGAAACTTCTGCATCTGAAACCCAGTCCGCTTAATAAGTAACTGAACCAGACTGTTGACATTTTCCTGGGAAGAAGTCATCACCGAGTTTCAATCAGCTTCCAAATGACTGTCTGTTAAAGGTGTAACGGTACATAAAAAAAAAAAAATTCACATTTTGGTTTGTATTACAGGTTTTAAAATCCTGGTTTAGAAGGTTTTTTAAGTACACTTTAATCACGAAAAATAAATACAATTGTGCACAGGAATTTTGGTTTTTGATCAACATTAAAACAAAGAAACTCCAATACAAAAAATGTTGGACCTTAATCATTTTATTGAGAAACCTTGATGGATAAAACTGTTGTCAAAGCTCTGGTGGCAGCTGATTGGTTGTCAAACTGCAGTTTGATTCAAAGTTTAAGTAAATTATAAAGACCTCTAACTTCAGAATTCTAAACATTACAGTAATGGTCTATATGCTTGAAAGTGTTTCCTTTTTCTTTGGACATTGAGGTACAGCCTAAGGTGTCTTGGTAACGAGTAAATATATGGAAACTTTATGCTTGAACATTGTGTTTGTTATGAACAATCGAGCACAGAATTCCAATAACCAAACACAGCTTGGGTTTAGATCACTGAGGGGCCATTCCTCCCAAAAACACCTCTTCAGGTCACACTGTCGTTGCCTACGTGAGCATTGGAGTCCCCCAGCAGAACAATGGAGTTCCCAGGAGGAGCACTCCCTCCATGGACTCCAAAAACGGAGGCTAATCTGATCCGTCGTTTGGCACATAGGCACCCACCCCGTTCAGGACCTGCACCCCAACCGTAGGCGGAGAGAGGCTACCCTGTTGTTTATCATTGTAAACCCCAACGTACAGGCAATGAGATGAACGGCAACCAGTATGCCCACCCCAGCTCGACAACTCACAGCGGGAGCAACTCCAGAGTGGAAGAGAGTCCAACCCCTCTCGAGGAGACGGGTTCCAGAGTCGTGCATCGAGGTGAGTCCGACGATTTCCAAACGGTAAATCCAACCTTCCCTCCAGAGAGGATGAGTTCCTCATCCCAAGAGCCAGCTTCTGCAGCTGAGAATCAGACAGCCAAGGTCTCCGCTTTTGGCTACCGCTCATCCCACACTGCACCGTTTGGGTCACAGTTGGGGAGCTTATAGAAAGGGGGCCCAAGTTGCCATTTGAGCTGAGCCCAAAAGCTCACCACCTCCAGGCCTGGGTGCAGAGTGGAGGACCCCAGTGACCCGCGTCTGGGTAATGGAGTAGTACTGAGTCCATTCCTGTTGTTCTTCTTAGGGCTATTTTAGGCTGTACTTGGTCTGATTTCTCACCTTGGATCTATTTGCCATGGGTGACTCTACCTGGGGTACAAAGCCTCCAAAACGTTCCTCCTAGGATCATTGGGACACTCATACACTCTTTCTGGTAAGGTGGCAGCCCAGGGAGGGGACAGATGGACATGTTATCCTAAAAATGTAGATAAGTTTACCATAAGTTCACATAGCTTATAGCACATTTTGGTTTCTTCCTGAAATTTCACCTGATGGCAAAATCCTTCCTCATAAGGAAGAGAAAATCACAGAAGAAAGGCTAGAAGGGAAGGGAACTTTTGTTGGTTATTGGGGTTGTTGTTTTACTCCTTAAGCCTTGAATTAGACGTGTAATCATTTTATTATATATTCTTCTATCTTTTAGTTGATTTTAAATACTGTTTCCGTAACTGTTGCCTGAGTTCAACATTTCTGCCAGTGGAGACAAAGATTGTCCTGGTTGTTTCTGTGACGTTTGAAAGACAAAGTTGAGTTCTGGACAGAAACTTCTTCATGGTATCAATTAAATAATGATCATCTGAGGTTTCTACAGGGTGCAGAGAAGCAGACACTTGTCATCCATGTGCTAAATGCTCCTCTGCCCTCTTTCCAAATATCAACTCTGTGTCTATATATATATAGTAAATGATGCTCTTGTTTTCTCTGCAGTTGCTGTTGTATGCAACTCTCAGCTGGTGATCCAAGGCTGCAGACGTGGTTTTACAACAACAAATACTGACGACAAGACATGATGCAAACAGCACGAGTTTCGTTTAGAGCCTACAAATAGTGCATGGCACACACAAACTAGAGAGTGAAATAAAAACAGAGCATTGAGCAGAAAATATTCCTCCCTAATAGAAAATGAAACGCTGATCTTTAAAGATAAAATAAACTTCATAGAGGTGCTTTCATTTTTCTACTCATCCACACTGTAAAAAACAACTTCCATTTTTTTTGGCCTGACAAAATATTTTAAGTTTAGAAAACACAAAAATTGAATTTTTATTCATGTCAGGCAATAACATAAGCTGGACCAACTAACCAAGGAAGTCGTAAGCTTGAACAGATATTTTTGAGTCAGCAGTACTTAAATCTGTGAGTTGTTCATTACAACCAGGGAAAGTTCATCATGCATCAATGCTTTTGTTGTAAGATGCAGGAAATCCAACTTACATAGTTGCGTTCACAGTGTGAAAAAGACAAATTCCCTTTCATGGCATGGAAAACTATTTTCAGTTGTGAGAACTTGAACGTTGGAGAGTGTATGGTGGCAAATGAAAATGGCAACAAAAAGCATGAAACAAGGGACATTTGTATAACATGTCCCATTTAATGATGTGTTGGACAATTCATAAGCCAAGTTTAGTAGATTCTGCAAACTCCTTAGATGTTTCCTCTGCTTATATATGAACATATTTTCCATGATGAAAGGGTAAGTCTCTTCATGTGGATATTCAAGAAGTGAGAAGCTGTGTCGTGGTTGACTTGGTACTCTACTTCTTTAATTTTAATTAACTATGAAGCTCCGACTGTTTACAATGAAGGAAGTCAAACTTGAAAAGGCAGGGATTGTCTTCAGAACCCGAATGTTTATTCCAGACCAAACAAGACAAACATTGAGTTAGATGCATCAAACTGATTTTCACAGGCAAAACATGTCCTTTTGTATTCTTTCCTTGGAGCAATGTGGTCCAGATATCACATTTCTACAGACATTATTCAATTGGTCCTCACAGGCGTATAGGACATTATGCATTCATGACACATTAAAAATAATGGGAGGTCTTTTCTTCAATGAACGTGGTTCAGCAAAGGTTTAACAACGGACTCTGCTTATCTGCTAACCCATAAATGTGTCTAAGAATGGATTAGATGGGGTCTTAGAAAATTATACCACAGTTAGGAAACTTCCTCCCTTCACTAAACTTCACTTGACCCATATATATAATCAGAGAGGCTCTAAGAAAGTATTCTTAAATACTATAGATAACATAACCAAGTGTTTTTTACTTACTGCCAGCTAGAAATAATTAGCCATGCTTTTCTACTACTATATATTACATAAATACTAAAAACTGTGCTTTAAACCCCGAAATAAATCTCTGAATGAATAGAATCTATTCTATTCGGGAATCTTGAAGGCCTCTAAAGTTGCATTTCAGTTTTTAGGACCCTTAAAGAGAGATTTTGAGATATTGCAATTATCGCAACAGATTAATGCATTTTAATCTACAATGTTCCAAAAAGAAATTCCCGAGGTGGCCTTCCCCCCGGACACCGCAGCTGAATTTGCCCCAAACCCAAACATTGTTGTCACCATGGATACAGGCTTCTCTAGATCATATTTACTAGATCATACTGTCGGTTTTCTAGAAACGCTCGTTGTGCCATCAGCACAAACTGATCCGATTTATGTTTCTGCACACAGGCAGTGTGGACTTTAGCAGTCATGCATAGTTGACTTAAAGTGACAGTGTGTAGTTTTTGCAGTACATCTTTGAAAATAGCCATTAAAATATTATGTAATAATAATTACGTAAAGCACATTAATTGCAAAATATTGGCGATATTGTAAAATATGACTTTAAAAATCAGTTTTAATACATAGGCGCTGGTCTTCTTTTCAGGGGAAAGCCATATTAGATGACGTCTTTACTTCTACAAGAACCCGGACGGACAAAGCGCACGGAACACGCCCGCTATTAAAACATTGATTTCCCCTCAAAATGCAAAAAAGTTTCTCCATAAATACATTTTTACATCTTGGCTAGTTCCAAGCGATGAAAGAGAGACTGATGTGCTCGTCATGTTGCTGCAAATAGATCATTCTCAGGGAATTGAGCGTTTGAAAACAGCACTAGTTGGTCCTCCGTTGTTGAGTTTCTTACTCAAAGACACAGATACCGCATGCTTGTGATAATTTAGGTATGCACTGCCCCTTACTGGCCGAAAATTACACACTGTACCTTTAATAACCCTTGTTAACCCTATTATTTTCTCTGGCCATCCTATGGCCACCCCTAAAACAGTCTCTGCAGCCATCCCTGCATAGATCTAAAACATTAGTTAGAGAAAACATACAAACTCTCATTTTTTGGTTTATTACTGCCAAATGTGGTGTGGGTAGAGGGAATACTGTGTTTCAGTCTACTGCTGCATTCTGAAGCCAGTTTTAAAGCACGCTTGTCGAAAATAAATAACTGGATATAAATATATATATAGGAGACTTCAGGGTTTTCGTTCTAAAGATACCTCAGCCATGCATCTTCTCCAAATGATTCAAAAACAGCTTCCGTTTTAATTTGAATATGTGACTTGAAAACATTTTGGGTGAATATTCGCAGGATTTTTATTTAATATAACTGTCAACAATCTGGAACAGAATCCTGCTCTCCCGAAATACGACACTGCATTCAGATAGAACAATATTTAGAGGTGAGCCCACGGAAAAGTTCAGAGGCAACAGGAGAGTTTCTAATGACCACTCAGGAAGTTTCAGTGATCGAATATTTCACTGAAGTATCCATCATTTCGCATCGGTGCATCTCTTGGTTACCTTGGTTACCATGCCAATTAGATGTGAACCTGAATGGCTGACTGAAAAATAGGACACATTAGCATAAATCTGGTTTACATTTCTGCAGTTTTTATCAGACTCCTGACACATCCCTCCATCCCCTCTGGCTACAGATTACCCAGGCGTCTCAGTTTTTACCTGAGTAGCGGCGCTTCTCTCTGTCTGCCTCTATTGATGGTGTTTTTTGTGGGAATGATTGATATTCTTTAACATGAACTTCATAAGCAGATTTTTCCATCAGCTGTCACTTCTGACTGTCAGGAGTGAAGGTGTGCACTTTGCTGTTTATTCTACCAGTATTTCCTCTTATGTATCTCAAGGTTAGAAGGGAAAAGCAAAAAGTCTCAATGATTCTGCACTTTAGAATCCAAAACAATCATTTCATTTCATGGAAAGAAGCTAGAAAGTACCTTATTGAACCTTTTCGATGTGAATTTTGCTGCAGGAAACCACCCAACTCCAAGTCCAGTCGCTCTGGACACTTTTAAGATCCACTGAGGTGTAAACCCCCAGAGTCACGTTACTCATTTATTGCAGCTGTTTAGTAAAATCTAAAAATCTAAACATGTCAAATAAATTCAGGACAGAAAATCTTCTGTAACTTTAATTTCTGCAGAAACTGTGTAAGCTTTTTTATTTAAATCTATCCATTTTATAGAACTCATAATTGTGATTGAATGTTAAACAGCAAACTTAGCAGGGTGCAGGAGAACATTTCCGCATTGCACCGTATTTACAACTAGGTTTCCTCCTTTTTTTTGCTCTTACTGTCAGAGACTGAGGCATTGATTTGCTGGGCTTATGTCAAAAGGTTAATGTACTGTTATTAAGAGGATTTCATTTTTCATAAGAGAAACATGACTTTGTCTGTGCTTCAAAACTTATTTTGTTGCCTTAAATCGGTCAGATACGTGCAACCCAGGAAGAAAACTGCAGCTCAGAGAAAATGATTTGTGGCATCTTCATCTGAAACAAACCTCAATCTGCTGGGATTCCTTACAAAACTTTTAACTGATTGGAATGTTTGTTTAATAGTATTGAAATAACTGTTCTTTTAAAATACCTTAAGATGACATCTTTACTGAATTAGTGCCATATAAATAAAATTAATAGAATTGAACTTCAACCTCACCGAATGTGGCACTCTACATGTATCTAAAACTTAAACATGTTCAATTAACCTTTATTTATATAGCGCCAATTCACAACAAATGTCATCTCAAGGCACTTTACAACAAAAGTCACTTCAATACAATTATACAAACATTCCAATCAGTTAAAAGATTTCTATGTAAGGAATCCAAGCAGATTGCAATGAGTTATCGATGTGAGGTTGTGCCCGGATCATGGAGACTCCAACCACAGCAATTCATCAGCAATCCCTCATACTGAGCAAGAATGTAGCGAAAGAGGAGAGGAAAAACTCCCCTTTAACAGGAAGAAACCTCTGGCAGATCCTGGCTCAGTACAAACAGTCATCTGCCACGACCGTCTGGGGGTAAGCTTTATCAAAAAGGAAGGTTTTAAGCCTAGTCTTAAAAACAGACAGAGTATCTGCCTCATGGACTAAAACTGGGAGCTGGTTCCACAGGAGAGGAGCCTGATAACTAAAAGATCTGCCTCCTATTCTACTTTTAGAAATCCTAGGAACTACCAGTAGACCTGCATTCTGAGAAAAAAGTGCTCTGTTAGGAACATATGGAACAATCAGATCTCTGATGTACGATGGAGCTGATTATTAAGGGCTTTATACGTAAGGAGGAGGATCTTAAACTCTATTCTGGATTTAACAGGGAGCCAATGGAGAGAAGCAAAACAGGAGAAATGTGATTCTCTTTTTAATATTCATCAGAACTCTTGCTGCAGCATTTTGGATCAACTGAAGGCTTTTAATTGCATTTTGTGGACTTCCTGATAATAAGGAATTACAGTAGTCCAGCCTTGAAGTAACAAATGCATGGACTAGTTTCTCTGCATCACTCCTGGACAGGATGTTTCTAATTTTAGCAATATTCTGAAGGTAAAAAAAAAAAATCTTAGAAACCTGTTTAATATGGGATTTAAATGTCATGTCTTGGTCAAAAATTACACCGAGGTTCTTTACATTATTACCAGAGGCCAAATTAATGCCATCCAGATGAAGTGATTGATTTAGCAGTTTCCTTTTTAAAGGTTCTGGTCCAAAGAGAACAACTTCTGTCTTGTCTGAATTTAAAAGTAGAAAATTCAGTCATCCAGGTTTTTATGTCTTCCAGACATGCTTGTAATCTACCTAACTGATTGGTTTCATCAGGTTTTATGGATAAATATAATTGTGTATCATCAGCATAACTGTGGAAATTAATTCCATGTTTTCTAATTATTTTACCAGTTGGAAGCATAAATATAGTAAAGAGAATCGGTCCAAGCACTGAACCCTGTGGTACTCCACAACTAACCCTTGAGTGTGAAGATTATTTATCATTAACATGAACAAACTGGAATCTGTTGGACAGATGTGATTTAAACCAGCCTAGTGCTGTTCCCTTTATCCCTACAACATGTTCGAGCCTTTCTAAGAGAATATTATGATCAACTGTGTCAAAAGCAGCACTGAGATCTAACAAGACCAGAACATCTTATCTTACGTTTAGCGATTTGTTCTACGTAAAAGTAGCTCTTAGTGCGTTTGTGAATAGGTTTTAGACGACAACTCCTACTAGCGGTAAGATAAGACTCTTTGTGAATACGGCCCCTGAACAGACACAAATCCATTATCTGAGACAATTAGAATATCATTAGTAACTTTCACCAGTGCTGTTTCAGTGCTATGATGAGCTCTAAAACCTTACTGAAATTCTTCAAACAGGTTGTTGCTGTTTAGATGCTCACATACTTGATCAGCAACATAGAAACAGGAATTGTTCCTTTTGCATGTAAGGCTGAATAAAGACGTTTTTTTTTATTTCAAGGGTGGGCATCCATCAGAATCCAATAATTATAGGCTGATATAATCTTTTTAATTTAAAATGTTTTAGGGATTTTCAAGTGGCCATCAAAAGAAAAAAAGCATTTATAAGGCACATTTGACAGATAAAATCACAAAGTGCTTTAAAAGTGCAATTAAAAGAAACAAATTAGACATGACGCAGCACCTGTAATTTCTGGTTACAAAAACCTTTTTGCCTCTTATCTAACTGGGGACTGTAGCATCACACATTTCACCTAGAGGTGGAATATCCCTTTTAGATGCTTCACATTTTTTGGTGTATCTGTATTTATTTTCTGCTTTGAGTCTTTGGTTCTTGTTATTCTCTCCACGACTTCATGCAATCTGCTGGGATTCCTCACATAGAAAACTTTTAAATGTTTGGAATGTTTGTGTGATTGTGTTGAAATGACTTTTGTTGTAAAGTGCTTTGAGATGACATTTGTTTGGAATTGGCGCTATATAAATAAAAGTGGATTGAATTGAAAAATTGACTTAATCACACTCTCCAGAATTTAACCATCAGGTTCCTTTTTCTTTTAAAAACAGTTTGTTAACCAGTGGAGTGTTTAAACACAAAATGTTCTCCCTCACTATTGATAAGGGTTTTGATAAGCGTCCTGTTTATGCAAATTACAGTTGTATTTATCATTTGCAAGTACCAAATGTAATCTGCAATCAACATTTGAATTTTTTCTTTAGATGAACTTCGATAGTTTGAAAGTGAAACTCAACTATGCTTAAACTGAGATGGTTGTAAAAATCAAAAACACAGAAGACAATAATTCCTAAAAGTGTGGAGTACCCAGAAAGAACTCACATTGACAGAACATGGCGCTCTGCAGATAATCCTCTGGCTAAAATATGTCCGCCTCAGACTAAATTCCCCCGAGCTCTGAGGAAGCTCCTCTGTATTTATTCAAATCCTCAGTATCTGGATGACCTTTAGCTAAGGGCCAGTAAGAAAGTTTTTTATTTTAGGTGTGAACTAAAAGCAATTTATTCAATATGCATGAAAAGTGGGTGAAAACCAAACAAGCATTAAAACTAAACAGAGAAAAATCAGAAACTAAATCAAAACCAAAACTGAAGGAGGAACATAGAAAAAGAAATAATATAAAATATTCTTGTTTAATCTTTAGAGATATGACCATAATTCATATTCTTCTTGCTGATTTGCTCCTGATTCTGTATTTATTCAGTTACTTCCTGCTATTTTTCATATCTTTCTCATGAATTTGGGGGAAAAAAAACAGGTAAGTCATGACCAAAAAGGCAAAATACCTCAACATGTACTAAATAGAAACTATTCTCTTTAGAATCTTTGATTGAATAACAAAATATATCACAAAAAACAATCAAAATAACATATTTATCATCTGTTTCTGAAGCAGACTTATAAGTCAGAAATATTTGGAGAGATAATTTTACTAATATTTTCCATGAAATGTGGTTGTCCTGAGTCGTGTGGGCGCGCCGCTCTGCTGGGCTTGCATATCTGCATGTGTGGGTGCAATTGTCGCCGAGTATAAAAATCTCACTGCAGCCTCAGGTGTGTTTGAAGCAGATTTTCAGGAGATTTACAGATAAATCATGGGAATCGTTGCTGACATCCAAACCTCCCAAACAACCAATCAGCCGCAGTCTCAGACAAATGCAAACGGGCAGTGAGACGGTCACTATGAGGACGTCAGTCACAACCGCTGTTGTTTCTCTTTGTGCGCATAACGGGTTTCTGTCCTCTCAAAGATGACAACAACAATGATTACAGCTATAATGGAGGGCAGAACAGCCAGTAGGAGCAGACGCTTCAGGACAATTTTGGCCGGCTGGATGGATGACCATACATTCAGACAAAGACTATTTAGCTATCATGTTCACAGGAATAGTAATCTTACCATCAAGTTTAATTTTTTCCCCAGCTGGTTGCTGATTGTCCATGAGCAAAGTAGAGTTTATGGTCCAGCCTTCCAGATAGCCAAAGAGCCATATGTTTGTTTTTTTTTTGCTGTTATTTTGACAGTTAACCTTGTTTTTTCTCTGTATTTTTCTCCCCATAGAAGCTCCACGTGGTCTGGTCTCCTGCTCAGTTACAACGCCCCCTGCTGGATGGGGAGCATTGGTTAGGATGATGCTCAAAGTGACCAAGCATCCTCCATGTCCTGTTATCAACAGTTTACTTTCTTTAATATAGAAAGTACTCTTCCATCAGTTCTTTTGTTCTGTCTGTGTCTCTTCTCTGTCTTCTCAGACCCCCAGACGGTCGTGGCAGAATACCGCTTGTATTGAGCCAGTTTCTGGTTCTGGTTCACCTGGAGGTTTCTTCCTGTTAAAGGAGAGTTTTTCCTGTCCACCGTCGATACATGCTTGCTCAGTATGAGGGATTGCTGTGGCTAAAGTCTGCATCAAAAGGATCCAACTTTCAGTCAATGACTTGATGCAATCTCTTGTCATTCCATAAACATAAAACTTTTCAACAGCTTGGAATGTCTGTATAATTGTATTGAAATGACTTTTTTGTAAAGTGCCTTGAGATGACATCTGTTGTGAGTCAGTGCTATCTAAAGGAACTGAACTGAATTTGAGTTTGATCTGTGATTTTACCATGTTTGAGAAAGGATCTCCAGAAACCGTTCAGATAGCTAAACAGACGCTCTAATGGCATGCACACAGTCCAGACTGCAGCTGGAGTTGTTTGGGAGAGAGGAGAAGGTTGTGCAGATTTGTGTATTCTCCCATCAGCCATCGTGTTAATGGGTTTACAGGGTCATTAATATAACTGGAGAGCAGCGGAAGAGGTAATGTGCTAAACTGTAATCAAATATTAGTTTCCGCATCAGCTCCCAAAAAACACGAGTTCTTTAAAAGGAAATAGGGAAATGCAAGTCAAATAAAAATGCCCCAAAACTGATATGAAGCAGAAAAATATGAAAATATTATAAAAGAGACAAATATACCAGCCGAGGCCCAACACTTTAAATCAGAAATATGTATGAGTTTTCCTAAATGTACTTCATGTCATGTGAAACAGATTTGTTTTTGATGATGTAAGAAGTAAGGAAAGTTTCAATAACCCCAAACAGCAAATACATAACGGATCTGGTTCTTGAAATAAACTTACTGCTCTTTGAATGATGAAAGGAGATAAATCCTTTTTAGCATAATAGTTCTGGAGTTTTGGATAAAACATTTAATACAAAGTTTAAATACCTTGTGTAAAATATTAGTAAAAAATTATGCTATCTATTTATGGGTTGCATTGATTCAAGCAGACTAATGGATGAGCTTAAATCAAATATAAATACATCTGTTTTCCAGTCTTTAACTGGTATTAAATCATTTAAAATAATGTAAAATATGTAGAACCCCACACAACAGCATGTAAGTTTCATAAAACCACTTAGAGCTTGGCATGTTAGTTGTGACCCTCAACACATTTCAGTAAAAATATGCAACATTTTCATAGATCTATCCATCTATCATTAACCTGTGTATTAGTAGACGTAAAAATAGGAATATTTCATGATATATTCATGTTGATGAATGAGTTTTTTTCCCCAAACTGATCGTCTTTTCTCAGGAACCCAGAGGAATATCACCAGTGGTATATGGTATTTTTTAGTACACTGGTCTGCGTTCACAAATCCTGACGGTCACCCAATAAACCTGTTATTCAACATCAGCATCACACTTATACCTGTCAGTTCAGTCATAAAACAATACAGCAGTTATCATCTAACTATCCCCATATCTGCAGAACAAGCCGCTGTTCAAAGGTTTAATTCGTCGGTAGGATCTCCATCAAACATTTTAGCAGTACACAAGAATAAAAGTGCTATCTATGGGCAATTTAATTAGTTTAGCACACTTTCAACAACATGGTAATTCAAGGTGCTTTACATGATTTGGTGATAAGGAAACAAAGAAAACATATCAAATATAATTAAACAATGAGAGCATAGAATGAACAGTAGAGAATGGAAAGCATAATTACCTACTCAAAGGCAGCTCAGATGAATTTAAAGTTTTGATTTAAAGCTTCTTTAAACTGTATTTCATAAATAGAATAAACTTATCTGGGTTTAGAAAGGCAAAGAATACATGTGTGAAGCATATAAGGGACATTTAAGTCCAGAAGTTCTGAATTCAGAAGAAAACTGAGAACTAAATTATAAGTTTTTAATTCTCAGACTTAATAATTACAGATCCAACACGGAGACAATTTCCCTATTTGCACCCTGAGGCTCAATAAAGGAATTATTAATTATTAGCATTTTTTTGTAATCCATATTAATGTAGTAGTTCTTTAGCAGGGCAGAGTGCAGATTAAGTCAATTTTACATAATTTATGGTACCAAATCTCTCTCACACAAACAGGACTTTTAAGGCAGACTAAATTCAGATCCAACAATTACGTCTATTGTAATCTTTAATCAACTCTTTAATCATATAGGACGATTCCACCCCAATTCATATTTTCCAGTAATCCTTTTTTTATGATCCCAGGCAATGAAATTTAAATTATAATTGAATTTGGTGAAGAAAACTCTGCTGATGGACTTTGCAGCGATCTCTCTCGTTTTCCTCCTAAACTTAGAGGACGTGAAAAGAAGAACTTCCTGTTGAAAGCAGGAAACTTCCTCCAGAACCAGTTTGGACTGGCCATATTTATCCTGACTGGGACTGGAGTTACACTAAAGCCCAACATACTTCAGATCTCTGGCAGATTTGGCTTTAAATTAATCTCGTTTTCTGATTTGGAAAAATATTGATGTGTTGTCATATCCACAGGGTTCTGATCCGGTAGTGTGTATATATACCCACATGAAAGAATAAAATATTATTTTAAGAGTGTGCACACTTCTGCAAGTTTTTGCATCTTTTTTATCTTTTATATTTTTCCTTCTTAGATACTTGCTTACCTTATTTGGTTGAGTTGTACAGAATATCACATGAAAAGTGGAAAATGCTCATGCTTTTTACATTAAAACAGGTGCCAACACAAGTTAAACCCACAGTACGTCTCTTATTACACACAGAAAACGAAAACGCTGGTAAATGAATTTTGAGCTCTAAAAGTGACAAAATTCAATCAGCACCAAGACCTGTGACAACATGCATCTCTTCTGTGCTAGATGATCACTTGTAAAAATATCGTAGCTGTGTAACCGTGCTGCACAGAAAGAAGGCAGGTTTCGAAGATGGATTTTATGTATAAATGAAGACAACATCCATAAAACGTTTCATTCTTCTTACAGTGTGGAGATTAGATCATCTGCATGAGTCTCACCGCCCTTCCTTTCATTTTACAGGCTCTGTGATAGATTGTTTGGTCCCTGTACATACCATGGATACCAAGCAATCTACAACCAACCATCGAGTAATTATTCAGGAGTAGGAAAAAAAATAGTTTTGATAGAAGATGGGTGGGGAACGCAAGGAGAGAAAAAGGAGAACAGTCCAACTGAAATATTCCTTCCATCTTGCCATTGCTCTCTTTACTCATTTAGGATTTTATTCAGTCATATTTACAAAAATAATTATGAAAACTTGTGATTTCAGTCATTTCTTGACTATTCATCTCTATAATTTTTTATTTAACAACCTGCACAAAAGTATAAATTAGTATAGAATGGTTTGTTTATGAGAAAGAAATGGAAATGTGTGGAATCATGAGGATGTGAATCAACCTGGAGCTTTCAGTTGGTTTCTTTTCACTTTTTAATGTTTTAGAAAGCATAACAATCTAACAACGTATACAGAATAATTTAGAAAACAGGTTTTCCAATAAAAGAGTAAAACTACAGTACCGACCATGGTATTTTGTTTTCCAGTGGAAGAGCTAAAGGTGGCATAAAAGCAAAACAAAATGTGTTTGATTGACAATGTCTGTGCTGTAATAAAAACTCCACAAGAAAATTCCGCTTTTGTTTAGCCTTTAAATGCAGTGTGTTCTGCATTTAAAGTTGGAAGAAAAGAAAAAATAGTCACTTCAGGTCTTGTGGAGATCATTTTGTATACTATTTTGGTTATATTTTTTTAATCGTTCACATTTTTCTCCGTCATTTATTAAGTTTTTGAACTATTACTTCACAATTCTTGCACAGGAACTGCTAAACAAGGTCATGGACTTCCAACTAAACACTGAGTGAATCCACTAACTTCATTTCTCACTGAGACTTTGGTCCTAGTTCAGGAATGCTGAAGGTACAAGTAGAACAGTTGAAATGTTCGGTTGTTAGATTATTAATTTGCACCATTCTTTATACTGTCCTCCAGCATCACAGCCTCTGTGAAGTGCATGGGTAAATTGTATTTTTCATGGTAGTTTACCGGCATCTGTGGAGGAAATATTTCTTGTTTGTGGGAAGGATGAGAGCTTCAGTAAGACTTTGTCTTATTTAGGGGTCAGTTCCTTCTGAGGATGGGAATAACTGACACAGCACAGCGGTAAGCTTTGGATAACACAAGAATGACCACAAACTTTATTAGCCATTGTTCTGATAGCATTAGCATCATGTTAGCGCTGTGTGCTTGGTATTTTAGCTCCCCAATGAAATCTGTCTTTTAATAGACCTATCATAGAAACATTATTAGATTGTTTTTCCGTTTTTAGTCTTGCATATTCCTAACACATTCAATGACGTTAGCGTGACGCTAACAGTAGCACGCTAACAATTTTGGGGTCTTGTGTGGAACATCTGTTGTGAATCGGCACTATAGAAATGAACTGAATAGAATTAAATACGTATGCATCTGATTATACTCACATTACCATAATTAAGTGTTATCTGACAAGTAGTTTGTGTGAAAGTGTTGTCAGTGATTTTAAAAGGAACACAGCATATTTTACTGTATAGGTGATTTCATTTTTGGGGGGTTATTTTTCATGTAGTCTGCTTGCTTAAACATACAACTGTCATTATTCAGTAAAATATTTATATTTTAAGAAAAGCCTCTCTTTTTATCGCTTTTAATTTCCACAGTATTGTGTCAGAGTTGGTGCTTTGCTAAACATACCCCATTACAATATTCTTAATGAGGTTTTGGACCATTAATCAGTCGTCTCATATTTAGTTATTGTGCAGGTTAGAGAAAAAGTTGCTGCTGGATGTAAAATGTCTGTGGAAAGTGGAGATCTGCGTTTTCTCTGTTTTCAGAATCTGACAGTGGACGGATGAAAACAGAGTTTTATGTGCCGTAACGTCTCCATCTGTGAAAAAAAAATGCTCCAACATCACAGTTACAGCGGCTAAAATCAACAGATTTAATGCTGTGCTGTGACCAAAGTGAGAAAAAAAATACTTTCTCACTCTACAGACACAGAGACTCCTGTGATTTTATATAATAATTAATAAGTGATTATTCCTAAACGTTCAGGGCTGCTGAGCAGGGGCGTATCCAGGAGGTTAATAAAGAGGGGCTAAAAGGGGCCCAGGGTGGGTCTGGGACTGTAGCACCAAAATATAAGCACAGATGTTCTTCTAGTGTAGACCCAATCTGAGCAGCTCACATTTTACAGTTTTTAACTGTTAAAAGGACATATAAAGTCATTTTGTTTGCTAAGGTTTATGTGATGGTGTCGTCTCAAACTCTGCTTGCTTTTCAAACAATTTAAGTGATTGGTGAAGAAGAAAATCAAAAAACATTGCAACTTTTTTCACAAAACACTGGATGGATTGTTTAGTTTATTAACTTATATTATTGCTGTTGACTGTTTGTCAAATAAATAAATAAATAAATACTAAAAATGTGCTTAGTTGGAGTTCTCTGTTTTTTGAAAGATAAAAGGCAAATGCTTGATCATTTTACAGCCACAACATTTTCATTATGCATGATTTGTTTTGGTTTAAAAATGTGAAATATTGTTCAATTAATCAAATTGCCAAAGTGCTAGATTATTCGATTACAAAAAGAATTGAAAACTGCAGCCCTATAGTGCTATATGCAGAGGCTTGGCTCCTCTAGGATGTTAGGAATGATTTAGACACAGAGGATTCGACTTCTATAGCAAGCAGCTGAAAGAAAAGGAGAAAGGATGTTAAAAACAGATGAGATGTAAAGACTTCCTCTTGTAGCCTCTGGATTGAAATGCTTATACTTGATGAAAAACCACAAATTAGATTCATAAAGGTGCTGTTATCTTTGGTGGTATAAGAAAGCTTGCTATGTCAGAGTATTTTATCTGTGAGAACAGAGCGCAGCAAACCTGACCTTCATAACCTAATGGCAAAAAAAATAAAATAATCAGGCCTTTGTGGAGCTCGGCTCCTTCCCTCTGCTTCACCTCTCAAGCCGACCCTAGAGTGATCCTCTCAGCGAACAAACAGATGTAGATTGCCACCTTCTTTTCTCAGAAACGGCTCAGCAGCAGGTAGCAGATAGTCTCCAGGTAAGGAGAGAGAAGGGCTGAACAAAATTCATGTTATATATTTACATACTCTTCCAACTACATGAAAAGCCATTCCCAGATATAACGGTTAAGCTGCAGATTTAAACTGTCTAAAATACAATGAAGGAGTCAGACAGAACAAAATTAATCCTGAAATATTTCCAGCTTGAAGGGAGTCAAAGTTAATGTTTCATATAAGCTGAAAAAAATAAATAAAGGGAACACTTAAACAACACAATTTTTCTCAAAGTCAATCACTTCTGTGAAATCAAACTGTGCATTTAGGAAGCAACACTGATTGACAGCCTGTTTCTCATGCTCTTGTGCAAATGTAATAATAAATGGAAATTATAGGTAATTAGCAAAACCCCGCAAATTAAGGAGGCGCTACCAGGACAGAGGCCCAGCAGTAGGACCGCTACCTCCACCTATGTGCAAAGAGGAACAGGAGGAGCGCTGGTAGAGCCCTGCAGAATGACCTCCAGCAGGCAACAGACCTGCATGTCGGCACAAACAGTCAGAAACAGACTCCATGAGGTGGTATGAGGGCCCGACGTCCACAGGTGGGGGTTGTGCTTACAGCCCAACACAGTTTGGCATTTACCACAGAAGAAGAAAGATTGGAAAATTCTCTACTGGAGTCCTGAGTTCTTCACAGATGAAAGAAGGTTCAGACTTAGAACATGAGACTGAAGTGAGTCTGGAGACGCCGTGGAGAACATTCTGCTCCCTGAAACATCCTTCACTATGGTAGTGGGTCAGTAACGGTGGGGGGCGGTGTTCCTTTGGGGGGCCACACAGTCCTCCATGTACTGCCATTAGGTACCGAGATGAGATCCTCAGATCCATGTGAGACCAGATGCTGGTATGGTTGGTCCTGGTTCCTCCTAATCCAAGACAATGCTAAACCTAATGAAGGCTTTGATGCTGTGGACTTGGCCATTATTATTCACCTGGAGGCCACACCCACTGCTGAGCCTCGTTCTGACTTGTTTTAAGGACATTACATCAAAGTTGGATCAGCCTGTAATGGGATTTTCCACCAGACCTCAATGGGTTGATACACCAGGTTTCCATTTTTGAAAGATTATGATGTCAGTACATTCAACTGTGGAAAGAACAATGTATTTAATAACGATATTTCATTCATTCAGACCTAGGATGTATTATTCTAGTGTTCCCTTCCTTTTTTCAAACAGTGTCAAAAACAGTGAAGTAGAAATTGGATGTTTAAAGACTGTATGAGACACTTAACATTTTTTTTCTCACTGTCAGAGAAAAAAAACTTTTCCTGTTTTGGGTCAAATTATCAAATTCATTTCTATTTTCTAAATAAAAAAATTAAAAATAGAATGTGTTGAAGTTTACTTACATTCTGTATTTGGTAGAATACCTTTAAGCTGAATGACTTGGCTCAGATGTTTTAGGTTTCAATCAACAAGCTTCTCATAGCAGTTTGCTGGAATTTTAGCCCATTCCTCCAAACAGAACTGGTGTAACTGGGCCTCCTTCACTGGCCTTCTTCCTCACACAAAATTATTCAGTTCTGTCCATTAATTTAAAAAAATCACTTTGTGATTGACATTCCAAACCATAGACTTTGTTGACTTTAGGTGGGAAAATTGAGGTTTTGTACTTTTTATGCTGTCTAGGTGTAATACTGGTGTTTAGTGGGTTTTTTTCTTTAAGAAGAACAGCATTGAAGAAAAGAAACAAGAAAACTATAAATGGCTAAGATTGAAGAAAAAAAACATGAATTCTGAGATGGCAGAATGGAATGAAAAGCAAAGAGCTTAAATACACATTCAACGTTTACATTCAACTATCTCTGAGCTAGGTGAGTCTAATCAAGGTAATGCTGAACAGCATTGGGGGGGGGGCGTTCTGAGCAGGAGAAGCTGTGGGAAGGAGACTAAATAGAAATAATCTACAAACCAAAAGAGAAAACATATGTACATAAACATATTAGACTAAACCAGAAAACAGAAACACAGGAAATCAATGAAATAAACAAAAAGGGATGAACCAGTACGGTAAGACCCGAGCAACAATAATGAACAGAACAGGAAAATGCTCTGGGTGTGGCAGCACCTACCTGCCTGCAGCAAAAGTTGCTTTAAAGAAAGTTAATCCAGCAATGACCTTTCTAAATCCACCAACTGGCGGCATAAAACTGGAGAACATTAGGAGTTTATGCAAACAGTAACATCTGCCAGACATTACAGAGTCTATGTTCCTCAGCTCCTCTGTGACCTTTCGCTTTATCCTGCATGAACTGAATGAAACTTAGCTCCTCTCCTTGCAGCAGCTGCTCCCTGCCTTTTAGCTGAGAGCAGAGATGCTTGGAGGCCCCTGCATGCAGTGGAAAACAAGGTATGGGCAGATTAGTCTGTTAATGATCACATGGACACACATATAGGAGGGTGCATTATATTACATATGCTCCCAGCCCAAAGTTTATGCTCACTGTTAATTCTTACTGCTGTCTGATTGGGTACCTGGTGCATCATTTATAAGGCCTGTTCACATCCAAACCAGGGTCTGCAAATAGTCTCCTCCCACGTAAACTTTGTGATTTCCAGAAAAATATGAATTATAATGAAAATATGATGCATTTATGAATTATATCACAGTATGTTTGTATGTATGTCTTCAGATTATATAGCAGTTGCACTCATTAATTGTGAAAAGGTGCATAGTGTGTAATTGAATTCAGTTTATGTATAAATCGTCAAATTCATAACAGATGTCATCTTAAGGAATTTGACAGAGAAATCATTTCAATACATTTATACATTTATTTCAGTCAGTTAAAAGTTTCTATTTGATGAATCCCAGCAGATTGTGTTGAGTCATTGATGTGAGGTTATTCCCAGAACATGCAGACTCCAACCTCAGCAATTCCTCAGCAATCCCTCATACTAAGCAAACATGTAGCGACAGTGGAAGGTAGGGCTGAACGATTTTGGAAAATAATCTAATGGCGATTTTTTTTTCTTCAATATTGCGGTTGCGATTTAATATGCAATTATTTTGGTGGGGCAAAAATATTGGGTATTATAAACGGATTTTTATACATAATTTACTCTAATCCATAAGATTGACTTATTTTAAGACAAAGGCAAATATTAACAACTTTATCTACTTTTAATCATCACACTCGATGGTCATCGGCGTCGTTCTGCAATCAATGTTTTCTTCCTTTTGATCCCAGCTAATAATTCCCTTCGGCTGCAGTGTTTTCTTCCGTGTGGTTATCCAGGAAGTAGGATGCTTGAAGGAACAAGCTCTGATTTTTAATCCTCCATCGATCTAATGTACTTTCAGACTCTGGTATGGCTCCATAGAGCGGTTTGATCTCAGGTCAGTTGTTACAAAATACTCCGCTGTTTTCGGTGCGGCTTTAACTTTCTGTCAGGATTTTTTATACAGCGCAGGTTAAATTTGGCTAAAATATGTTCGTGAGATTGAATCCTATCTTATTCATCATGGTTAACAAAGCAAACTTTTGGCTATAAAACCCGTTATAGCACAAATTATTTCCGTGTGCCGTTTTTTTATGTTCGTAAGGAGCGATTCTTTCAAACAGCTCGGTCAGCGATCCCTGTCGCCTCGAAGTGTCATGTTTAGGCTCAAGGAGGACCCAGATGCGGAGCGGCGTTTGTGGCTCTTACGGCCCATGTTTATTAATTGTCCAAAAAAAGGGCGAGAAGCCCAGAGAACTAGGGGAGGTAGCGACAACAACGACCCGACGAGGACAGACAGACACAGAAGGGTATATATACTGTGGGGAGGGTAATTAGGAAACGTGGAACACCTGGGAGCAGAGGCAGAAAACACAGGGAGGACTAATAAGACAACAGGTGAAACAAACTAGGACTAAGTAACTAAAACAGACTGGGAGGAAACAAGGAGGAATAAACAACACAGACAGGGACGGATCATGACAATACCCCCCCCTCAAGGTGCGCCACCTGGCGCACCAAGTAGGAAACTCAAGCCAGGGCGGGAGGAGGGGGTCCAGGACGGAGGGACAAAACCACAGTCCCCAGAAGACCCATGACGTGGCGGCCGGCGGCGAGGGATCAGCAGGCGAGGAGGCCGGCAACGAGGAACCAACAGACGAGGAGGCCGGCGACGAGGAACCAACAGACGAGGAGGCCGGCGACGAGGAACCAACAGACGAGGAGGCCGGACGAGGAACCAACAGACGAGGAGGCCGGCGACGAGGAACCAACAGACGAGGAGGCCGGCGACGAGGAACCAACAGACGAGGAGGCCGGCGACGAGGAACCAACAGACGAGGAGGCCGGCGACGAGGAACCAACAGACGAGGAGGCCGGCGACGAGGAACCAACAGACGAGGAGGCCGGCGACGAGGAACCAACAGACGAGGAGGCCGGCGACGAGGAACCAACAGACGAGGAGGCCGGCGGCGAGGAACCAACAGACGAGGAGGCCGGCGGCGAGGAACCAACAGACGAGGAGGCCGGCGGCGAGGAACCAACAGACGAGGAGGCCGGCGACGAGGAACCAACAGACGAGGAGGCCGGCGACGAGGAACCAACAGACGAGGAGGCCGGCGACGAGGAACCAACAGACGAGGAGGCCGGCGACGAGGAACCAACAGACGAGGAGGCCGGCGACGAGGAACCAACAGACGAGGAGGCCGGCGACGAGGAAACAGCAGACGAGGAGGCCGGCGACGAGGAAACAGCAGACGAGGAGGCCGGCGACGAGGAAACAGCAGACGAGGAGGCCGGCGACGAGGAAACAGCAGACGAGGAGGCCGGCGACGAGGAAACAGCAGACGAGGAGGCCGACGACGAGGGACCGTCAGACGAGGAGGCCGACGACGAGGGACCGTCAGACGAGGAGGCCGACGACGAGGGACCGTCAGACGAGGAGGCCGACGACGAGGGACCGTCAGACGAGGAGGCCGACGACGAGGAACCTTGAGCCTTGGGGGCCGGCGGCGTGGAACCTTGAGCCTTGGAGGCCGGCGGCGTGGAACCTTGAGCCTTGGAGGCCGGCGGCGTGGAACCTTGAGCCTTGGAGGCCGGCGGCGTGGAACCTTGAGCCTTGGGGGCCGGCGGCGTGGAACCTTGAGCCTTGGGGGCCGGCGGCGTGGAACCTTGAGCCTTGGAGGCCGGCGGCGTGGAACCTTGAGCCTTGGTGGAGGCGTGTTCGCCTGAACACCCTCGGCAGAGTCAGGAACCGGAGGCGTGTTCGCCTGAACACCCTCGGCAAAGTCAGGAACCGGAGGCGTGTTCGCCTGAACACCCTCGGCAGAGTCAGGAACCGGAGGCGTGTTCGCCTGAACACCCTCGGACGAGGCAGGAACCGGAGGCGTGTTCTCCTGAACACCCTCGGCGGAGTCGGAAACCGGAGGCGTGTTCTCCTGAACACCCTCGGAGAAGCAGGAACCGGAGGCGTGTTCCCCGAACACCCTCGGAAGAGACAGGAACCGGAGGCGTGTTCTCCTGAACACCCTCGGAAGAGTCAGGAACCGGAGGCGTGTTCTCCTGAACACCCTCGGCGGAGTCGGGAACCGGAGGCGTGTTCTCCTGAACACCCTCGGCGGAGTCGGGAACCGGAGGCGTGTTCTCCTGAACACCCTCGGCGGAGTCGGGAACCGGAGGCGTGTTCTCCTGAACACCCTCGGACGAGGCAGGAACCGGAGGCGTGTTCTCCTGAACACCCTCGGAAGAGGCAGGAACCGGAGGCGTGTTCTCCTGAACACCCTCGGAAGAGGCAGGAACCGGAGGCGTGTTCTCCTGAACACCCTCGGAAGAGGCAGGAAGGGCGTGTTCCTTCTGAACACCCTCGGAAGAGGCAGAACCCGTGTTCTCCTGAACACCCTCGGAAGGGGAACCGGAGGCGTGTTCGCCTGAACACCCTCGGAAGAGTCAGGAACCAGAGGCGTGTTCTCCTGAACACCCTCGGCGGAGTCGGGAACCAGAGGCGTGTTCCCCTGAACACCCTCGGTGGAATCAGGAACCGGAAGAGTGTTCGCCTGAACACCCTCGGTGGAATCAGGAACCGGAGGCGTGTTCGCCTGAACACCCTCGGCGGAGTCGGAAACCGGAGGCGTGTTCTCCTGAACACCCTCGGACGAGTCAGGAACCGGAGGCGTGTTCTCCTGAACACCCTCGGCGGAGTCGGGAACCGGAGGCGTGTTCTCCTGAACACCCTCGGCGGAGTCGGGAACCGGAGGCGTGTTCCCCTGAACACCCTCGGAAGAGTCAGGAACCGGAGGCGTGTTCGCCTGAACACCCTCGGGAGAGTCAGGAACCGGAGGCGTGTTCGCCTGAACACCCTCGGGAGAGTCAGGAACCAGAGGCGTGTTCGCCTGAACACCCTCGGAAGAGTCAGGAACCAGAGGCGTGTTCTCCTGAACACCCTCGGCGGAATCGGGAACCAGAGGCGTGTTCCCCTGAACACCCTCGGCGGAATCAGGAACCAGAGGCGTGCTCTCCAGAACACCCTCGGAGGAATCCGGAACCCGAGGCGTGCTCCCCAGAACACCCCCGGAGGAATCAGGAACCCGAGGCGTGTTCTCCAGAACACCCTCGGAGGAATCAGGAACCCGAGGCGTGTTCTCCAGAACACCCTCGGAGGAATCAGGAACCCGAGGCGTGTTCTCCAGAACACCCCCGGAGGAATCAGGAACCCGAGGCGTGTTCTCCAGAACACCCTCGGAGGAATCAGGAACCCGAGGCGTGTTCTCCAGAACACCCTCGGAGGAATCGGGAACCCGAGGCGTGCTCTCCTGAACACCCTCGGAGGAATCAGGAACCCGAGGCGTGCTCTCCAGAACACCCTCGGAGGAATCAGGAACCCGAGGCGTGCTCGACACCTCGGAGGAATCGGAACGAGGGGTCTCCAGAACACCCTCGGAGGAATCAGGAACCCGAGGCGTGCTCTCCAGAACACCCTCGGAGGAATCAGGAACCCGAGGCGTGTTCTCCAGAACACCCTCGGAGGAATCAGGAACCCGAGGCGTGTTCTCCAGAACACCCTCGGAGGAATCAGGAACCCGAGGCGTGTTCTCCAGAACACCCTCGGAGGAATCTCGGAGCCGAGGCGCATCCGTCTGGACGCCCTCGGAGGGAACTCGGAACCGAGGCGCATCCGTCTGGACGCCCTCGGAGGGAACTCGGAACCGAGGCGCATCCGTCTGGACGCCCTCGGAGGGAACTCGGAACCGAGGCGCATCCGTCTGGACGCCCTCGGAGGGAACTCGGAACCGAGGCGCATCCGTCTGGACGCCCTCGGAGGGAACTCGGAACCGGGGTTCCAGGTGAGCCTCTGAAGAGCGCTCAAATACAGTCTCCACAGGGGACCTGGGCTCAACATTCCTTACGGAGCTGTTCCATTGACCCTGGGTTAACTCAGCTCCACCTGAAGGAAACGCCGGCGCCTGGCTGTGCTGGAGAGGATGAGGAGGCAGACCCGAAACCGGCCGTGGGCGGCAGGAGGAAGCGGCGGTCGAATCACCGAAGCCGGAGGCAGCACCAAGCGGGACAGGAGGAGCCGAGGCGCTGCAACTCCGAGAAGGAGGTGAGAAACCTCCTGGAGCTGATGGAGCAGCTCGGCGACGCCTCCCTCCTCGTCGCCGGGAAGCAGGAAGAGGGCCAGTCCCAGAGGGATCACAGATGGGTGGCTGATCGGCGGAAGGAGCCAGGGAGATCAACCGGTCAACCCAGGAGGCAGAAAGCCGCGGCGAGGGCGGCTCACCCCGGGCACCGCCGCAAAAGTCCAGCTCGTCGTCCTGGGAGTCGGAGAAGAACTCCGGGAAGCCGTCATCGTCCTCCTCTGAATCGTCATACAAAGACGCAAGGAGGAACGACGGGGAAACATCAACTACCTTCCCAGGAGGACGCTCAGAAGCGCGGCGATGACTCGAGGCCCGAGGAGCGGAGAGGCCGCCCTCCTCACGACGGCGGGGCCCAACACCGGGCGGACAGCGAGCCAGACGCGATCCACAGAAAGGTGAGTTTGAATAGAGTCCTTGACTCACGCTCCAATCTATCAGTCCTCTCCACTCTTCCTCCGTGTGTTGGTGCTCCGCTGGGTCCAGTTGGTCGGGTCGTAATGTCATGTTTCGGCTCAAGGAGGACCCAGATGCGGAGCGGCGTTTGTGGCTCTTACGGCCCATGTTTATTAACTGTCCAAAAAGACGAGAAGCACAGAGAACTAGGGGAGGTAACGACGACAACGACCCGACGAGGACAGACAGACACAGAAGGGTATATATACTGTGGGGAGGGTAATTAGGAAACGTGGAACACCTGGGAGCAGAGGCAGAAAACACAGGGAGGACTAATAAGACAACAGGTGAAACAAACTAGGACTAAGTAACTAAAACAGACTGGGAGGAAACAAGGAGGAATAAACAACACAGACAGGGACGGATCATGACACGAAGTTTGTTTACTGGAAATTTAAACACTGGTGGCGGTTAGTTTAGCCGTGCAGCTCTCATATATGGTGGTGTGATGTTTTTAGGTGTTGATAAAGGTTAGTACTGTAGCCTACCTCGTGAGGCAGCAACAATACCAAGACGGGTTCTTCATAATACCTGGCGTTGCGCACCATCAACGTTTTCATAGCAGATATAATTTCTCACAACTGATGTACTGTTCCTCTTTGGTACCAAATATTGTGCAGCGTTGGATTCTCTTAAGCTTTAGGTCATTTTATAAAAGGTTAAAGTGCAGCGTTTCCTTCTCTCCCTGCATTTTCCGAGCTGTTTGCAAGTCACGTGACTTCATCAGATATGTTTACATCAAGTGAAATCGCAGCCTTTGCGATTAGAAAATCTAATTTTGTCACATTGCGATTTAATTGCATATGCAATTAATCGTTCAGCCCTAGTGGAGAGGATCCTAAACTCTGATCTGGATTTCACAGGGAGGCAATGCTAAAACAGGAGAAATGTGATCCATCTTTTTCGTCTTCATCAGAACTTTTGGCGTGATCACAGAGTAGAAATATACGTGAAACGGCTACATAACGCTACAGAATGAATGCGCTGGCACTCATTGAAGATCAGCCACTGGCAGCATTTGGACGGCAGGAGTTTAAGAGCTTCCTCGCTCCATGATGAAGACTGACCAATCAACCAATGCAGATTCCCTAAAGCTGTCCTATAAGGCGAGACGAGGCATCGTTCTGGCTGATCTGGGTTCTGATGATATACCATCTTTGCCTCCACCTTCTTTCTTAGGTGTGACACACTGCTGCAACCACTCTTGGTTTGTGACACCTAAACCTAGTTTTTAAAAATAAACACCTTCTGACAAGCTTGAAACAGCAAGGAGTGCTGAAACGCAATACATTAGTTGTATTTTTTTTATTTGCTTTTGTTCCAATCTTATTTTTAATACAAGAAGTAATCACATAATTCAACCTTTATATTTCTTATTCGTTTTATTGCTGCTGCTTTGGTTTTTGACTTGAATGTCTCTTGCCACACATTTTCCAATAGCTGACTATATTTTTGTCTGTTATTGTGAAGCACTTTGCTCGTCTAAAGCTCTAGATAGATCAATATTGATTGATTGATTCACTAATAATGTATGTCAGCCGTAAAAACCTGGATTCCACTCTTGGTGGAATAGCTTTTTGTCTGCCACTCAGTTGCCTTGGTAACCAGTGAAATGCCCTATATCATCAACTATGCTCGCTATTCATTATGCACTTTGCAGGGACCGTTTATGGTAGACTGTGTGCGTGTAGGAGGCGGGAAAAGATCAAAAATCACCTGAGCGCATTTCTAGGCAGAGTGTGATTAATAAAGTGGAAATTTCCAGCAGCCGTGCAAATCTCGCTTTTACAGATACAAACATTTCTTTGCATTAGTCAACTTGATTTGCTGAGGTTTGGTCCGGTTTTAGGAAGGGTTCTGTACAAAGTTTTTTTAATTGATGTTATAAAGAAACATTACAGCCTCAAACCTACAAATCCATAGAGACACAACATCCAACTATGCTGTGGACGTTGTGTCCAGTGATGGACTGTCCACCTGTCCAGGCTGTTCCCACACAGGTGAGCCGATTGGCCCCTTCTGTCTCCACCCTGCATGGATGTAGTTTGTAATAACATCACCTACAGATATAATATATAAAATGTGTGATATTTACCATCCTCCTATCCTAAACTGTAACACGGCTCCAGATATTGTACACACAGGGTGACATTCTGTGGAAGAAAAATGAAGCATTAATAAAGAAAGCTGTCCAGATCTGCTTGTCTTTACCTGCACTATAAAAGCGTAGGAATGGGACTTGACAGGCCTTGCTAATAGAAGCCAGTTTAACGTGACTGCTGCTGTGACTGTACTCTGCTGAATGATGGATACAGCTGTCTGACTGAATGACTCCCTTGTGCGTGAATGTGCCACTTTATACGCAGTGTGTGTTTGTCCTCGGTGTGTGATTGTGGCAGGCTGAGAATGAAGGATACATTTCCATCTGAATGGCATCCGTGTGTATCTAAGTGTGTGTGTGTTTGTCCTCTGTGGCTCTACAGTAGGGAGAGATGATAGATGTCAGTGACAGGTGTCTGGTTGGTGATGGATGCAGCTCACGTATGCAGATGCAGAAGGAAGCAGGACATTTACTTTATCACCGTAGCAAAAAAATACCATGGCTCGTGTTTATCAGGACTCCAGGTGGCAATTTAAGGGAAGATACAGATAAAGTTTTAGTAATGGTTTTTGGAAAGTGGGTCAGAGTGCAATAAATAGTAATCAGATCAATCTGGAGAAATTAGAATTTAAACAGAGAAATAAGAAAAGCTTTTTGCACTTTTTCATGGAAAACATCATTGTATTGAAGAAATTCCATCTTATTGGGTTTATCAATAAAAAAAGACAGGTTTCTTTATTACCGGTGGGTTACATTACAGATTGCTTTCCCAACGAAAAAAAGGGCTCGGCTCAGACAAAGGTAGTGGAAACGCGCTAAGTAGAGGCGGATCCCATCCAGTCCGGACCGAGGCGACCCCAGTGGAAAATAGTGATGGGTTCTCATGGTTTAGGTAAAGGTTAGGCTATGTGGGGTCAATCCCTTTGAGAAGCTATGTAGTTTGGAAAGCACTTTATAAATAAAGACTGATTGATGAAAAATGAGCCACACAAACTCCACACAATCAGGTTTGAACTCCTGATTGGCTGCAGTCTTTTCCTTTTTGCAAAACTTTCTGTCAGGAAGCACACAGCAGGAATGAACCATCTGCTGCGCTAAATCCCCCTCAATCTGCAAAACAATTTAATTATAGGTAAAGTACAGTATTTCCAGCCACCCGCTACCATGACGCACTGCAAGAAAGCATCAACATCACAAAAGATCCTCCTATAAATCATCTATCAAGTTTTTATCATCCTCAATCACTGCCAGAAACTAACATAAGCAGAATAGGACACACTGTAATTGACATAATATCACAATGGTTAAACTTTATGAAGCCAACAACCAGCTTTGAGCTGTTTTCTAATGAAAACTAATCAAAGGTTTCAAGTAACAAAGTACAAATACTTAAAAGAGTAACTCATCCCCTTTCAGATTTAATAATATAATAACAAAACTTTATTACAGACTCACAGGTCCATATGAGAGACAAAACAAGACACACAATACAATAAATGTATAAATATATAAAAGACACTAACTGAAAAAAAATTTAAAACTTTAAAGGAGACAGCGACACCAATGCTTCCATAACTTGGACTTCTTACCGTGTTGTGCTAAATTTGATGCTTGTCAAGGCCATAATTATGTAATTCTCTGAGTTGATCAACCAACATATACATTTGTACATCAAATTTCTCAAAGTTGCTTGCAGTGTATTAACGCATGCAGCCACAAACATCTCACTGGCACTACACCACCGTGGTCTCCTCAGCAGAATTCTCAGTGCATCATTGTAAGCTACCTGGAGTTTATCCATGCAGGCTCGCTTTGCTGTAACTAGACCACAGAGAGGAGTCCAGAATGCTCTGAACAAAGCAACTTTCACTCTATCTGTACAACCACCAAACTTGCAAACCAAACTATTCGCCTGAGGAGGAGGGCTGGGCGTGGTCTACGCTGTGAACTGTAACGGCTGTTTGCAATAGCAACGTAAGATTGTTCACCTCAGAAGGGGGCAAGTATGAGAATGAATATTTCTCTCCACATCCTTCAGAAGGAATAGACTAAAGGCTGGAACGTTCCAACTCGCTGCGGAGGTGTGACCGAGAGCGAGTGTCCTTTTATACTCTACAGCGGCAGGACGAGGCTGAGCCCGCAGCAAAGCCTGATTCAAATTCAAAGTGCACTGCCGTGTCAGTATTAACCAGAAGATGGCACTCCACTAACACTTTTTGGTACAAAATTATTATTTTTTTACTGTAATGTACTAAAATACCAAAAATAGTGACCAGCGTGTACACAGCTCTATTAGACACTCATTTAAAGAGTTTATCAGCAACAAAAAGGGAGTTTTGGGTTGAGTTGCATTTTAAGTGGAACGTTTGGGGATTTCTACTTCTACTTCTTACATTTTAACACAATTATCTATACTTTCTACTCTTAATTTAGCTGTTTTATTAAAAACAAACACAATAAACCAAACAATGCAACAACTGGATATAATTTGACTGCGGTTTGATAATAATTCTAAACATCTACCGTTCTGACAGCCTGGATCCATCGCATACCGCGCTCTCAGGGGTCAAGTTAGCTGAATATTTTCTGTATTTGTCGGGTTATTTAGAATGGTGACAGAAAAATCTGAAGGTGGCTCAGAATTTCTGACTGATTACAATTTACACCCCTGGCCATTTGGTTCAGACGCGCGGACTACGGGTAATCAATAAATTATTAGTAAAAACAATTCCCATATAGAAATCTGAGCATCATCTCAGACCGGGAGGCCTTGGAACATGACTGTTACCACGACAACTGGTTAAAGACTCGCTTTAAAAAGAGGTCAGTGCTATCCTCATCATGCCACGCCTTTATCTGCCAATCTTTCCTGATTTCAGAAGCATGGCTGAAGTGCAGCTTTTAATTCCAATCTCTACTGTGGCAATAGAGCGCAGTAATATGTCTATATTCATACACATTTTAATACACAGAAAGAAAGAAAATTGTAGATACTGATCTATCCCGAATCATCATCTTTCTTATGTAACGAGGTAAACTAGTAAAATATAAAACGACACACCTGATGATGTAAAAATGCTGATTTATTTACTGTAGCTGACCTCTAGCCGTGGATCAACCAATTCACAGTCCAGCCAGGACAAAGCGGACATATTGTCCCAAATGCGCCATTACAAACATGCAGCCAGTCATCATATCTTTCACTCAATGAAATACATATTAATGCTCAGCAGTAAAACACTAAAATGTATTCATTTCGTCTAGCTTATTTTTATTTTTTTCATATATCTAACACTATATTCATTATGGGCTTCAGTAAAATGTACATTACTTTTATATTTGAAGTAGTTTTGAACCCAGAACTTTTCTACTATTACTTCAGTAAAAAACTTGACTTGACTCTTCAGATCTGCACAGATTTCTTTGTAAACCCGAGTATTGATACTTCTACTTGAGTTTTGAATGTAAATACTTTTGACACTGATGGATGGAGGACCCTGCTGGACGCTGCTCTGCTCCAGAAAACAGCTCTTAGAATTTCACCTGATAAAATAATTACTTTCTCTGCAGAGCCTGAACATTTCTACGTGTCTCTCTTTAAAATCTTAAGAGAATTTCCTACGTTTCTCTCCTTTATTCCTCCAGTGTTTTATTGTCACTTTGTTCCCAAATGCACTTGAAGGCAGCATCTCTCCTCCTGCCTTCTCTGAGTCCAACTATCCATCCGACAGAAAAGCAGTTTATTTATCCTGCTCCATAGTCTTCATGTTAGTTTGTTTGTCCTCATTCAGACGTCCCTTGGGGTTCTGCAGAAGGAGGTTTTAGGAAGATTTTTTCTGAGGTTGCTGAGGTCTGCCGGCGGTAGGAAGGGGCGCCTCTCATCAGTGATTGGGGAAGTCATGGACACTTCACGCTGTAACAGTCAAAGGATTGGAGCGAATCAATAAAAACACCCACACAGCCACTGCTGGCTGTGCTGCAGCTTGCTCTAATCAGTCTGAGGCTGAGGCTGCCTCTGATGGCAGATTGATTCCCTCTCATCCTTCTTTTTACCTCCTTTTCACACTTTCTGTTTACCCTTTTGTTTCTCTTTCTCTCTCAGTCTGACTCGACTGCTCTTTGTCTCAGTCTTTCCATTAATTTGTTTCTCTCCTAACCTTGGACTGTCACGCCCCCCCAAACAGTGTGGATCCAGACACCTCTTTGCTTTTTGATCACATCCTAACCCCCCCATCTTCCCCTACTTCTCTTATTCTCTGTTCTGTGTTTATCTCTTGTCTGGAGTAAAAATAGACCTAGTTAAGAAAGACGAAAAACATCCCCGGTTTTAACTCCATTCAGAATCTTAAACATTGCACAAGCAGGGCTGCTTTTTTTGCTTATTTACGCATCAATTGTTCCTCTAGTAACATCTTCAGAAACTAAGAGAATACTCAGCTTGAAGAAACCAAATGAAATAGATTATAGAAACATTTATTCATTGATTTGCATGGTTTAATCTGTGCTCTACTCTTCGCTCTGATCCGATCTGCTTTGCTGCATGTGGTAGAGAACTGTATGAAGTGAATGAAGGTAGCGAAACCAAGAAACCAAGCATGTTTGAGATCAGGAAGGGAGATGAGTGCGGGTTCAGAAGAACAAACTTGTGGCTCAGTCACACACTTCTGATGGAATATGTTGAAAACGTTATTTCAGATCCTCTCCCCTGGTGTAGATTCTCAGCCCCAAACTAGTTTATTTATTTACGGCTGTAGTATCGCGGTGTTAGTGGTTTTATTTATCTGCAGCAGTGAAGGAGGTTTCCACCTGAATCTGGCCCGGCTCAGCAGGTTCTACAACCACCTGTGGCAACAATACAGCGCACTAGTTGTTTTCCCTTTGACTTTTTTATTCTCTCTCCTTGTTGTGGAGGAATTTAAAATGTCACTTTAACCCACTGAAGCAATGATTCTGAACAGCTCCCTCTTAAAGCAGGTAGTGGTACCTTTGTAGCTTCTGGGAATTCCTACTACGGAGGACCGGTCCACTTTTGTTTCTCCTCGCTCTAGGTAAGGTGGTTTTGATGTCTCTAGTTCAGGAATAGTTTAAGACAAGCTAAAAGGAGGCAAGACCATTTTTATTTATATAGCACACTTTCAACACAGGGCAGTTCAAGGTGCTTTACATATGATTAGAATACATATGAGCAGTTAAAATAAGAAAATAAACAAGAAAATGCAACAATGTAGGGACAAGTGAGTAAAAAACACAGGTTTAGTTCATTAACCTAAATGGCTGAAGAAAGCTCACAGTTTTTAACACAAGAAAGCATTTACAGTAATTAAGACAATAATTCATGTGGCAATTAAAAACAAACAAGTAAAAACAGTTACTCATAAGCGAGCCTAAGTAGGTAAGTTTTAGTTTTAGACTTAAAAGAGATCAGTGTATCTGCAGCTTTGCATTCTCCTGGTAGTTTGTTCCAGATATGAGGAGCATAGAAACTAAAAGCTGCTTCTCCATGTTTGGTTCTGGTTCTAGGGACCATCAGTAAACTAGACCTGGAGGACCTGATTGGTCTGGATGGTTTGTACCATCAGGAAACCCCTGACTTCAGCTGCAGTCCAAACCTTGGGGTCCTTAACTCGTTTCAACAGGAAACGTAATCAGAACAGACAGAAATCACATGTGGTGGTCCCACAGGGCTCCATCCTGGGGCCTCTTCTGTTTAATATCTACATTTAATATCATAACAACCAATAAGATTAGTTAGCATAACTATGCAGATGATACTCAGCTTTACATTACAATGTCATCAGGTGACTTTGATCCTATCCAGACCCTAAATGAACAAATCAATATCTGGATGACTCATCATTTTCTCCATCTGAACAGACACAAAAGTGATGTAATTATTTTTGGACCCAAAGAGGAACGACCAAAAGTCAGCACACAGCTTCAGTCAATCCAACTAGAATCTACTGATTAGGCCAGAAATCTGTGTGTAATAATGGACTCAGACCTGAACCTCCAGGGTCACATAAAGGCAATAACAAGGTCAGCTTTCTTTCACCTGAGGAACATTTCTAGGATTAAAGGACTGATGACACAAGGAGACCTAGAAAAACTCATCCATGCTTTTATCTATAGTCCTTTTGATTACTGCAACAGCGTCCTCACAGGTCTGCCTAAAAAATCAATGAGACAGCTGCAGCTGATCCAGAACGCTGCTGATCGTGTTCTCACTAGAACCAGGAAAGTAGAACACATCACCCCAGTTCTAAAGTCCTTCCACTGGCTCCCTGTAGCTCAGAGAATATGCTTCTAAATACTCCTACTAGTTTATAAATCACTGAACCAAAGATGGAGAAGCAGAGTTTAGGTTGAATTTCTTTATACAGCGCTGATTCAGAACAAATGTAATCTCAAAGCACTTCACAAGAACATTTATTTCAGTTCAATCATAATACAGTCCAATCAGCTTTAAAAGTGTTCTACTGCAGCAGATTGCGTCCAGTCATTGACTGACAGTTGTGCCCTGTTTTATGCTCCCATTATCTGGAACAAACTTTGAAGCCGCTGCAAAGCGGCTGAAACACGGAGTTCCTTCGATTTAAGGTTAAATACCATCTGTGTAAAACCATGATTTGTTTAATATTCCTTTTGTTTCTGATGTTTTCTTTTTCATTGTTTTATTACTGCTTTCATTATTCCCCTAATTACCAAAAACACCTTGAAATGAACTGTTCCTGAAATGGTGCTATACAGATAACTTACAGATGCCTTAAATATCCTTCAAAATCTTAAACAGGTTTTGCTCAAAAATATTTCAAACGCTGAAGCTGCTTGACAAAATTATAACTGGTGTGCAACAGATAAATGGAGAAGTCAGCAGTGAATCACAGAAAAATTGTTCCGCCATTTAGACAGTAGCTCATAAAAAAGAGCTGAAATGTCAGAGAGAAGAGAAAATGAATGCTCATTTAATGCAAGAAACAAATGCGTCTGTCAGACTTATAGCCAATCCAAAATGGCTTTAAGAAATCCACAAGCCGTAATGACTAAAAAAGCTTAAAGTAGAACTGGCACTAAATTCTCCGCAACGTTTGGGCCCTTTTTAGCCACACTCTAAGTACCTTAATACTATATCAAAGGATGGCTTGCCTTAATTCAGCCTTGTTGTAGAATTACAGGTGTGTCAAAGGTAGCCCTTCTGTTAGCATTAGCACAGAACGACCGGGTTTCGGAGGGCGGGGCCTAGGCTAAGCACTTCTGGGTCAATGAGTCTCTAACGATATTTCGAATGTTCAATTATAATATATAATCTTTAGCATACTAGCACCAATGCTACATAAACAAACTGGGGTATTAGCTGTGAAGCTAATTCTGAATGTTAGCTTTGAAGCTAATTGCAAAGAGAACAACTCAAACAATGCCACAATGTGTACTAACAGCTGAAGGACATTATTGAGGAAATATGCTTACTTTTGCTGGTTCAAGGAGAGTTGGTATTAATCCTGTTAGAAGTTTAAGACGATCTGTGAATCCACTGCTTTATTGTCTCAAGATGGAAAAACCGTCATCCTAGAAATGTTTGCCACAAACTACCAAAAGCTTCAGCAGTCGGTCAGGCACATTCCCTGCATACATCAAATCTATCCACAAGCTTTTCAGTGGCTCAGAAGTGGGGAGGACAAAAATATTCATGTTCTCTTTTGTACACCCAGGTACAGAGCAGTTTGGATGCGGTCTGGACTCCATGCTGTTGGTTTGTTGTTTGCCTGTTACCGTAGCTCTCTGCGCCGCGGAGGGAGGGACTTGCAGGGTGTAGTAGTTCAGGGAAGGGGGTAATTGGGTGGAACTCAACACGTAATATACCGAAACGTGTCGTCATATGCCGAACTGCTAAACAGCCCGTTTCTGAGTGCTAATTTCACTATGTAGGCAGACATACCCCGGAACAAAGGAAAGACTAATCAGTCATTTTAACCCCGTAGGCAGACTGGGGCAACTCAAAGATATGATCAAAAACCTAAACAAATGCTAATTTCATGCCAGTTCCACTTTAATAGAGCTAAAGTGTGAATAAATCAGACCATGCTGGTGCTGAAATAATAGGGCAAATCGCCAATCAAATCAGAGCTAGGTTTGTTAAAAATATTAATAACATTGGGTGACAAATCAGTTTTGTGGCACCTGTGTTGCTTACTGATTTAAAGACAACAGGTCTAATTTATCACTGGTTTGCGCAGCATCGCAAAAACAGGCTGAGGCTGATCTAGCAACACGGCGCAGAGCGCATTAAACCCACAGCAAGACGCACGCAATCCTTTTAACGCTCCGTCCAGTTTCTCACGTAGTGGTTAACCTTCCTGGAGTCCAATTAATAAACTGTTATAATCATATATAATACGATAATGATAATTGGCATCATATGTGACATTTTACAAACAAAATTCAGACATGCTGCAGTTTTAATGTCTAACCCTGCAATACGATGTGTGCATGCAGCAGAGAGCACCACATGAATTACAATTATTACTGACAAAAGAAAAACAGAATTCACAGCATTTTAGACAAATTTTTGTGCCAAAGACGCATCATGGATCCGTGCGCATTATTCCTCCTCTCTCTAAACGTGGTGCAGCTCGAATTAGCGGCAGCAAACTCCTCATTTGAAGACTGCTGCTTGCGCCTGTTAAGAATTGCTCAGAAAATCTTAGAAAAATCACCCACAAATTAAGTACATCCCACTCACACAAACTTTTAGCGCCACACGCAATGTTGCGGTCATTATCCGGAATCTTGATAAATCCGCCCCAATATCTAGTCTACTGGGCTGATATTAGTTCTGTGTTTAACAATACTTTTAGTTTTGATGGTGGTGATGATGATCAGCATTTTAATCATAATGATGGTGTTTCAGATCTAAGTTTCTCCCTCATCTGTTGTTCTTGAATGGCTGTAAGGCAGAACATGTTGGACTGCATGTTTTGTTTGTTCAATCTGTTAAACTAACCAAAAACATGTAACTGTAATGGAAAATGATCTAAATTATCCTGTATTTGAAACAAAATGAAATGAAGCTTCTGACTTCACTCTGACCCACCTAACATCAGCCGGGCTTATTGAGGCACACCTGGTATTTCAACAATACAGCACCTATACATACACAGATAACCAGACCACAGGAACTTTGCTATTTGACTTCAGGCAAAAAGCCTATAGTTCTTTTCCCCAAGGTTTAAACACACACACGCACACACACACATCCGTCAGCTCGTCTCTCAGCTTGTGCAGCAGTCAAGCTAAATCACTGCTGGCTGAGGTGCGTGAAGGAGATCTGGGTTGGACCTCTGGATGGAGCAATGAGGAGGTGGAATATATGTGAAACAATCATGACTTTCATAACTCAACGTCTGTTTCAGGCTGAAGCACTTACTCCTGGATCAGAAGTCATTACTCATTCTTTACTGTAGACGCAGTTTGGAAAATCTTTGAGCTGTTTGAGTCATAAAGGGGAACTACGTAAGTGCAACATAATTTTTTAAACAATTTACATTTTTTACGTACTAATATGCTCGTGCCTTTGTGAAATGCTTCCACCTCAGTTCTATTCAGCTCCATCATCCAAAGAAAAACAACACTGAGGTCAAGGAAACATCTTCTCATTGAAGTTGATTCACTCTTTGTCTGTAAATGTGATTTGTTGCAGAGGAAATCAAGAACGGCTCCGCTCACCCTGCAGGCCTTCATGCTCAATTCAAATTTTTTGATCAAACAGGATTTTTTTATTGATATGTGCTTGTTCACACTGTTAATAAAATGCGACAGCAGACACACTCCAGAATGAACCGTTCACGGCCTGGTAGCGACCCGCATGCGCAGAAGAAGACAAGACGTCACAAACAAGGTTCTGTTTACGAAAGGGAAAATAAAATCCTGGGTGCCTATCGATGTTTGTGCAGAACTTTGGTAATTCCTGCAGTCGGAAGCAACAAACTGGCTTCAATACTCATGAGTGACCTACATAACAACTATTTTACGTGTGCAAACATACTTAGTTTATATATATCATTAAATATATAAAGATTAAATCTATGAATACTATTAATGTAGTGATATCTTTTTTATAAACAGCAATGCCCTTGTAATGGCAGTTAAGACTCTTAATAAAGATGAGAGAGATTCCTTTAAGAGTTTGGAGGTTTTAATAAAAGTTGAATCAAATAGAATCAATATTTTCTCCGGCAGTGATGTCTTCTCTAACCTCGAACTCAACACCTGTTGTCTGGCTCCTCTGCTCTCAGTGTTAATAATACTAAAAGATTAATCATAATAATACATTTTTCGATCACAGTCTCCTACCCATTTATCTAATCTCAAAGATAAATCAAAATACTAAGAAAAATTAACAATCAACACTAACAATTACTAACCTAAGAGACGGGCAGCATTCAAAAAGAAAGACAATAAAAGTGGTTCAAATAATTTCAATTATTACATGTCACATTGAATCATATCTAACAAAATTATCTAATCTAAGCATCCATCTTAATGACATTATCTGAACTTCATAACAGCATCCCATACAAAAATCCCGCTAGGGCGTAAGATAAGCAACCTCCCAACTATGGTCGTGTTGTCCTTGCTCACGACAGGCGGGCAAAAGTATGAGACGGCCCCTAGCCCCATAGGTGGCACTCCTGTTTGGTTCCTCATTAGTCAGGATGCATAAACGTAACTGCAAAACAAAGAAAAGGGGCACAATGTTAGGCAGTATCAATCCAGTTAACAACAAAAATCAAAACAATTCTAAATATAAATTGAAACATGTACTCTTCCCTTAAATGAGTCAGGCATCCACAGCGTGAACCTCAAAATCAAGATCAGTCACTCTTTGCTCAGCACCACAGTGACCCTTTAAGAGGTTATACAAAAGAACAAATCAGAAGTAATCAACCATAATATAAAACAAACAAAGGGAAAAAATTCTGTAATCCCCCTTTTTCATTCTTAACTAACAACTAAGTATGAAAAACTAAAGAACAAAACAAATATCAAAACTTAACTGATTAAAGGACTAAAACTAAAAAAAACATTACTGTAAATGAAATTGATTTGAATAAATGAAATGGAATAATAAATGAATAATACAAATTTAAAATGTAACTGAAAAATGAATAAATGATAAAAATGAAAAATCAAATCAAACCCCTCTTTTCTCTGTCATCTCTGGGATGAGACCGCTAAACCTCCTTAGAAAAATACAATACATCAGTCACAGGGAAAAAACATCAGACAACCTAATTCACAAAGTGATTTAAAGGAAGTCGTCATACACCTGTTAAACTAATTAATTATATAACTCGAGGTCATTCAGCAAGTCCATACCTATTTCATCTCCAAACAGTTCTTCTTTCCCATCTCCATCTCATCGAATCGAGTCTGCATCAGGTCCCTGGTTGCCCGTCCGATCAGTTAAGGATTTTGCCATCATCTGATGTGTAAAAGCTTTTTCAAATACTGTAACTGCCAGCCCTCTGACACAAGGAATGATACAACACCCAAAAACTGTAAAAACTGCTAAGGCAGTAACCACGCTCCCAAAAATAGAAATAGCTAGAGATTTCCATTTACCAAAAACCGAATCTAACCAACGAGTCAAATCAGTGTTAACTCCAGCATTTTTAGCAAGGTTCTCTTTCATCACTCTCAGGCCTTCCAAGGCTCTGGTAATACTACCATTAGAGTCTGTGTTCCCTGGGATGTAAGTACAACATTTTCCTCCCAACATAGCACAAACCCCTCCACGCCATCCGGTTCTCCCATGCTACGAGGGAAGTGGCATGTAGCTGCTCAGCCACACCTTGGAGAGCATCGTGTGTGTAGTTGACAAATCTCTGCTGGTTGTAAAACAGATAGTTAATCCAATCCACATTTTTATTGATAGTAGGCCACAAAAAAATTGACTCAAATCCTGCTGCAATCTGATTTCTAGCTTTAAACTGATCTGGAACCCCACGCGGCACTCCAATTGCATCGATGTAAACATGCTCATCAAAGCTACCTGGAACTGTCACCGTTCTCCTAGACATGTGATGCTGGAAAGTTCCATCCTTTCTGAATGGATCAACTGCAATAGAAACATCATAAGCTAACATCACATGAGCACACATACCTTTCCAGTTCCGGGGCAGTTTGGATCTCAGCCTGCCGTCACCACACACCCAGTAAACGTCTGGGCCTGCCTGTTCCTGATTTAAAATCCACCTACGCAGATGAATTCTAGAAGAGCAAGTCCAGTAATCAAGCTTTGTATCATCCACAAGCTTGTCAGACTTCCAACACTCAGAAAAAGAATCCTCTTTATCATTACGATGAAATATTTTTGAACACTTTCCTGAAAACTCACCCATGTCAGCTTGCTTTCCTGACCTTGTCACATTAAAACAAACATAAGACGCATCTGGTGCTGGTTGTAAGAGGTCAATTAACCCAGGAGCTTCAACAGATTTTTCCAAACTGCAATGCGCAGCCCAGAACTTATCAGAACCCGCTGCTGTTACAGCTAAAATACAATGAGAGGCACAAATACTGCACTTTCTACCTTTCAGGGTGAAATTAATTCTGGGAGCTTGTACGGTGTCTGCTGGATCAGAAAAAATTGAATTTTCAAATAAATTCAGTGTAGCGACATTCCAGAGAATTAAAAGGAAATAATCATAATTTACATTCATTTTTTAACATTTCTTTTTGAATTTTAGTTAACTTGCAGAATGAGCCCTGGTGAAGGTTATTTTATTTCCGAGTAAAATAGCAGCCATAGATTTTGAAAGTTAAAAAGCATTTCAGCTTATCCATTTTACTCAGACTTATTTTACATATATGCTTGCATACAGTAAAACCTCATCGGAGTGAACCTGCATGGAGCTGCATGTTGGCTGTTTTAAAAGTCTGAAGGACTCAGACAGATGTTTGGATCTCACTGTTTCAATAAAATTACATTTCGCAGAATCCTTGTAAAATATATTTCCTTATTCTAATATTAAAGTACGGGAGTATTGTTGAAAAAATCTTTAAGATTATCTTCAATCTGCTTGCCTGCATTTTCAGTCCTTAACAAACTGCCACTTCTTTAACTTTGCTGTAATTTGTCCTCAGGATAAGTCTTACTGCATTATGAGCTTTAGTTTTTCTTGCCAAATGAGCTCATGCAACAGATTTTTCCCCAAATGAATAAAGTCTGTTCAGTGGACAGGATGTCAGAAGTCACAAAGAAAGTAATCCAGACAGATTAAAGCCCAAATGGAAAGCAAGAGATCAACAGATCTCTAGTCATTTGAGCAGCCTATGAAAAAAAAAATGATTCCCTTAAACGTCCTCTGATAAAATTCACTGTCAGGTAGTAATTATCAGTTTTTAATGCTTTTTTCTGACTGAAAACATTTACTGTTTAGTCCATGGGCTTCATTTATCAAAGGTGCACAACCTCACAGAATCATGCAGCAGCTGATTTACTAACGTGGCGCAGAGAACCTGTTAAATCTGCAGCATGCATTAGTATTACCATCAGCAGTCGGGTGCTCTCATGTTCGCTCTGTTGTAAACGTAGCTCTGTCCGCTCTGTACTTTAGACAAAATCCTGTTGACAGAGTAAAGTTAATGTTCAGTTAAAAAAGTTCAAACAAAGCTTTTGTAGTTGTGTCAAATTGTGTGGACTTGGGGGAGTTATTTGGTACGTTTAAGTCACTGTCTTTTGCAGACAGCAGGATGTATGCTACAAGCTAGTTAGCCTTAGCATAGCTTCCCGTCATTCTGAAACTCCACATGGCTTTGGGCTACCAAATAGAAAAAACTGTATCTGCTTCTGCAAAGGCAGAGATATAAAACATCTGTCATGCATAATCATGTAAATGGTCTGAACTTATATAGCGCTTTTCTAGTCTTACTGACCACTCAAAGCGCTTTACATTGATGCCACATTCACCCATTCACACTCGCATTCATTCACCGACACCCAACATGGCTCGGTAGGACGATGTAGAATTTGGGGGTTAAGTGCCTTGCCCAGGGGCACATCGACATGTGACTGGAGGAAGCTGGAATCGAACCTACGACTGCAAGCCAACTACTCTACCACTGAGCCACAGTTACCCCACAACTGTGCCCCCATTGCTTTAACAATGGATGACGTAATGGTTGCTATGTTATTTTCTTTTCAATGACATTCCTTGTTACATGTTCAGCGCTGGATTTGTGGAGAAACACATAACTATTATAATGGATAATTAAATATCTGTAAAGATTGGAGGCGTAACATGTAGAAAATTTATTTTTACGCCTATTTTGAATTTTACTCAAATACAAACACTTTTTCCCCTTCAACAAATACAAATACAGAAACAAATATCAGCTGTTTTCACATCTCTATAGCTAATGCTTCCTGAATGATTACTTAATGTTTTGTTTTCTAATATTTAATTAATCACAATGCCACCGTATGGTATAATATAAAATAAGTACATCTTTTTTAAATTGTAGTATTGATCAGTTATTTTTTTGCTTTTTATGACCCCCCCTCCCCGTAAAAAAACAAAATGTTTACTATGACCTGATGTTTAAACACGGTTCAGTAGGGAGATTATTCCAAAGGAAACGATTGGTAAAATTTGTCAAAATGTCCATTATATGAAGAAAATCTCCCAATAAATTCCCCCACCCCCACAGAGCAGCTACGTTAGCAGCTTTTGGCCACATTTAATAGCCTTCTGATGAACTGGTAGCCTGGCAGACAGCAGGAGCAGCAAAGCGAACATTTGTTCAAACAGATTTATCTGGGTTAGATTGTGTCGAGTGCTGTGGTGTGATGGTATCCCTCTTTAAAAGCGCCATGCTCTGTGGTGGATCAATTATTTAATCGCTGTACTCATTCTACTCTCTTTTTGTCACCTTATTTTGTGTCCTTCCTCGCTGCTCTTCCCCTCCATCGTGTCTGTCCTCCTCTCTACTGCGCCCTGATTGACAAAGCGATGGTGTTTGCTTCTCCTCTCACTGACCTTCAACTTCCAGGGACGCATGCTCAGATGTACACACTCACTGCACAGCCAGACTGCTAATGGTTTTTACCTTTGCGCACTCCGTCAGCTGGGAATTACAGTCCTTATATATCAGAAAGATGAAACGATAATGTCAGTGAGGCAAAGAAAAAAGTGGCTTTTCATGAAATAATAATTAACCAAGTTTTATCTTTAATTTTGTGTCATGTAACTAATACAATAATGTTATTTACTGTATGTCATTAAATAATGCAAATATATAAAACAGATGATGCAAAAAAGTACATTAATGAGCAGTTTGCATGATAAATTCCTTTAAATAAAGCAATTGTTTTTCTTTTTACACTATTCCTGGTATTGATGGTTGCAGGAGTGGCTGACCTGCCAAGAATTTCTCCCAAAGCACGGAGATGATTGATCCAAGAGGTTACAAAAGAGCCCGAAACAACATCTAAAGCTCTCCAGGTCTCGGTAAAGGTCAGAGTTCACGATTCAACAGTGAGGAAAAGGAGGAGAGTTGAAAGACCAAAAGCACAGCTGAGCCAAAGGAACGCAAAGATCCGTCTCACACTTACCAAAAAGATCACCTTCTGTAAAACACAGCCTTTTAGAAAAATATCATCATACCTGAGATGGTCTTTGGCTGCTCTGCTTCATCTGGATATTGAAGACTTGACCAGGAGTTAAAAGGGTGTAATAATAGTTTTGATTGGCCTAGTCAAAGGGTGATGGAGAAAAGACAGTTGAGGTAGTTTGACTTGACCATACACTAAAGGATGCTTGACCTGGTTCTTAAAGTGTTTCAGGACATGTGGAAGATTTTTGATTTTTAACATTTAAAGTTTGTATTTTCCATAGGGTTAGAGTGAATAGTTAAATAACAAAATTCAGATAGGTTTTCTCAAGTTTTTCTCAATAAAAAAACCCACCAAAAAACATAAACATCTCTGGAAAGAAATCAATAATATAAATAATTAGTTTTCTGAATTAGAACTTTTACAAGTAAAGTTTTTACCACTTTTTAAGTAATTCAGGAATAAAATAAAATAAAAAATCTGAAATGACATTCTAAAATAAAAAAAACAGAAGTTTTAAAAAGCTAAGTGTATACTCCAGTCTGTAGGCAAGACAATTTTATTTGGATAACAAAGTTTAAACAATAAGGTGATTCAAGAAACCAAACATATGGTAAGAGGCCTGTATTTGTATAGCGCTTTACGCTGCAGTCAGTCATTCTGCCCTTGGGTGCGCTGACACTGGAACCAGCGGGCCCTCTGACCACCACCAGTAGGTGAAGTGCCTTGCTCAAGGACACAGCTGAAACGGTCACAGCTGGGGCTTGAACTGGCAACCTTCCGATAACAAGATGAACGCCCAACTCCTGAGCCATGGTCCCCTGATATGATTAACACATGGGAAGTTAAAACAGCATTTAAAGGGAAATTTCTCTTTTTTTTCAACCTGAAACGTATTTTTAGCCATTTTTATGTTTTTTTCCCACTCAACCTGAGACGTTTGGAGCCAGTTTGAGCCGCTCAGCAATATTTATACATCCAGTGTTGATCAGCTGTACCCGTAGAACAGGAGTGCTGCTTGTAATAAGGTTTAATCTGCTCTTAACACTTTAATTTTCACACGTATATATTCTCTTTGGACTTACGAACGCCTCAGAAGTGCTTCTTGATTTGGGGGCTTAACAATAAAACAATAATAAAAAGCTGACAAATCTGCCAGTGCGGATGCTGCAGACCAATCCGCGGTCTAAGGCAACTCTACTGGAAAAGGTTTATAGTCGGTCGGTCCAGTATTTTATGATCAACAGCGTCAAACGCTGCACTGGGGTCCAACAGAACCAGCACTATAGTTCTACCATAGTCTGTGAATATGTAGATGGCATTGAGAACTTTGATGAGGACAGTCTCAGTGCTGTGATGGGCACGGAAACCAGGCTAAGTATCAAAGCGGTTGGTCATTGTTAGGAAACTATTCAACTGTTGAAACAGCTGTTTCAATAATCTTGCTGATGAATGGGAGATTGGAGCTTGGCCTGTAGTTCTGCATTAATGTGTTGTCCAGGTTCAGTAGTGGATTGATAACTGCTGTTTTTAAAGCCTGGGCGAAGACATCCGGCAGAAAGGACGAGGAAACTATTTTAATCAGATCAGACTTAATGACAGGGAAAACTCTCTTTAAAAAAAGCTGTGGGTAAAATGGCGAGACATCAAGAGGAGGAGCTTAATTGTTTCGTGATTTCATCTAGGTGTGATTGGTTTAATTTATTGAATTCAGACATTTCCGCTCCATTGTTGTTACATGGGGCTGATACCAGTGGTAGGTTTGGTGCTGCTGTCCAGATTGACCTCCTAATTGTCCAAATCTTTTCTAGTTTTCATCTTCATCCTCTTCAGTCAGTTTAAAGAATAACTCTCGCTCTGCTCAGCATTATAATAGTCTGTGTGTCCGTGTAACCTACTACAGGCTATTTGCCACTCTGTCACTCACAGAAACACGTATGCAAGCTTTGACAGCTACACTTGTACTTACAGAACCGCCCGCTGTATGTTCCATCAGTTAACGGATCAGAACCAACCAGTGGGCCGCAGCCAGCTGTCATATCCCCGCATCACACCAAGTCAGTTTATGTTTGCATACTGGGCCCCAGAAAAAGACAGATGGACATTTTTTTCCATCTATATAATTTAAAAACTATATTTATCTATTCAGGGTATCTTTGTCTGATATTCTGGAAGTTTGTTTTAGAATCTGCCTCCAAAGAAGAGAGGCTACAGATTGAATTAATGAACACTGGGGGTGTATCTCCGTATCCTCGCCTGAACAGTACAGTCTCTTTGCACTTTCCTTTCCTTCTACCCCATCCTACTCTCATTTCCTTTGCTGCCATCTCCCTCTATCCTCTTCATTTTGACTGTCTTCTGCCGTTGTGATGCATAAATAATATTATAGGCATTTCAAAATGTCTCGTAGGAGTTCAAATCCAACACTTTCAGTTGATGCAGATATCAGTAGACTTTAGCTAAATCCTCAGTAAGAGTTACTCTCTTTTTTGCTTTCTCAACTTCTTTAAGTCTTTTATGAATGCCTGCTTTTGATTCCCCTCTGCTTTATCCCTCCTTCTCTGCCATCCCACTTTCTGTCTGCATCCCCAGCACTGTCTCGCTGCTCTCTTTCTCTCTCTTTAATGGTAGTATTATCCCTCACTTAGCCATTTGAGTCTCTAAGCCTAAGCTTCTCCCTTAGAGCCACATGAAAGATAGCGAGAGCAGGAGAGGTTGAGTTAGAAAAGAGGTCTGGGTCTGGATTCTGTTGGGACGGAGAGGCTGAGAGCAACAAATTTCCCTTTCTTAGATTTCTCATCAAACATACAAAGATTATTAAAATGAAGAACTTAAGCTAATATTTTAGAAATGCCAACAGCATTTAAACACATAGTCTACATCATCAATGGTGAACAAACTGAAAAATACAAATTGATATTTTTTATCTCAATTGTTAATTCTGTGCATACAAACATGGAGTCATTTGGTGTGGACTTTTTAATTAACAAGTTATTGATTTTATAAATAAAACATTAAGCACGGTTAATTAAAAGGCTTAAATTACACGGAATGCAAATGTGAATAATTTGTCCTATCAAAGCTCGGAAAACACATTTTGTATGTCGCTTTGATTAGTTTAAAAGATAATAACAGCAGAATCTCTTAACTACTTTATTATGAACATAAACATGCCTGAAATGAAAATTGACTCTTTCAAAAGATGATGGCAGCTGATCATTATAATTTAGGATCCTTTCAACATGTAATCTGACAGTGTGTCAGATTCATTCCTGAGTTTATTTATATAGCGCCAATTCACAACAAATGTCATCTCAAGGCACTTTACAACAAAAGTCATTTTAACACAATTATACAAACATTCCAATCAGTTAATAGCAGATTGTGCTGAGTCATTGACGTAAGGTTGTGCCCGGATCATGCAGACTCCAACCACAGCAAATCCTCAGCAATCCCTCATACTGAGCAAGCATGAAGCGACAGTGGAGAGGAAAATCTCCCCTTTAACAGGAAGAAACCTCCAGGTGAACCAGAACCAGAACCTGGCTCAGTACAAGCGGTATTCTGCCACGACCATCTGGGGGTCTGAGAAGACAGAGAAGAGACACAGAAAGGACAAAAGAACTGATGGAAGAATACTTTCTACATTAAAGAAAGTCAAACAAGACATGGATGATGTTCAGTCTCCCCATCCAGTAGGGGCACTGTAGCCAATCAGGATACCAGACCAGGTGGAGCTTCTATGTAGAGAAAAACACTGAGAGAAAACTGGGTTAACAATCAAAATAACAGCAGAAGATATATCTGGAGAGTAGTAGGAGAGAAAAGTAGAAGAGAGAAGAAAAGCGGTCAGTCTGTCCTCCAACAGTCTAAGGGTATAGCAGCATTACTATAGAGATAACTCAGGATAACCTAAGCCACTCTAACTATAAGCTTTATCAAAAAGACAATGACGTGCTCTGTTATGAACATATGGAACAATCAGATCTCTGATGTACGACGGAGCTGATTATTAAGGGCTTTATACGTATGGGAAAATTGTGAATTGTGACTTTCATTTATGATATTCAAGTTTATTCATATAATATTCTAAATTCTACCTGCATTTGTTATTATTTGTCATATGAGACCACACATACATTGTGAATCTAATTGTGGAGTTCAAAACAAAATTATCTGATTTCTCCTAAATTTAATCTTAAAAAGAGCAACGACATCTGGATTTATCCTTTATTTATACTGAAGACTGTAGTTATTTGGTCATTTTTAGGAACGGTGATTAATTTACAGCTGCCCTGTGATTAATTAGATCAAATTTGTAATCATTTGACAGCCCTACTAAAAATAAAAAATAAGAGGAATTTTGGACAAAGTTTGTATGAACCAGACCATCAATTTTTGAAGGGTTAGTGTATGGATGGATGGGTGGGTGGATGGATGGATGGATGGGTGGGTGGATGGATGGATGGATGGATGGATGGATAGATAGATAGATAGATAGATAGATAGATAGATAGATAGATAGATAGCAGACTGTGGTATTCTGAGACGGATAGGGAAACAAAAATGGAACAGATTCTTTAAAACTTGTTACAGCATTGTCTGATAAAGTTCTACTGTAATTAAATTTTCTTTCAGATTTTGGAACGTTGGGTAAAGTAAATTAAAAGGTTATTTAAAAAATGCTCACATAGGACTGGGTTATGTGGGAGGACTATTAGTTCATCACACTCAATGCCGTATGTCAGTACAATGTCTAAAGTGTGCCGACCAGAGTGTGTGGGTCCCTTCACTTTTTGAGTAAAGCCAAATTGAGTAAGATAATATTAAAGGCTGCGTTTAAGCTATCACTTTCAGTTTCCACATGAATATTAAAATCCCCTATTACAATTACCTGATCAGTGTTTAAAACTAAATCAGATAAAAAACCTGATATCTGGTCCAAAAATTGAGAGTAAGGGCCTGATGGACGATACAAAACCACAAACAAAAGTGGTTTTAATGTTTTGCAGCTTGGATGAGGAAAACTAAGGATTAGATGTTCAAAAGAGCTGTAGTTAATAATCGTTCTAGGGCGAATTTTTAAATCTGAATGAAAGATGGTTAAAACTCCTCCTCCTTGCCCAGTATTTCTAGGAATGTGAAAATTTTCATAATTGGAAAGAGTTGACTCATTTATAATTACAAAATCCCCCTGTTACAACCAGGTTTCTGATAGACAAAACAAATTTTATTATCATATATCAAGTAATTTACTAAGTCTTTGAGGAGAGGGATCTTATGTTCACTAAACGACATCTATCTTCCTTTTTTTGTTTAGTCAAAGTCATATTTATATTAATGATATTTTTATAATTTAACTTTTAATCTATTTGATTTTGGCAAGACACTGTCTCAATGGGGTATTGAGTGGGTAACAGTACAGAAGCTGCAGAGAGGTGGGTTAAACCACACCAGTGGGCATGGCCAAGCAGGGAGCAGTATGCACACCTGAATGACATCGCCTTATAAATAAAAAGAACAGCTAGACGACTGTGGTTGAGTATTGTGCTGCCTATATTCTGTGATTCTTAGGTCCAAGCAGTAAGAAGGACTTAGGTTTCGGGGACACTTTATTCCTTGAGTGTCTTCCTGGTTTGTAAAAACTTCCATGGATTACTTCATTGTTCTCCTCTGCAACCCTAGGTTTCTCGGTTGTTAGCAACCTATCTGTTCTCCTGTACTGCCAAATGTTCTGCCACATCTCAAACTGGAAAACATTGCTCATAACCCATGACACCACAATGCTGTCCTCTGCAGCCTCCCATGTTCCTTTCCAGATTGGTGTTTCTGTGTTCTAGAATGTGGTCTTCTTTCTCACAGGATCTCTCCTGGAAATGAGCTTCACCTGCTGAGAGGTGGAACACCTGGTGGTGAATGCCGAATTGTTTGCTTGGGATTCGTAAGTTTCTAGCAGATAACTGGTCAGCGCCCGGTTTTTAACCACAACCAATAAAGTTCAAGCCAAAAACCTTACCCTGTTTGTTATTAGTCCTACTGATCCAGCTCTCTCTTCAGCATTATCCAGGTTGGAGTTTTTGTTTCCTTCGATCCTGAAGCAAAGCTCCCGGACCTTCATCAGATCTACTCCCAGGGCCCAAACCTCCATCTGCCTGCTCACTCTTTACCAAACCTGTGCCCTGGACCATCAAACTTACCTTCACAGATCCTGCACGCTCCTTCAACCCTTAAGCACTGCAAACAGTAAGCAAAAGATCCTTCATGAATCATAATCAGTTAAAGTCCTTATCCACCAGTAAACAGATGTTCTAGCCTTCCAGTGGATCCAGTACCAACCCAGTGAGGCACCCCTTGTTCGTCTTACACATCTCATAACTTGTAAATAAATATTTGAACTTTTTCCAAAGTCTCTGGAGTCTAATTTCCACATGTGAGTCAGGAAACCTTCTAGAAACATGACAGTTCCTCTCCTCAGTGCCAGAACCAGTGAGACAAACTTTTCTTGTTCAAGATCAGCTCTCTGGTACTGACCTGCACCACTCCTTTCCTCCTTCGAACTGACCAACCAAGACACCTTCTTGCTGATGGTCGTCTGCTGTTCCTTTTATGTGTCTCAGAAAAAAACGACTTTAAACACAACCCTAATCACTTTTCATGGCAGACTTCATTTTAACTGGTTGGTTTTGGGGCATAGCGATTGGGGCTTTGGAAAGACCCCCTACAATGAGTCCAAGAGCAGCTTGGAAGTCTGTTTCTGGGGTTGCTGTCCAGTTGGGACATCCAACTGTGTCCAAACTTCAACTCTCTAGTCCTTCATGAATCTATTTACTGCATGTAATGACGCAACGCTTATCCCTCTGAGAGTGATGGAGCCAAGCTTCAGACTTACTTAAAACGTCAAATTGTTTTCAGCAGTTATCCATTCAAATATGCTACAGGGTAAATCCTTTTATTCTGGGAAAGTAACCGTCCTGCTGCAGCCAATCATGTTCACTTCCTAGAAGTCAACAGACTTGTCAGGTCCAGACTTTCTAGAAGCTTCAGCGCCACTTATTTAAAGATCTACATGAATATCTGAAGAGGCCAAAGCCTGTGTCTACGGTAAAATATTTTTCTATTAAATATTTACAGATTGTGGGAGCAGGAAAACAAATCTTGGGAAACGAGCTTAACTTGCTAGACTTTTCTCCAAACAAACTGAGGTCTGTGTCTTTGATACTCAGCATGAAGAAGAAGAAATTAAGATGGTTTCCAGCACCTCCACTTCAAACAGTTGCACTCTGGAGAGCGCAAACAAAAGAAGTAACATGAAGGGGAGCTTCAGAAATGCATAACCACACTTGATTCAGTCAGAGGGAGAACGTGACACCATGAGTGTGGAACTCTTTAAGACGGATCCACTAGAGTCTGCATAATTTATTTGGCAGACAGCGCTGTGGCTTGCGTAACAGATGCCACAAGAGAATGGATACAGTGAGTGTTTTTAACATAATATCTTAAATTTTAATGAGTCAGATGATCAACTGCCACTTCTGGGCATCGAGTCTTTGACCTTCTCTCCAAACGTGGTCATTACTGCGACACATTTAGACCAGTTCAGTTGGATCACCATGTGTTTACACCGTCACATTCAGTCGGCATCTAAATCCAGCTCCCGTTGCAAATTAAGATTGTTTTTTTTCTCTCAAAGCAAGGTATGCAAATGAGCATGAACACCACTTCCACACACTGCAGCTGGCGGCGTGTCTCCTGGACTCGCTGCTTGCTGAGCTCAGGCGCCATGGGCAGAAAGCTGCCAGCAGCAGAGACTGTAAGAGCCGGTGCTCGGCTGTACTTTTCATTTAGGAGACAAATTTATGGACACAATAGTAACCTTAGAGTTCGTTTTCCAACCGTGTCCCGTACAGAAGAAATCTCTTGTCAACTCATTTTTTCGACTTTTTCCATAAAATTGTATCCCATTGAATCTTTTCTGGATTGATTCAGTTAATAAATATATTCTGGTTCAACAAAATTCCCATACATCTGGACAATGTGATTGAAATGACATTGGTTGAACCAGCAATGGAAAAACTGCCATCATTTAAAGCTTCTTCCAGGCATATAGTAACCTTCTATAGCACACTGTAATAAATGTCTTATTCTAAATCATTCTTAAAATCCCGTATATATCAAAATCTACCTGAAATAAATGTACCTTGTCATCACTTCCATATTTGACGCCTTGATATTCACCTGAGCCTTGCTAAGCCCTCCTACCCTTTGTGAAACTCCCTCTGCTGAAAAATCATATACATAGTCGGACTTGGATAGTTTACAGAAGTGTTCAGCGTGTTGCATTTTAGTATTTAGGGAAAAAATCACATTGATGAACAATGGCAACACGGTAGATTCTAAGAAGACCCTGAAAGTTGAGTTTTTGAAGAACCAGAGATAATTTAGAGGCATTTACAAGACGTGTCAGCTTTGTAATATTTAACTTCCTTGGAACCATTTTATAAATATTAATCAATATGAAGCTACGTTTTGCATTGAAACCATAAAAACATAGAGATACATAGCTACGTCTTTCATTGAAATCCCAACTGTAGAGAGAAATGAAGCTATGTTTTGCACTGTAACCTTACAAGTACAGAAATATAAAGCTACGTTTTGAAGTCAGAGTTAGTAATGCTAACTCATAGTTCTTACCTGTACAGTTTCCAATGGAGTATCCTCGCCTTTACGCCAATATGCTTATTAATCCACTATCAAAAAAGCTTTTGTTCAGTTATCAGTCCTCTGTGAAGTGATTTGCGCAAAGATAACAGCTATTTTTCGGCCTAGGATTGTTTCCAAAATGAAGTTCAAACTCTTAGCTTTACAATTAGCCTAAGCTAACTATAGCAGCTGCTACTCTACTGGAGCTGATTGGGGAGGGGAGGGGGAGGGCTGCTTGGCTGCTGAATAAACTGCGTCAGGTAGGAGGAGGAGATGGGTGGAAATGGAGGAGGTAGGAGGGAGCAGGCGTTTCAGCAGAGACTCAAAAATGATTCAAACATAAGTGGATGAGTGAAAGCAACACTTCAAGCATGTTTCTATTGAGGGAATAACTGTCAGGATGTTACATGCCCCCCCCCCCCCCCCCTTTAAACTGTGTTAATCCAAGAAGAAAGAAGGAACTTTGGACACAAAAAGTAGCATTTTAAAGTTGACCATTTCTAAAGTTTCCTCGCCATATACATCAGTGCAAGACATTTAGAATTTGTCTGTTATTTTGAGGTCAAAAAATCAGATCGTAATCTATTTTTTATTCTCCCCTTCAGCCAAAGTTTTAAAATTAAGAAAAAAAATGTCCCATGAAATAACCATAAGCTGAAAAGACTCTGAATCAATCATTTCCTGATTTGTAAACTGTTGGAGGAAAACCAGTAGGAGGCGCCAGCGTTAGGCACACATCGGACTGTTTGGAACGTCTAACAGAACGTCTCCACCCATAAAACATGAACTAAACCTTCCACAGATTTGGATCGCCAACAATTTAGTGTGGGTAATAGACCTAATCCAAATAATCTGTTAGGGGTCCAATAAAACCGATGTATAATTTTAAATGACTCTTGCATCCCTTGATACTCCTTTGATGTTGTCATAAATTTAATTCCAATCCTCATCACTGAATGTCAGGTTCAGATCCCTTTCCCATGTCTTCTGCAGCACTGACATAGACCCATTACCATGAGAACCAATCAACAGAGAATCATACACAGCTGCCTCAGGTCCTTTTCCGTAAATCTTCAGAATTTCATTGAGGAATTCCTTTTTTTCGGGAACTGATGCTCTAGATCCAAACAACCTCACCAGCATATGTCGGAGCTGCAAGTACATAAAAAAGTCAGATGTATGGATAATAAATTGACTCATCAAATCCCCAAAAGATTTCAAGGACCCATCGTGATACAGATCCCCGAGTTTGACCACTCCATTCTCTTGCCAAACTTTCCAATAAATAGGGAATTTACCAATGCGTGGTTTAGGATTAGAAAGGGATCAAATTTAAATAAACCCTAGGCCAAATACAATTAAGAGGAGAGATTATTGGATGTGTCCTTGCTTTTTTACTTAATTTAGTAGACAAAATTTGCATGGGTGACAGAGGGTGACATTAATATCATTTTTGTTCTCTGCAAAAGCTGGTTTTTCTCATCTCATTTATGCAAGCAGGAATTTATTTGTATGCTGTTTTTGAGTTGTTTTCATAATTTTTTCTTGGAGGGAGGGTCTTTGAAAGTCATACAGTTTGTTTTCACAAAAATGATAGAATTGTGGGTTTAGATGTTTGTTTGTGAAAACATCAGACACCCGTCGCTGAAGCTGAGGTTAAATTCTAACTTCTATGAGATGTCAGGTCACTTTTCTGGCACTGAAAATTTTACCAGATTTTTTTTGTAGTTGGTATGATTTAATTATTTATTGCTGTGTGCATAAAAAGTCATCTTTTGTTTCTGGTGAGTTTCTTTTCATTGGAACCTTGTTGTGTTAAACAAAGTGTGACTTTCAGAATAAAGTTAGGTTCATTTTCTACTAAATAAACTAAATATGGGAGAGCGTTCTCCTACATGGATTCAGCCATAAATCGCTTCTACAGTCACATGTGATGGACTGTTGCAAAGTCGACCATTCAGTGCATCTGGCTGGGTTTCCTTGGATAAGATTTTTCAAGTTCTTCACCGTAAACAGCATTTGACTGCGCTGTAATACAACCAGGATCCAACATATGGAATCGACTGATTGCATTTTAATGCATTAGATTAATTTGATTGTGTTACTCTGGATGTAAATTTAATGTTTGTCTTGCAAAGTGCCTTAAGACGAGATCGATTGTGAATTAGAGGATTATAAATAAACTGAACAGAACCTGAATGCTCCTATCAGGATGGAGACTGTCTTTAGTCTGTCTGAATTATCACTAACTGCAGCGGTAGACCTTCAGGTTTGAAACAAAGAGATTAAAGGGCTGGACATGAACATAAAAAGGAAGGAAATGAAGTAAAAATGGCATAAATAATCTGGCAACACAGAACTCTAATCATACTAACACAAACACATATTTTCATCTTAATCTGAGTAAAAACTAAACTGGGAGGTTCAGAGGGAACTGAGGGCGATTTAGAAGTTTCTCAAACATCTGGAGGTGAATTCTCTCTTCAAACAAATTCTTAGTTTTCTCCTTTAAGCACCAATTCAAAGTGCTTAACATCAGGAGAAAACAGCATAAATGATTGTTTTTTTGACCGAGGGACACAGCCATCCAAACAAACCGGATTGGTTTATGTGACCCAACACAAAGTTTTTTTATTGTAAGGAGTTCTGGGGGAGTAGAAGATTCTTTTCTCAATTAAAAACAACTTTATTCTAAGTGAGCGACAAACATTATAATGTCTGGAGTTACAGTCTGCAGTTTGCCTGAAGGATATCCTGGATGTCCTTTTAAGAAGACATGACACAACAGTTGCTCTGCGCTGTGAACGTCTGTCAGTAAATGCTGAGCACTTAGACTTGTGTGGGACTTTCCTCGTGGTCCAGGAGCTCATTGTTACAGCGACTAATTCCTGTTTCCTGATCTCACCAGGCCTGTGTGTCCTGAACCTGGATTCTGTTTGTTTCTGAGCCTCCTCATGCCTGCCTCGGTCAGTACTGTAAATCAGTGTTGGTAATTATTTCACTGAAACCACAGATTACTGCTTTAAATCCGATTATGTCTTCGTCCACTACCTAAACACCAAGTGCAGTCATTTTTACGGTTCCAGTGGCAATAAAAGCTGATGAAGATGCTGTGCTCCGCCACAGGATTGCCAGTCTGTTTTCTACTGTGGCAGATTTGTTAGCTTTTTATGAGTTTAATATGAAGCTTCCGAATCGGCCCGGTAGAGAATATAGAAGCATTTCCGAGGTAAATCCAAGGGGAATACAAAACACTGTGAAATGACTACGTTATTGGGCAGATTAACCCTTATTATAAGCGGCATTTGGACTGCCCTGAGCATTCCCATTGTACGGATGTCTGCTAATCAGGACTGGATATAAATACTGCTGAACGGCTCAAACTGGCTGCAAACTTCTCAGGGTGGGGTGTGTAAAAAAAACATAAAAAATGCTCAAAAATAAGGTCCAGGTTGAAAAAAAACCCAAACTTTTCCTATATTGTCCTTTTATATTTCTGTCTGCTTTGTTCCTGAGTCTTTGTTTGGATCATTTTCAGCCGTTCATGTTGGTTTGTAAATGTGGATCCAAGCTCAGTTCTGTTCCTCTCTTGTTCTGTGTCTCCCTCAGTAATCCCTCATCTTCTCCTCCACTCCAAATCCATTACTGGCTGCTGTTGGACTCCAGCCTCCTCAGCATCTCAGCTTTCAGCTGCTGAGCTCATCCAGCATTTCTGCAGCACTCTGTTCCACACCGTTCTCCAATCAGCCACCATCCTTTCTAAAATGCTTTCACCTTCTCTCTCTCACCATCATGTTCCTCAGTCCAAGCCTGGTCTCACGCTGACCGCAATATTTTACTGCTTCTTTAGCCGTTCTTTCAGCAGCAACTTCCTGCAACTTGCCAGTTCTTTTTTTAAGCTCTGTATGAAGATTCACTCTGAAAAGTGTGTACTACTGCTTCTTTCTCAGCTGTACTGAACAACAAACTACCCGTTGGAGGAACTGGCTTTCAAAGATAGTTTTGATTCTCCTGGTCAAATGAGGCGAGAGAAAATTGTGGCAATTAATCTTTTACATCATTATAAAATATTGATCAGCTTTTTCTCTTTAGAACTTATACTCCCATACGCTAATCAGGTATGTTTAGTTTGATTTACATTTCATTTCCCATGAGATGAATAAAATATTTATTAATCTGAAATCAAATGAATGAAATCAGGCCACTCCCTTTTCTGTAGGGAGCCTCATGCTGCGTTCACATCGCCCCAAAAGCCACCGTCAGTTGCGATAAGATTACATGTAAAGTCTACGGTTGAGTCCGTCAGAGTCTCTGCGATGCGTTGTGTGTGTTGGCCTGGTTAACTTTTCAAGTTTTATTTGCGTTGCAAGCGGCAACGTAGCAAACACAAGCAACGCAAAAGTTCAGCTAGCTTCAGCTAGCTGAACTTTTGACTGACTTGACGCAGTGCGTCAACCAATCAGAGCATGTCATTGTAGTGATGTCACTATACACGTATCTTGAATGTAGAAAAAAACGCTTACCAAAGACAGATGGACAGGTGCTCCAAAGGAGGAATAGAGCGGCTGTAGTTGGTGTCCTGGTAGGAGATATAAGCTCCGATGCGGCCCAGGAAGTCGTAAAATTAGGCGCTGGACGGACAGAAGTAGCGCTGAAAGCGAACCTCATCCATAAGCAGCTCCTGGAGCAAATGGTTAAACTCCCCAAACTCAGAACGCATCTGAAGAATGAGCGCTGATGCACCTGATGTCAACGTTTTCCAGCTTTATCTAGCTAATAATAAAGCCAAGTCACTCTCTCGTTGCGATCCGCCATAGTTCAGAAGCCCATGCGCTCTTTTTTGCTCGGAAGCAAGCGTTGCAACGTACATGCGTCAAACTTTATGCGTTGGGTATGTTGCCTGACGCAGACAGACTGTGTGGTGTGAACGCAGCATTATTCTCCTCCCCTTCCTGTAGGAAACCTTAGTCTCCTCCCCTTCCTGTAGGAAACCTTAGTCTCCTCCCCTTCCTGTAGAGAGCCTTAGTCTCCTCCCTTTCCTGTACAGAGCCTTAGTCTCCAACCCTTCCTGTAGGAGGCCTTAGTCTCCTCCCCTTCCTGTAGGAAGCCTTAGTCTCCTCCCCTTCCTGTAGGAAGCCTTAGTCTCCTCCCCTTCCTGTAGAGAGCCTTAGTCTCCTCCCCTTCCTGTAGGAAGCCTTAGTCTCCTCCCCTTCCTGTACAGAGCCTTAGTCTCCAACCCTTCCTGTAGGAGGCCTTAGTCTCCTCCCCTTCCTGTAGGAAGCCTTAGTCTCCTCCCCTTCCTGTACAGAGCCTTAGTCTCCAACCCTTCCTGTAGGAGGCGTTAGTCTCCTCCCCTTCCTGTAGGAAGCCTTAGTCTCCTCCCCTTCCTGTACAGAGCCTTAGTCTCCTCCCCTTCCTGTAAGAAGCCTTAGTCTCCTCCCCTTCCTGTCAGCCCATTGGTCCCCTGGACGAAAAAATAATGAATGGAAGTGAATGGAGCCGCTTTGTCTTACGTTCTGAATCACACATATGATGCGCCTCAGTTGAAATGAAAACTAATTATGTGTGTTTCAACTGTATTTATCATGTGAATTGTAATTTTATTTTATTGTAAAAATTTGCGATTAATGTGCCTACAAATCAGAAGTTGAACATATGACGTCACGGAGCCAACACTAGCTAGCAGATGAGATATTCACCAAGACCTTTTAGAGCAGAGATGTCCAAACTTTTTGCTGTATGGTCCAAAATCATCATGTTGAACCTGCCCATGTGCTACAAAATGAAGTTTGTCTTTTCTCCGTGAAAAGTTTTTAGTTTTTATCTGCTTAACAATAAATTAATCAGGTAATATTTTAATGAAACAAACATTTTTTTTTAAAGGATTGTAGATTTTAGATAAAAAATCTAATTTTTTTTCTCATCAGAAGGAACTGGGTTTGGGTCACTCTTTCTTGAAAATATGTTATTTTTAAAAATGTTTGGTTGTTTCTACATCTGGTTTTGAGTTAGCATTTTACACAATTAAATTAAAAAGCCAAAAAATATGATTGTTTAAAGATGTTTATTTTTTTTTTACCATGGAATCTTTAAAAAAAATCAGTTTAGATTATTCTTCAACTCAAATGATGCTCTTATAAAAGCAAATCTCCGTCCGAATCAATCATTTGCGTTGTGGTGCAAAGTGCTGAACGCACCAATCTTAAATGGTGGTCAAGGGCCGTACAAAATCAGCCCAAGGGCCGTAAATGGCCCCCGGGCCGTACTTGGGACACCTCCTCCATGCTGGCTCTCACTACAAAGATTGTTTCTTTCCACATGCTCAGATTTAAAGTGGTTTTCTCCATATTTAATGCTCCTTCCTATATCTTGGAGGCTATGACGCTTTGTTTCCTTATTTTACTTTGCAAAGTTAGTTTCTGTCACAGACACACAGTCAAACTAATTTGCATGGTTGAAATTCAATGCAAACATTCCTCAAGGTTTGTAATCTACTCTGAAAAAAAGTTAGGTTTAGGTTGACTTTTGGTACAAAAATGTGCAGAATGTTTCAGACAACACAGCTAATATTTTGGCTCATCTGGGTTTCTCACAAAGATCCCTGGGAGGATTTTCTGTCAACCTGACCCGAGCTGACCTCCAAAGCCAGAAGCAGCTGGGAGGTATGGAAGATAATGAGAGAGGCAGAGAAGAAGACCTCAGCCTACCCTTCAGCTATCAAACCAAAGCTTGGTCAAATCCTGCTGGAGCTCCACAACCTGCAGGAGCTGAAACTTTAAGCTGCTTTCTGCATCAAAAAGCTTCTTCTTTTGTTTTTATACAAAATATAAAGTAACTTTTGCCATCATTTGAAAATCAACGTTTTTTTCTGGATCAAAATGTGTCTTTAAAATTTGCAGACATCATATGTTTGATCCACGGTGCATTTAAAACAGGATCAGAAAATAACCTTTATCGCTCCATTGACTCTTATTCATAGGCGACCCCTGGGCAGGAAGTAGAAGGGCGGGACTAATCCTCCTCATTAAGTCAAGCTCTAAAGTCATTTTTGGTGTAAAACAGTTTCAAACCTGCTGGTTGTTTTGGGTCAATGCATTAAATGGTTGCAACTTAATTTACACTGCTTTTAAAATCTGTATTGACTTGGCCGATACTCGAATGGGGGGGTGACGGATATACGGAATACTGTGGATGTTAGCTTCTGCAGTAGTGCTTAGGCGGTTTCCTCTGTCTGTATCAATGCATATTTATGTTTAGTTGCACTTTGAACAATCAAAACAGGCAGAGGAGTTTTTAGAGGAGGTGTTGGCTATTTACTGCCAGCTTTGCTCCCTAATCCGCACCAATCCCTTGGTTCTGCTGTGTGTTTGAAGCGGCTTGTTTACAGAATTCGCTAAATTGTTGAGTACTCATTTTAACTTTGAATTCACCTGAGCTTTTTTAAGCTAGTGGAAATATGGAAAAAATGTTTTATTACGTGTTTATCTTGCTTTTTGCTGAGTATTGTTGTGAAACATCCACAGTCTGTTTCATGCGATTCCCCATAACAGCTGTGAGTGACTTTTGAACATGCTCACCTGCTTCCTGTCTTCTTTTTGACTCCCACAGGTGATATTCAGATCACTTTCCTTCAGCTTTGTCTTCAGCTTTTTATATTTTATTTAACTTTCACTGTGTCTTATTCAGGTTGTTTCGAAAAGAGATCATTCTCACTGAAAATGTCTTTGTTTTTATCTGTTTCCTGAAGTGAGTCAGTCCTCACCACTTGTTTCTCTCTAACATCATCAAATCTGTGGAGTCGTGTGTAATTAAACACTAGAGATGAACACATCTTATCCCCTGGTGTAATAAATTAGTCTTTAACATATGCTGTTTCCCATTGCTGTGATAGTGTAGTGTTTAAATGTTTAAATGTCGGAGTTTGCTTTTATTCCAGAATTTCTTCTCATAGTTTTGTTTTCAGGCACAATGCCATTTCAGCAGGTGTGCTGCAGCCGACGTGTCTCAGTGAAAACCGTCCAGATAGGTAGAACAGATACAAGAAAGCTGGGTGCAACGACAATAACCAGCTATGTTGTGAAAAAAACAACAGATCTTTGAAAAATACCTTTTTTTTTTCCAATTCTTATAAAAACAAAACTGTTCTCTTCCAATATTAGTCATATATAAATTAACACCTTACTGTCACATGACATTATTTTTCGTTTCTTCTAGTTTAGGTCAATAACAGAAATAATTATTTAACATTTTCTGTTAGTGTTTAAATAAATAAACTTGTGTTTTTGCTTTTTTGTTCCCAACCCAAGCACACGTTGGATTCACATTTATTATTATATTTAAAAATAAACCTATCTTTATGACGGTTGTTTCTGTTTATTATGTTGCGTTTATCCGCCGGTGTGTGTGACTATTGTCTGATAGTGTGTAACTTTCTCCGTGGCGGAGAAAAAAGTTGGGGTCCACTAGTATAAGTTAAGCATTTAAAAAGATCATCAAACAGATTCTAAAATCATGCAAAAAAAGTTTCTGGTCTGCCAAAAGAAACAAATGTTGATGTTGCCAAAGACTTTCAGGAAAATCCTCTCTGGACTGATGACACAAAAGTGGAAGTTTGTGTTCCGTTATTGGGTGTAAAACTAACAGCAACTCAGAAAAAAAACAGCCTTCTTGGTGTTAGTGGCGTGTTAGGGACAACGTTGCTGCTTTAAGACGTGGGCGACCTGCTTTATTAAATGAGGAGGATGGCTGACCACTTTACGTCAGGATGGTGCAGGAGAATGATGGTCTGAAGCAGCAAGCATTCTGCTCAATGGCTCAAAATAACAAAATGAAGGTTGTGAAAGGATCTAGTCAAAGTCCAGACTTAAATCTGACTGAGATGTTTGCAACAAGATCTTTAACAGGTTGTTGATGTGGAAAAATGATCCAGTGTGGCTGAATGAACTGTCATCATGGACACTTGATGCCCAAATGTTTCCGAGGGAGGCACAGACACTTTTAGATGTAGGGAGCGATTCTTTTTCCCTGTAGAACCAGCTTGGTTTCAATATGTTACTTATTAAAATGGCCTTTAGTTTCCCTCAGGTTGTCTTTGTCCAGTAATAAAAACGTGGTTTGTTCTGCAACATTTAAGTGTGACAGAAAAGCAAAAACGGAGGCAAGTCTTTCCACGCTTTGGTTGGGAGTTCAGCAGCAACTTCTTGCCAGCCGATTGAACGAAACATGACGAAGGCCATGAAAACGCTGAGTCATCTTCACTGTTTCAAAGAGTAAGAAAAAAAAAATAACACTGGAGAAGATTTCAAGAGAAAAAAATCCCAGATTCCTAGAGTTTCAGGTATTTTATTGTCCCAAAGGAGACCCAGAGTAAAAGCTACTGCTGTTTGGGTCACTTGGAGAGGCTAACAGCTTTTCTAGTCTACGGTGTCTCAGGTTTTCCTCCCATGACCATCGTACAATTAACCTCAGAAGATGGTGATACGTGTCTGAGAGGTTTTTATAGAAGAGACAAAAAAAAAACAGCTGACTTCAACATCTAAGCACTTCCTTCTGGCCACATTTCAAACAGCTCACTGATGTTCAGTGGCTGCAATTTAGAATTGTCCAAGTCTGTGTTCAGTGTCAGCGGGTTGTTAGTTTTCCTTTATTTTGCTTTAACAAGCTGAAATCAGAAATGATCCCTGTTTCTCCAAAGACGGTTGACTTGTAGGGTTTTCTCTCAGTATCAGTGGTGAAGACCTGTTAGAGACGCACTTTCCAGCAGGACAACAACTCTACGCATATAGGCACAACCGGAGATTCATGTTAAAACGGCCTAGTCAAAGCCCAGACCCACACTAAAGAGAGAATCTGTGGAACAGCCTGAAAAGTGATGGGATGAAAAAAGCAAAGAACGGAGACAATGTTCAGTTATTAGACGATAAAAGCTGTAAGAAACAAACCGCAGAAGACCGGCAGCAATAAAAGGTAAAAAAATGGAAGACACAGAAAATCTTCAGAAAGTATTCTGAACTTTGCTTTTGAAATATGACAAATAAATCAATTCTCCAAAATGTTGCCTTTCTTCTGTAAATAATTAAGCTACTGATTACTTTTCTTCTTTGGGATGAATTACTGTGTCTTTAACAAACGCCAACATCATTTAGTAGTTTTCTAAATGTTGTGATTTTGGTTTTATGTAAATGTAAAATAGAGAGCAAATGTCTTCCCACATTCTGAACAGCCTCTGTCTGCGTTAGAGGCAGTAAGGCGGGTCGATGCATGAAGGAGGAGACATTTCTGAGGTTTCTCTGCTAATATCCCTGACTGTTTCCTGCTTCTGCAGCCCTCCTGTTACAGTTCACACAGGGTGAGACCAGCTATGTCTGCTGAGGACCACCATGCACACTCACGCTTACAGCTTACGTAACCATGGCTTCCCTATTTCATCTAATACGCACGTTTTAGAGCGAATCTATGCCGGCACATCCAGTGGTCATGCAACTGCAGTCTGAAAAATCAGACATGACATCCAAGGTAATGTGAGTACATTGATTAATTACGTGTTAGTGGATGCATCTGCAGACCGTGGCATATAAGAGACGTCAGTGAGGAGGCCTCTGTCCCAGCTGGGTTCTACAAACTCTGATCAACTTCATAAACTACAAGAAAACGCAGATCAGGACTTCTACTGTACCTCGTCCTTTATTTAATGAGGGAATTATTGCATGACACGTGTCTGTCCTGTTGTTGCTTAGCATAGCATTAATGCTAATTCTGATGATTCTGTACTTTAAGAGTCTTTCTTCTGATTATTCTAGAGCTCTCATCAGGAAACAGCAGCTCAGCCACCACTTAAGATGGACCCTCTTTTATTTTCTAACAAAAAAATCATAACTATGATAAGTTATCATTACATTACATTAAAATAAAAGAAATAAATTAGGTTGAATCTTCCCCAGCTCTCTGTGAGAGCCTGTTTCTGGCGATTTATTGTCACCATTCGGTTTTTCATGCACTTTAGCACCTGGCTCTGTGTTGTCCTCTCTATCTGGACGTCCGCCTGCCTCTGGCTAGCACCTGTAAATAGTGTAAGTCCACTCCAATGCATACATGTATTTGTGTGGGCTGTGAAGCCTGCAGGCGATGTAACTACTAGGAAAGAGGACATCAATTCTGGGAGTTTGTCCTTCAGGCAGCTCCCCTCCCCAGACTCGCTGCGGTTTATTCAGGTTACCTAAGATGAGCCATCGTCTCGAATGCTAAACTCACGAGAAAATGCCTTTGGTGCAGTGATCATTGCTCAATTCATGAACGAAATATTTTTTTATTTATTTCACATTATGAATGCTAAATAAGGATGATAAAGAAAGCTGCTAAAGAAACCATGCAAAATTGCACTGAAAAAAACTAATCAGTGAAACTATTCAATGACTTCTAATTTGCAGGCAAAGTTTTACAATCAAATAAATCCCAAATCACTTGACAAACACAACTGAAACGCACATAAATAATTCTCATTTAAAGGGCCTTATTTTTAGCAAATATTACGTTCATTTACTCACCCAGACAAGTTTGGAGTCCTTCAGGAGAAGTATATATCCAGTTGCGATCAGCGTATATCAATATAATAAGAGTCAATGGGGGCAGGAGATTGGCTGTCTGTAATAAGGCATTATCTGCCCCATAACTCATAACTTAACCAGGTTTTTGTTAGGAATCGTTAGTTGAGAATGTCGGTGCTTTACAGGCTTTTAATCCAACCGATTACACCAACCTGGGATCTCAAATATGTAAGAGCCGTCCGCCATTCCAGCTGTAGTCTGTGTAGGTTGCAGAAATGGAGCCTGTAGAAGCTGAATTTAGTCCTATTGTTCATTCCAAACGTGAACCATGTCGTAGAGCAAAAAGTGAAAGTTCTGCTCAGACTACAGCTGGGATGGAGAACAGCAGTGATGTTATTGTAATCATGCGATAGTGTGGCTGGATTAAAGCCCCTAAAACAAAAAAAACGTTCTGAACTTTGAGGGGATTAGTGCGAACGATTAATAACCAAACATGGTAAAATGAAGGCGTTTTGGGGAGGATAATCTCTTCTTAGGGTGGTTGTGGCTCAGTGTTAGAGTTGTCTGCCTGCGACCCATAAATTGTGGGTTCGATTCGTGCTTCTGCATGCATAAATTCCGTTGTGTCCTTGTGCAAGACACTTGACCTACCTTGCCTACTGGTGTTGGCCAGAGCGGCCGATGGCGCGATAGGGCAGCCTCGCCTCCGTCAGTCTGCCCTAGGGCAGCTGTGGTTACAAATGTAGCTAGCTTCCACCAGCGCGTAAATGTGACAGTAAATGAATAGTGGAATTGTAAAGCGCTTTGAGGGTCTTTAAAAGTGCTATATAAAAGCAATCCATTATTGTTATTCTTACAGGCGGCAAATCTCCTGCCCCAATTGGCTCCCGTTATATGGAAATATGCTACTGCGACTCCTTATGAGGGGCTCCAAGTGGCTCCAAACTTGTCTGGGTGAGTAAATCAACGTAATATTTGCTAAAAATAAGGTTCAGGTTGAAAAAAAACAAATAAACGTTTCCTGTAAAGTGAGATGCATCATATGTGTTATTCAGGATACAAGACAAAGCGGACCAGAAAAAAAATGATCACTCCATTATAAAGAGACCGTAGCATAATAATGCTTTTTGTTTTAAAATCTACATAGGTTTGACATTTTATGTGAGATGCCAAATAGCCGTCGCAAACATTTTTATACTTAGTAATTCACATTTCTCCTGAAAAGCGCTATATGGATCGCGTCTGTCTTGCTCCAGGTTTAACAGGCGGAATGCTCTCTGCGCAATGTGAGTAAATCAGCTACTGCCTGGTTTTTTTGACGATATATGATTTGCACCAGTTTTAACAAGTCCAAACCATTGAAGAATCATGCCCCACATAGTTTTTGTTTTGAGCTAAATGTTTAATTTGACTAAATATTATTCTTCAAATGAAATATTTAGCTTACTAAATATCTAGGTTAAAGTTAAACATTTAATTTGTAGAGCATTTTTAAATGAATAACTGAACCCCCATTTACTGTACTTATCTTATATCTGGCTAAATAACCCAAATTATGACTCTGTAACTAAACACTCCAGGCACTCCATACAGTCTGGCTGTGATATATGAGGAAGTATTAAAATGGTTTGACTCCTAAATAAAGGGTTAAAAACGAATAAAAACAGATAATTTACTCTGATAGTTGGTATAGAAATGACAGAATTAAATCTCTGACATGAGGAAACCACTAGCATGACTGGATTGTTATCATTTTCTCCCTCACAGTCAGTTCATAATGGAGAAAAGAAAATATTTGCTGTGCTCAGAACAAATAAGAACCATGTTCCGCAGACGTGCGGGGGACATGAGGTCAGGCTGATCTTTGGAAGTCAATTTGTTTTTAGTAAAGTATAAAATGTCAAACGGATGGCTGAAAAACAGAAACCCTGCTTTGATTTTCCACTGTTTGGCTATAACTAATCAGCCATAACAATGTTGTTGACAGGATTCATGTTATTGACTACTGGCCTTCAGTTTACCTCTTAATAGAACAGCCTAAGCACTAATGGGGTTTAAAGAACTGGTGTACGCTGGTTTATTCTGTATACAGTGTGATGGTAAGTAGAAAACAGCAGGAGGATGCGATCAAATCGTTTTTATCACTCAGCAGGGTCAAGCTAGAGGGCTGAGCGGTCTCAAGCATGTCACAATATGTGAATAGAGCATTAGTGTTGTTCTGGCTTCGGCGTGGCAATGAAATATGAGTCTGTGTTTGCAGGTTTCTTCAGCCTTTTGAGTGTGTCTGTTTAGGGTGTGTGTGCTTATATGTCACGTGGAAGTGTGAAGATGTTACAGCGGTGAGAAAAGCAGACTCCTCACAGCATTCAGGGCCCCAGAGAAGGAAGGGCCAGGTAGCCTGGGCTCCCAGAGGGGGCCGACCATGACCCAACGTCCCCGTTACCTCTCTGTTTCCAGCATGGTGCTTGCTAGTTAGCCTACTTTCCTACACCAGTAGACCTACACCCACCTTTGTTTCATTTAGCGTTAGTGCAGTGGTGTGCAGAGTCAGGTCCTACATGCACACCTGAATCATTCCCAGGCTTCTGGAGAACTTAGAAAACATGTGGAGAAGGTAATTCATCGATTTACATCAGCTGTGTTGGAACAACAGCTGTGGTTTAACATTGTTTTAATTTGAACAATTCCAGTTCCGATTCAAGGCAATTCTCAATTCGGATTCTTTGAAGGGACAGAATCTTTTTTTGTTGTTGTGCAAGCTAACCATGGGTAGGTAGTTTTAATTGATGGAATAGTTTGAAAATGTACTGTGAATTTGTAAAAGGGCTGTTATCTATTGGCCTTGGAGATACAAATTACAAATTTAGTTTTCAAAGGGGTAAAATATTCACAGGAGAGCTTTATTTCCGAAAAACTCATGAAAACTGATTTCCAAAGATCCTGAATGTCTGATGCTTCAGAAACGTGCATGTGCTCCTACTGATGAGCAAACCTGGTGCAGAATACTGAAGAAACAATAAGAAATGTATTAAAACAATCCGGTCCGGATTAACTGAAGGTGCATTATAAAAACATTAACTTTTCTGCAAAGTCTTCTAATTGTTGCCTTTTCCTCTGCCTGCGAAGGTGACCGAAGCCGGCGGAGCATATGGTGTCAGCTGCCTGGCTAATGTTAGCTTAGCAATCTCAGGCCAAAAACAAATACATGAGCTAACCTTAGCTGGATATTTGAATTTGAGTTGAACACCAGTTCAACTATGACTTGTTTGCTGCTTCATTGCTAACATGAGACATATTTTTACTGTTTTACTGACAGGATTTGGACTGCAGCGTGGTGCTAGGCTGATGGTCGGATCCAGGAGGAAGAACCAAAATTAAATATAACTGTATAAAAAAAAAAACTAACTCCTGAGGAACACAATAGTTGCTTGTAACGTTGTTCAGTTTTTATTTGATTCCTTTCTGTATAGTTTTTCTTTCTTATTAGTTACGTTTTTAGTGATTATAAATTGCTGTTATTTATTCTCTGGTTATTTTTCTGTGTTTATTAATAACTTTTCTCAGTTTCCCTGCTGAGGTTGAGCCACAGCTGCACTGCGTTCTCCTTCAACTTCCTCTTGTTTCTCGGTTTCTGCAAGTCTTTACTGGAATAAATTATTGTTTGTAGCATCAGACATCATCTCTAGGCTTGGTTCAACTCCACCACCACAAACTTTTAACTCTATGTTTGTAGAAATAAGCTAATTCTTCACCGTGAGTAATTTATTATTAGAGTTTTTAAAATAGGCCAACAGACATAATATGCATGCTGCTGATTCTGTGAAATGAAACCAGAGGAAAGGCAAAGATGAAAGCTGCCAATGTTGTACATCCTATAGTCCAACCCTCCATGAACACCTAGTAAAAAGAGGAGAAGTCTACTTTGATCAAAAGAGCTGATCAAACAGCAGGAATAATATAAAGAAGTTCAGCTGCTCATAAAAAACGATCTCAAATATTTGGAAATGGGACCCAGAACCAGAAAGATGTGGAAGATGGAATCTCTGGACAGGACACATGAGCTGCAGGGTGATCAAAGACCAAATGGCTTGTTTCAGACGTGTTTCAGAGGATCGCCGTGCTTTGATATGACAGCTGATTGGAGAAGAGACTACAGTTATCAGTGAGTTTGGGAACAATTAGAGGTTTCCTGGGTGGAGTTGAAAGACCCAGAGGGACCAAACATTAGCTTAGGGATTCAGTTTCTGTGTTGGAGAAACGGTGACGCCGTTGTTACTTACAAGAGAAGATGGGTGGACCTCAAAACGAGATAATTCTGGAGAAATTCTTTTTGTTTTTTAATTAACACATCTGTCATGATGTCCGTACCTTTATTTTATTTTTCACCAATTTTTCTGTTTTTCCAGAACAGTTTTTAATGTAAAAGGAAACCCTCAGAGTAAATGGTGCTTCAGCATCACAGCTTTTTGCTGCAGGGCCGTCTCAGAATGTGAGCCAGGTCCACCCAGAATAAAAGCTCTTTTAAATAACTTTTATGGTTGGCTGCGAGGTTCAGACTGCGTGTGTGTGTGTGTGTGTGTGTGTGTGTGTGAGAGAGAGAGACAGAGAGGGGGACAAATAGAGGGAATAAGACTGTGTGGGAGGACTAATGGTCTGTCATGAGAATTGCAACTCTATTCTTGTCTCCTAAATAAAGACTTGGATACAAACACACACGATACGAGACAAATGTCCCCTGCTGAATAAATATTACACGTCTCTAACTAGTGCTTTAAAGCATATTTTTTAAATACAGTTCCTCTGTGGCCCCACTATGCCACCTCAGTCAAAGGGGAACTGATGATTGAGATAACATCACCCCATCAGCTGTGTCCTATTTAACCTTTATGCAGGTCAGCTTTTAAAGCTGATAATTATCTTTGTGGAGGAGAAACATCTAGAACCTCAGGGTGACTCATGTTTAGATGTTTAATCATATTTACTTTGTGATCCATGCTGAAGATACGTATTATTTCTGTTCAGCTGTCTCCAAGCAGAGCTGTTTTACCTGAATTTATTGCTTTTTTTTTATGATTTGATTAAAATATATATATATATATTATTTCTGATGGCCAAACTTACATTTTATTTCTAATTTCTCTGCAATTATAATTAACTGAAGGTTAAATGTAGCTATATTTAATGTATATGATTTAGAAAACTCTTTATCAACAATAAAATCACAAAAAAAAACTTAAGACGAGAATAGCAACAAGCAACAGAGTAAAGAAGTAAGTTTGATCGTTTTAATAAATGGTAAATGTCCTTGACATGTATTGCGCTTTATTTAGTCTCCTATGGATTTGTATCATACCACATAAATTCATTCACACACTTAATAATAAGCATATAAAGCTTGTTTTGGTACTATAAGTCTTAAGATTCTGTTTTTCATGCTGCCTGTTCTTTGCATTGTATCTGGTTTAACATTTATGATCCTTGATGACTTTATCTCTCCTTTCGTGTCATGTAAAGCACGGTGGACTGTATCCTGTATGAATGGAGCTGTATGAATAAACTTGCCCTGCCTGGAAGAGAAAAAACAACTCCGATCCAATTATGTCTAAAAGCCTCTTCATTTTATTGCCTACATTCTTTCTACAGTATCGTTTATAATAGTATTGCTTGTATTGCAGCACATTGTGTCCACGTTTCACCATAAACCTGTGCCCAGGGATGCATCCTATACCCCTATGTAGCCTAAAGTTGGTACATGTGTGCATTAAACTTTAAGATTAATGCTGATAGCTCAACTTAACTTGCTTATTGCTTTGTTATTCCTGACGTAAAGGACTAAATAATAAATGTGTTATTGTTTGCTTTTATGTGTCTAAGAAAGAACAGGCATAATAGCAACCTGAATCCAAATTCAAATACAATACAACCGAAGAAGCCTCCGACTGAACAGGCTTTGCTGTTGTACGATAGTTTGATGAAGAGGCTGTCCATAATTTGGTTTGATTTTATGAAGAATCCATTTGTGCTCCATCATCTCCAGATGTACCAGCGTCATCCCCAGAACAGAACCAGCCGTTTTTGGAGATTACACTCTCCACTCTGCAAGCAATGAAGAAGCTAAGCTTCCTCCAGAAGTCCATTCTGCTCTGTCTCTTCTTGTAGACGGCTTCAGCTTTCAGAGACCAGTCAGTGGGGAACTCGGAGGTATTTCCAGAATACTCCTAGAGTAACCTCCACCTCTTCCTCCATGATGGAAACAGTGTTTGACTTAGTTCTGTTTCTTTTGGCCTTAACAATCATCTCCTTTGTGTTGCTTATATGGAAGGAAAGATGATTGTTTTTACACAATACCACAAAGCAACCAACCAGCTCGCTGTATTCAGCTTCTTCTCCACCTCTAATACACCATTCATACATAATGCATACTTTGTGCACACAGACTAGCAACCAGTGATATATTTAAAGATGAAGTACCGTTCTTTTCAATCTGGACCTTATTTCTAGTATGCATTACATTCATTTACTCACCCAGACCCATTTTGTACCACTTGGAGTCCTTTGGAAGAAGTTTATGTCCATTGGAGATCAGCTTATATCCATGTAATGGGAGTTGTAGGGGCATCCAAAGTGTAGCCTCTAAATAAAGCATTGCACAAACTAAATGACCAAGTGGACTAACTTCAGCTTCCACAGGCTCCATTTACCAACCTACTATAACTACTACAATGGCAATGACATCACTTAAATCACCGGTTGGCGTACGTTGGAATGAACGGCTGTAAAACACCTTAGATGACAACAACAAAGCACCTCCGAGACGCCCAGAACTCACAGGGGAATGAAATATTGGTGAAATGAAGGAGTTTTGTGTTAGATAATGCCTTATTTAGAGGCTGCACATTATATGGACACATGCTGGTCTTAATTTTCTCCTGAACGACTTCAAGTGGCATCCAAATTGTCTGGGTGAATAAATGAAAAATAAACTCCAAGTTGAAAAAACTGCAGTTCCCCTTTAATGGTTAAAAATATGTCCAAGTGGTTCAAAGATGTCTTTAATCTAAAACAGCCAACCAGTCTATTTAGTATAAAAATGAAACTTTAATTCAATGGATCTGGTCCAAATATTTGAGAAAGGCTGAAACTGAGAAGATCTCACTGTGATATAAACACAACCTCAACTCTAACACCCACTTCTTTAAATGTGATCAGCCCATTAAATGACCGTTATTAGCGGGTTATCACTCCCATTAAATGCCGTCAGACTGTGCCCTCTCTAGCAGGCTCAGTAGGTCGTTAACATAACCATTCTTGAAAAAAGTTTTAGCTAGTAAACTAAGATTTTAAATAAATTTAACAAAAAGAAAGCTTCCGATTTCTGGGTTAGGGGGCAGATAATAGGCTGCAAAAAGGCACATAATCAGCGATAAGAATGGTAGATGCGTACCTTCTAAGCTTCCGGTTTTTGAGACATGCAGATAATTTGCTGAAAATGCGCATTATCAGGGATAAGAATGGTTGATGTGCACCTTCTAACCTACTAGTAGGTAGAGGAGGCACAGTCTGAAGGCATTCAATGGGAGTGAATACCGATAATAACGTACGTTTAATGCATTGATAACATCCGAAGTGGCTTACTCTAACCACAATACAACTACTTTTGCTTACCGGAATTAAAAACTCTCAGGCTATTTTCTGTTCACCTAACATGATTATTATGTTTGTTGGAAAAAAAACACAAAGTGTTTATGAACTTTTGTCAGAGATTTACTCTTCTATACTTTTCACAAAGATTTGCATGAACACTGGTGGATGAAATGGCATGCACACCTGAAATAAATCATACCTCTTCTTTTGTCAAAGCAACCAGTTATGTGTGGGAATGAGACAGATTTTTTTTCCGGTTTGTTTTAATCTGAGTACTTGTGGCATGCAATTATCATGCTCTATTGTTTCAGACTGTGGGGGTGTGTGTTATTGTGCCTACCTTTGTCTGAGCAGTTGTGCAACACCGACTACATCTCTCTTTAAGTGCCTAACTCTGTCATCTGGAGGCTTCATAATCAAATCTCATCAGAAATAACACAGACGTTTTAGCGAGGCTGGAGATTTCTGCATCAGTATGAGATGAATACCAATAAAATTAACAAAAAAGTGAACAAAAAAGGAATCAGGGACTTGGCAGAAGACTGAGCAAAACATTTTAATAAACAGTATGTAAAGAAAGTAAAAGATAGAGTAGGGATTGTGAAGGAGTAAAAGAGACTGAGGTAAAAGTGGAAAGTAGATAGTTGAGTGAGTGAGTGAGTGAGTGAGTGAATGAGTGAGTGAGTGAGTGAGTGAGTGGGAGGATCATGGGTGAGTTGAAGACGGAGAGACCGGGTCGAAAATGCCAGGAGACGGAGAGCGGAGAATAAAAAGCTGTTTATGGACGGCTGAGCGATTTAGTGGATTATCCCTTTACAAAGGTCAAAGCTGTTTTGGAGCACGTCCAAAACAACAACAACAAAACAAGAAAAAAAAAAACGCATATTTGAATAGCATGACCAGCTATTAAATACAAGAACGTCGGCAGCTTAACAGACAAGAAGTCGTAAGCTGTGTGAAAGAAATGTTTGCTTAAAAAGATTAGAACGTCCCAACAGAAACAGAAGGAAAACAGAAAACTAAAGCAACTCTCCACAAAAAGAAAGACATGGAGCTTATAACAGCTCGCGGATGTTATATTAGAGGATTTACATAGTAAGTATGCCTAACCCAGAAACTGTATTCTGAAAATGTAAAGTTTAATAAATCCAAGAAGTAGATGTTTGCTCCTTTAATAAGCTTTAAAATTATTTTGTCATGTTAAAGAGCTTTCATGACATGAAGTGATACAAAGGATTTTTATGACAATTTAACCTGCCTCGTGTTTTATAAGAAGTCTCAGTTGGGAGCTGGGGTGTGGAGAAAAGAAGAAGGCTAGTTAATGTTGCCTCCATGAATCATTGAAAAGGGATAAAAGATAAAAACAGACTAAAATTGGAGGACCTGATATGACAGCAGGTCTTCAACAAACTTCAGTGCTAAACCATTTAGTGATTTATAAACTAATATGAGTATTTAGAAGTCTATTCTCTGAGCTACAGGGAGCCAGTGGAAGGACTTTAGAACTGGGGTGATGTGTTCTACTTTCCTGGTTCTAGTGAGGAAGCTAGCAGCAGCGTTCTGGATCAGCTGAAGCTGTTTGATTGACTTTTTAGGTAGACCTCTGAGGACGCTGTTGCAGTAATCAAACTAAAGTAAAGATAAACACATGGAAGAGTTTCTCTAGATCTTTTTGCAACATTAGTCCTTTAATTCTAGAAATGTTCGTCAGTTGATAGAAGGCTGACCTTGTCATTACACCCAGATTTCAGCCACATGCCAGGCCTGCCGAGAAACATAGTCCCTCCAAAGTATCCTTGGTCTTCCTCTGAGTCTCCTTCTTGTGGGAGGTGACAAGAACACCTTACCAGGGAAGAAGTCAAGGTCACTACAGTGAGACGTCGTGCTTGGTTGATGCTGAGGGGACGGCTCCAAGTTTAGCTAGCTGAACTAATGTGTTCCTGGGTTTTGCTGCTTTGAAGCTTGGAAAGCAGCAAAAGTTTCAAATATGGTCCCAGCCTAAGCACACAAAAGCACAGCAGAGTTTGTAATGGCCCTCTGACAACATCGACCATAGACCTGCCATGTAATCTTGGTGACTTATAAGAGTGGAAGTAGGAGCACTCAGGTGGAATACATCTTATGTAGACGTTATCTGAAGAAGATTAGTGACTGTAAAGTAGTGGTGGGTAGGATGAAACTGACGGTGAGGAAGTTGACGAGAACAAAGATGGAGTAGAGGACCAAGTGGTGGAAACTTAAAAAAGAAGAGTGTTGTGAAGTTTTCAGGAAGGAGTTGAGACAGGCTCTTGGTGGCCAGGAGGTTCTACCTGATGACTGGATACCTACAGCTAATGTGATCAGGGAGACAGGTAGGAGGATATTTGGTGTGTCATCTGGAAGGAGAAAAGTAGATAAGGAGACTTGGTGGTGGAACAATGAAGTGCAGGAACATATACAGAGAAAGAAGTTAGCTAAGAAGAAGCGGGACAATGAGAGGACTGAGGAGAGCAGACAGGAGTGCAGGGAGATGCAGCGCATGGTGAAGATAGAGGTGGCAAAGGCCAAACAAAGGGCGGATGATGACCTGTATGCTATGCTGGATAGTAAGGAGGGAGATAATGATTTATGTAGGTTGGTAAAGCAGAGAGACAGAGATGCAAAGGATGTGCAACTGGTAAGGATGATCAAGGATAGGGATGGAAATGAACTGACAGATGCCAAGAGTGTGATGAGAAGAAACTTTGGAAGAAGCTTTGGAGGCGAGGGTTTCTGAGCTAGAGGCCCGGCTCCGCGCTGTAGAAGAGCCAGGCCCAGCAGTAGCTAGCGCGGAGTCAACTAGGACAGGACCTAGCCGTCCTCCAACAGCTCCCGTGCAGCCGGGACCTCAGGCGAGCTGGGTGACTGTTCGTAGGAAGACTAGCGCCAGACCCCAGTCCGCGGCCAACCTCCAGCCCCTGTCTCTGAACAATAGGTTCGCCCCGCTCAGCGACGCACCCGCCGAGCAGGAGAGGCCGATTCTTGTAATTGGCAGCTCCATAGTTAGGAATGTGGCTCCAGAGACACGAAAGACCACCGTCAAATGCCTTCCAGGGGCCAGGGCTGCAGACATTAGGTCCCATCTGAAGCTTTTGGCCAAGGACAAACGGCGGTATAGCAGGATCGTTATCCATGCTGGTGGCAACGACACCCGGCGACGGCAGTCGGAGGTCACTAAAATAAACGTAGCTTCGGTGTGTAGGGCTGCCAAAAAGATGTCTGACTCTGCAATTTTTTCTGGTCCCCTGCCTGATCGTACTAGCGATGACATGTACAGCCATATGCTTTCGTTCCACCTTTGGTTGTCAAGGTGGTGTCCAGAAAACGATGTGGGCTACATTGATAACTGGGGGGCCTTCTGGGGAAAACCTGGACTGTTACGTAGAGACGGCATCCATCCCACTGAGGACGGAGCTTCGCTTCTTTCCAGGAACATTGATAGGGTTATCTCTAGTTCCCCAAAGCCGTGACAACCCAGAGTCCAGCTCAGGGAACCCAGAGTCGAGCTCAGGGAAACCAGAGTCCAGATCAGGGAAACCAGAGTCCAGGTCAAGGAACAGGGACTGCCACCCACCCACTACCCTATAGAGATAGTTTCCCGTCCACTACCCAAAACTAATGAATTAAAAGTTAATGCTACTAGAGCAAAGTATAAAAATCTCATAAAGATAAGTAAAACTCGGACTGAACATAAAAACAAATCAATTAAATGTGGTTTACTAAACATAAGATCTCTCCCCTCAAAAAACACTCTTAGTAAATGACTTAATTTGTGAAAATAATATTGATTTGTTTTGTCTTGCAGAGACATGGTTGCAGGAAGAGGACCATGTCACAATAAATGAGTCAACTCCCCCTAGCTACTTAAACTTTAGTGTCCCTCGAAGTACTGGTCGAGGAGGTGGAGTAGCAACTATCTTTCACTCCGATTTACTAATTAATCTCCAAAAAAATAATAGTTACAGTTCCTTTGAGCATCTAGTTTTTAGCTTTCCTCATACACATAACAAAGCAGTAAAGCCACTTTTGTTTGTGGTCTTATATCGTCCACCAGGACCTTATTCTCAATTTTTAGATGAGATTTCAGATTTTCTATCTGACTTAGTTTTAAACACTGATAAAGTCATTATAGTCGGAGACTTCAATATTCATGTTGATAATGAAAGTGATAGTCTGAATACAGCTTTTAACATAATCTTAGACTCAATAGGCTTTACTCAAAATGTGCAGGGACCAACCCATTCTTGTCACCACACTTTAGATCTTGTGCTGACTTATGGCATTGACTGTGAAGAAATAACAGTCTTTCCACATAACCCTATCCTGTCTGATCATTTCCTTATCACTTTTAAACTTACTCTAATGGATCATATCAAACCTGAAAGAAAACTTCATTATACCAGAACGTTATCAGACAACGCTGTAGCAAATTTTAAAGAAGCTCTTCCAACTTTAATTTCCTCTGTTTATAAATGCAGAACAGAAAACAGTGATTTAACTCGTGACCCCTCACAACTTGACATTTTAGTTCATAGCGTTAATTCCTCCCTGCGTCTGGCAATAGACAAAGTTGCCCCCTTGAAAAGGAAGGTGGCTAGCCATAGAAGATTAGCTCCCTGGTTTAATTTAGAGCTACGTACCCTAAAGCAGAATGTTAGAAAACTAGAGAGAAAATGGCGCTCCACGCATTTACATGATTCCTTTTTAATATGGAAAAATAGTTTATTGCTATATAAAAAGAGCCTTCACACAGCTAGAACAGCATATTATTCATCTATAATCGAGGAGAATAAAAATAATCCTAGGTTTCTTTTTAATACAGTTGCCAAACTCACACAGGATCATAGCTCTATCGAGCCAACCATTCCCCAAGCTCTAAGCAGTGACGACTTCATGCAATTCTTTATAAATAAAATAGACTCTATAAAAAATAAGATAATTGGGAACCTTCCCAATATGCTTGCTTCCTCCTTAGTTAATGAGGCAGCCTCAAAAATGGTTGAACCTAATATATGCTTAAACTGCTTTAATGCAGCCGAACTTTGTGATGTACTAAAATTATTAGCTTCATCTAAACCTTCAACTTGCGTTTTAGACCCAATCCCAACTAAACTCTTAAAAGAAGTTTTCCCTATGATCGCTGCTCCAATTTTAAATATAATGAATCTATCCTTAGTCAATGGATATGTACCACAGGAGTTTAAGATTGCTGTAATTAAACCTCTACTTAAGAAACCCTCTCTTGATCAAAACGACTTAATTAACTATAGACCGATATCTAATCTTCCATTCTTATCTAATATTCTTGAGAAAATAGTTGCACACCAGATATGTGAGCATTTAAACAATAATGAGCTGTTTGAGAAGTTTCAGTCAGGCTTTAGAGCTCATCACAGCACTGAAACAGCTCTGGTGAAGGTTACTAATGATATTCTCATAGCCTCAGACAATGGACTGGTGACCATTCTTGTCCTGTTAGATCTCAGTGCTGCCTTTGACACTGTTGACCACAATATTCTCATAGAAAGGCTTCAACGTGTCTGTATAATAGGAACAGCCCTAGGCTGGTTTAAATCTTATTTGTCTAACAGATTTCAGTTTGTTCAAGTAAATGATAAACCCTCCTCAACCTCAATAGTTACTTGGGAGTCCACAGGGTTCAGTGCTTGGGCCGATTCTTTTTACTATATATATGCTTCCTATTGGTAAAATAATTAGGCAGCATGGGATAAATTTCCATAGTTACGCAGATGATACACAGCTATATCTATCCATAAATCCTGATGAATCCAATCAGTTAGGTAGACTACAGGCATGTCTGGAAGACATAAAAACTTGGATGACTCTAAACTTCTTGCTTCTAAATTCTGATAAAACAGAAGTTGTCGTCTTTGGACCAGAAGCTCTGAAAAAGAAACTACTTAGTCAGCCCCTTCACCTGGACGGCATTAAATTAGCCTCCAGTAATAAAGCAAAAAACCATTGGTCATTTTTGATTTTACTGGTAGTTCCTAGGATTTCTAAAAGTAGAATGGGTGGCAGATCTTTCAGCTATCAGGCTCCCCTCCTATGGAACCGGCTCCCAGGGTTGGTTCGTGAAGCAGACAATTTGTCTATCTTTAAAACTAGGCTAAAAACTTTCCTCTTTGACAAAGCTTACAGTTAGAGATATGTTTATAGGTAGTTAGAGTCAGGTTAGACAGGTAGATAGGAAGAGACAGGTTAATGTTAGTAGTCAGGCAGAGTGTCAAAAGTTAGGAAGAGATAGGAAGAGGTAGAGTAGCTAGGTAGAGATAGATTAATGTAAGCCAGGTAAAGATCCGGAGCCGGTCGCGGCTTACCGCCGCGGAAGAAATGCGCCCCACGGGGGCCAGCCAGCGCCGGAGAGAGGTCCCTCAAGGGGATCCTCCCGCACAGTGCGGCCGCCCATTACCTGCCGGGTTGAATCCCCCGGGCAGACTGTGCGGACCCCACCCGTTTATCTCTTAAACGTTTCTCGCCCTCTTCAACTCTGTCCTCTCAGTTCTGTCTATTTTTCCTTAAGATAGTTGTCGACTATCGGTCTCGTGCCGGTATTTAGCCTTAGATGGAGTTTACCACCCACTTTGGGCTGCATTCTCAAACAACCCGACTCCGAGAAGACCCCGGCATGACGGGGGCCGTTACCGGCCCTACACCGTCCACGGGCTGAGCCTCGATCAGGAGGACTCAGACAGAGTGTTGGTAGCCAGGTCTCCTAGTAGCTAGGAGACAGGTTAATGTTAGTAGCTATGCTGCTTTAGGCTAGGCTGTTGGAGGACATTATTAGGGTCTGTTCCTACTTTCTCTCCTACTTCTCCCCAACTGCATGATGTGCTGTCAATTCAAGCACTAACCTGTTTTCTATTATAGTAGGTGCTCCGGATTAGCCCTGCTTGACGACCCTGACTAAGATGGCATTGCAGTGACGGAAAATTCTCCACGTCCTGCAACAAACTTCTGCATCAGTTCTATTGCTCTTTCTGTGTCTCTGTTATGTATTCTCCAAGCCACAGACGGTCGCGGCAGATAACCGCTTGTGCTGAGCCTGGTTCTGCCGGAGGTTTCTTCCTGTTAAAAGGGAGTTTTTCCTTCCCACTGTCGCTTCATGCTTGCTCAGTATGAGGGATTGCTGAGAATTCCACGACGCAATCTTCTGTGGTTCTCTAATTTCTACATTAAACATTGTATTGTAATAACTCTTCTTGTAAAGTGCCTTGAGATGACATCTGTTGTGAAATGGTGCTATATAAATAAACTGAATTGAATTGAATTGAAGATGGAAAGAGTACTTTGAAGAACTAATGACTGAGGAAAATCTGAGATAATGTAGAGTAGAAGAGGTGGCTGATGTGGATCAGGAAGTTCCTGAGATTAGTAGGGATGAAGAGAGGAATGCTTTGAAGATGTTGAAGATGGGGAAGGCAGTTGGCCCTGATGAAATACCTGTGCAGGTATGGAAGTGTTTAGGAGAAGTGGCAGTAGAGTTTTTGACTAGGTTCTCCAACAAGACCTTGAAGGTCAAAAAGATACCTGAGGAATGGAGGAAAAGTGTTCTAGTGCAGATCTGTAAGAACAAGGGAGATGTGCAGAATTTTGGTAACTACAGAGGAATAAAGCTAATGAGTCATATAACGAAGCTGTGGGAAAGAGTGGTGGAAGCTAGGCTTTGGTCAGAAGTGAGCATTTGTGAGCAAACGTATGGTTTCATGCCAAGAAAGAGTACTACAGATGCAATGTTTGCTTTAAGGATGCTGGTGTAGAAGTACAGAGTGGGTCAGAGGGAGCTGCATTGTGTCTTTGTAGATTTAGACAAAGCGTATGACAGGACAGACTGGAAAATTTGCTCTTTCACCGCACATTTTCCTTTCACTCAACTATCTATTACTATTCTCAGACACAACAGCCAGTGAGCAACGCATATTTACAGTCCCTTGTGGAGGTGTAACTCACCTTCTGCTGGACATTTATCAACTGGGTTGTTTTCCCCAAGACTGATTAGCCCATCAAATAAAGTATTCGTAATAACAGCCAGTTTTATTAGTGTACTTTTGTTTTCACATTTCCTGTTCAACTCAACTAAAGCTTTTCATTGACTGTAAGACATTGGCAAAATACAAAAAACTGAAATAAATACTTGAACTATATGACTGTTAGAAATAAGTCTATACCAAGGTAATATAAAATAACTTCCAAGGGCTAATTTATTGAGATGCATCTATAAACTTTTCACCCTTAGTAAAATAAAACTTCAAATCAGTCATTAAAATCACAAATTAATATGGATTATCAAAATAAGTTGATAAGATCATATTAAGTTGTCACCATTACTGTACAAAGAAAAACATAGGTTTTGAGAGTGATTGCCAGAAATCACAGCAGCGATGGGAGATGGAGCTGTGCAGGAGAGGAACATGGCAGCTAAGGGTAAGAGGATCAGTTTACACTTTTTTAATCAGAAGTAAATGAGAGGGAATGCGTGGGCGCTGAGGGAGGAAACGATCGGAGATTATAGAGGAGAGAGAAAGCGAGAGGGGAGACACAGAGGCGGGTCATTAAGAAGTCTCTAGTGGAATAAAAGACGCATTATCATTTTAATGTATGAGTTAATATTCCGGCTTCAGAATTATGTAGGAGGCACACAGACATAGCTTATGTGTCTACATGATCACTCTCACTCAGTAACTATCACAGTAAAGTGTCGTTTTTTGGTTCAGAGATGGTTAATTCCTGATGGTGAAAGTATTTCTGTGGTTGTTTCGTTGTTTGGGTTACTCTTCTTTGTGCTTGTGTTTACATTTTTAGTAGATTAGTTGATATGTTCCTTTCCATCTTATCCGTTTCCCCAGCCGGTCCGTTTGCTTCCCTTCCTAGCTGCTCACATCTTCATTACTCCCTGTTCTCCATTTACCAGGTCTTTCCATTTACCTTCCAATCACACTGGTTATTCCTGTTATTTCTCGCACCCTCACACATCACAAAAAGATAGAGAGAAAGATGAACAATCAAATGTTTGTTTATAGGTTTGAATACATGACGAATATTTGGACTATATAGAGTTAATTCATCAGAGGATTAGATGACGCTGTGGATGAGAGACTTTTCTTTGTATTTTACAGTTTGTTTTGGAAGATAACTATATCTGCTGTATCAATATCCCCTTTATTGTTTAATAATGCAGCATTCTGTGTGTAATAAACTTTATCCAGCTGCTGTTGGGAAGCCATCAGTGGTTTAAAAATCCTTAGTGTCTCTGCGCTGACGTTGCATATATTTACACATTATTTATGTTGCTTTCCTTTTCCAATGTCACAGTGACTAAAATTAAAAGTGAATAATCAGAATAATAATGCACCTCAACTGACTGTCACGTTGTTGGGAACAAGGAAAATGTCTGAATCAGTGATCCTGGTTGCCGTCAGGTTGGCTAGTGTGTGAACTGACCACCGACCCAACTAAAACGGCCAATGGCAGAGAGGCTGGGACATGACATTTTCTAGAAAATCTGTTAATCATTTAAACGTCATAAACATCAAATGTTTCAATCTTGTTAAATACTCTTGGATTGTATTGATCAGTAAAATCACATGGCAGCAACTGATTTTGCTTGATTTAATCTCAAACAGCTAAAAAAAAGCTTCTGTTTGATGTCGTAAAGTACACATTGAATTGTATTAAAATTGGTGAAGTTTTAGACCTGTCTAAACAGAGATGAAACCAGGTGTAGCAGCAAAGATGTTTCATCCAATAGGTGTCTGCGTTTCAGGACCCTGTAAACAATTATGTTTGAATGTTTTTCTGAGCGGATGACATCAGCGTCCCATTCCTACATGTAATGCCCAACTCTGTGATAAAGTAAAGAAACATGGAGTTAATGAAACAGACATGCTAATTCCTCTTAGTAGAGACTCCATTTCCAAATGAGACTCCCACGGCAATGGAATTTGGGAAAATTAGATGTTAAGAAAGAATAAAACTCCGTAACATTAAAGCTCATTTTAACAGGGTTTATTCACATTCACTTTCTGCCTGCCCCTTCAATTCCAGCTCAAAACTGTCACAACAAAATAGTATTTTATACCCTCTGTCGCACATTGATGTATACAATATTCACCAGACAAAAAAAAAAAAAGACAGTGACGTCTGTGAGGAAGCAGGTGAAGGACTTTAAGTTGTTATTAACCAGCTTATTATTATATTGCTATACTGTACTATAGTAAAATTTCAGCTGTTTCGATTATAAGCAATTGCGTATAATCCTCTATTTACCTCAGTGCTGCAATCTACCGCCACAATGCTTCCCGTTGAATGGAAAAACTCTTATTGGCCTTTTGAAAACTGGATGTTCTGTGAAACGCACTGTTCATATCCCAAATCACACATCATTGTATCCCAGACATACCAGGTCTGCACATTAAATAGGTAGGGATAAGATGGCAGAGTGCCTTACCAATTTCAGGCTATTAATTGCAGCTGATTCATTCTGAATCCCTCTGAGGCTTCAGGGCTGTTAGAGAACTTTGGTTATTGGAAACAAGTTTAACCAATTTAAAGGAGGCGGATTTGTCAAAGAATGACTTAATTTATTACATTAAAGTAGTCATTTCCCACCTAAATAATTCTCAAAATGCCTTTTAGAATCAGACTTATAGTAATGTAAATATTATCTCACTTTCTGCACTCATTGTAGCCGGTAGTGCCACCCTTTTTCTGGACAAAAAAAGTATTATAAAAACACACACTTAAATAAATCATATAACAGAAGGTGGTTGTTTTTTTCCCCATTTGTGACAGAAAAAAAGACTTTAAAATGTGTATATATATATATATATATATATATATATATATATATATATATATATATATATATACATATGTATATATATATATATATAACGACTAAAAGTTTGTCATTCATTCATTCGTTCATTTTCATTTCTATTTTTTCATACTGAGGAGGCCAATTATGAAGAATTGTATTTGTACTGGTGTTTCCAGGTTTTCAGGTCAGAAGTCTTCTGCTGTTTTCCTTCTGTTTAACCTGTGTAATCATCAGAGGGATTTATGTAACCGAACAGCTGCTATTCTATATTTATAATGCTCCTGTCACATAATTAGAATTACAGTATTTATGTAAAAACGAGGACCCCTTAGAGCTGTCAGTGACATTTAAGAAAAACATATGGGCTTCATGTAAAATGGTGTGAGTACTTATTCAGCTGAAAACAGCCTTGCCATTTATCCACAAATTATATAGGAGATAGGCATGAGTTAACTCCTGCACACTCTGTGACATTTGAAATAATTGACTCATTTTGTCTCCTTCCAACACACTTCCATATGAACAAAAAGCTTTTTGCAAACATTAGCGCATGGCCAAATCTCCCAAACAGACATGGCAAAACTGGATAATGCTGGTCCGTCTAGATAATAAGCCATAAATTTAAGTAATTGCATGAGTACAAATTAAATCTGTAAATTGAGAGCACCCTAAACGATCTTAAAAGTGGTGATTAAGACAGAAAATTGCATCATATTGGGGTTACGGTTAGCCTAACTGTTTTTAAACCATTTTCTGGTCTATTTCGGTGTTTTTTGTGTTTTTATTTACAAAACCCATTCCAAACTTCCACTGCTGTGCATGCTGTATTTTGTTAAAAATTAAGGCTGTTTTTCAATACCAAGGAACCTCGTCTTGATGCCTTGGTTCTGCACTGGTTGCCTAGCAGGGACCACCAAGGTGTGTTCTAACGTCCATGTGCTACCGAAGCATCTGTCCTCCGTTTGTCTGACCAAGGATACATGGGAGATGCCTTGATGCCTTTGCTCAGTCAAAAAGTTTCCCAAATAGATCATGATAGCTGGTCAGGAGCAGACAGCAGCTACTTTGGGGGCACATTTCCAGTTTAAATGTGAACTAATTGTAGCAATGAGACTTATATCTAAAATGTTTTCTTTTGCTTTTTAGATCTAATGCAGTTATCTATAGTTGGTTACTTGCTTAGTAGTTGTAGCTTTGGTGGCTACCAGGTAGTAGCTCGCTTAAACCTCTGATTTAACCGATATATAGACAATTTTAAAAAGGAAAACGCTCCGTTTCCAGTTCCATGGCTGAAGGAATGCTACTATGTTACTACGATGGGATGTAAAAAAGAGTGCGTACGGGCAGCCGCGGTCACGTGAGGTTAGTCTGTTCCATGTAACCATTTACTTTGACCAAAGGACTGTGTCTTCATAAGCAAGGCGCCTTGCCTACCGGGGCATTGCCTTGGTAGGCAATGCCCCGGTAGGCAACCACCTTTAGCAGCAGTAGTTTTCAGGAACAATTTTGGTCCATTCTTTTTCCCAACGTCAGACCGTTCATAATTTAGTGCAAGAGTTTATGGTCTACTTAGGCTTGTTTCCACTAGTACCTATTTTTCCTGGCTCTATTACTTTGCCGGGTTGGTTTTTCATTGAAAAAAACTGGACCATCTCAAGTGTGTGGGCTTTTCATTTGATGAGCAGGCCCAGAGTTCGTAGCTACGCAATGCAAACATAAGAAAGAACGGGTAGGCCTTTCAACACAACAATGGCGGACACCGTGGCACTTTAACATTTTTGCTAAGGCTGTGGCTTTCTGGCAGTCATCAAAGACTAAAGACTCTGGAAAAGCTGTGTACGGCAAGGAAAACACCGGGAAGAAGTACAGAAAAGTGTGGGAAGCCTTGCAGGAGTATAAAGTTAAGAATACGACAACTTGTGAGGGTAAGCCAATGCTAATGATAGCCTGCTGTGGTGGGCTGTAAATACGCTATGGTTGGGTATAAATATGCTAAAGCCCACCAAAAATAAATTGATCAAATGAAAGGAGCTTCAAAATGAGTGCTTTGGTTTTTGTGTGCTCATCGTTGTGATTCTGCTTGTGCTGATTTTATAATACTTTGAATGCGGTGTTTGAAGTCCAGTTGAAAACATTCACTTCCAAATTGATAAGTCCTTTCCCTGGTTTTGTTTCTTCAAAAGTCAGTCTTGAAAATGACATGGTAAGTATATTTTCTACCAAATATTTCCCTTCTGCTCCTTCAGCCATCGTGGTTTAGAAATTATAGCTAAATTGTAGCTCTCGTTACCTAACCTAACTAACCAATCCTCCTCCAATCCTTTGGAGGACGATTTAGTGGAGCAGTTGATTCCTTCCTGCTGTATGATTGACTGTACAACCTGTTGGGGGCCTGATAAAAACAAAAAAAATGTATTGAAAGAGATTGCAGGTGATTAAACCTGAATGCTCAAAAGAAAATCTGGATTCCTTTGTGAGGCAAATTTTGTTCAGGGTAAGTCCTTGTGGTCATTCGTTATTAAGGTGTTTGTGTAAAAAATGTGAGGTTTGCATAGTTTAAAATCTTCTGCGTCATCTTGTTTTTGCGTTCTGATACAGATGTCGCAAAGCTCAATCAGCACTCGGATTATTCACGCTTTTGTAGCAGCTGTAAATCCTATCCTGACACCTGCTTCTAAGTTATTCATGAAAGTTGCTGTATGGTGGCATGTTTCTCCAAGACTGGATAAAAAATAAAAAAAATGTGTAAGTGGTGATATTCGGTTTTTTGCCAGAGACCAGACACCTCTGAATTACTAAAGTCAAAAGACAACTTAAATCGTACAACAGCGACCACATTTCCATAAATACATAAATAAAAAAGGACAACGGTCAATGAGGACTTACCAACTTTGCAGTCGCGTTGAGGATTTCGCCTTTCTCCTTTGCAACCCCCCACAGGTGATACGAATCACGCTGTTTCTGCTCGTCTGACCTATGCTTTTAGCACAAACACGACTTTCTGTTTCACAGAGATCGGTAACATGGCATCAGCCTGATCTATGTGTAGCCCAGCTCCGTGTCCAGCCTACACATCGATCTGGGATATTTGCAGGAGAAACCATCTGAAAGAGGGAGGACCATCTGGTAGAATACTTTGAGCTGATTGGAGGAGGTAGCACCCGTTTGTTTGTTTCTCTTAGCTGGACATTGATACCATTGTCACAGCAGAACTTCCACCCCAAAGCACAAACGATTGGCCCGGTCAAATATGGGTCGGAGATCGGACGGTTTTGATTGGAGTGGTCCAAAATGGATTCTCTGGTTGGTTTTGTGTTTTGGGGGTTGTGGTTTTTTGTTGTGTTTGTTGTTTTTTTTGGTGGGGTGTTTGGTGGTTGTTGTGTTTTGGGGGGTTTGTTTTTTGGGGGTTTTTTTTTTTGTGTTGTGTTGTGGTTTTGGGTTTTGTGTTTGTGTTGGTTGGTTTTGGGTTTGTTGTTTGTTTTGTTGTACAAAGATGCCAACAAAGATCCTCCTATAGTATGAAATATAACGAAAGGACAAAGGAGAATAATTATATATTAAAATATAAAAATGAATGTGTTTAGGCCTGTAGATAAGGTCCTGCAGGCCCTGACAGCCCGTCACTGAATTTAAGTGGGAGCTGCTTATAATACTAATTCATATATTTTCCTTCTTATTGTTCTTTTTTGAACTTGTAGTCCTGAACACTGCACACTCTGACCCTGCAGGGACAGCCACACTTTGGAAGATTATCAACCATCATAAATCATCTCAATAATGAATGATGCTTCTCTCCACAGCAGGATGGACTCAAGATATTCAGAAAAAAAATCATTTTAGTCTTTTATGGGTAGCACCATTGTTTATTTGAGCATATTCAGATTATTTTTTCACTTTCTTTAATTAAATGTCTTGGTTTTAAAGAGGTTTTCAGACCATCTGAATCTTAAATCGTTTGAGGGTGTAACTAGTTTATCCCATCACTGCATTGACAGCTTTCCCCGCCTGCCTTTATAATGATACATTATGAGTTTATGACAAAGAAAAAGACTGAAAGATGAAATGTAAACAGAAGGCTTTAGCCGTGCTTCTTTCTGGAACGTTGGTGTTTTATTCACACTCAGGAGCAGATCACTTAAAGCGTGAATACAGCTCAAGTTAGTTTTTGGGATCAGACGCTTTACCCCCTACAGACTTGCAGACTTTAAAGGTGACTGCGTGAGCTTCTCAGCAGGAGACAACTAACAACACATCCAAAAAGTCCCAAATCTCTTATGCAACATGAGCCACTTCATTGCTGGGAACAAGTTAACTTCTGAATGCAGTTCAAGGTTGCTCCAAAAAAGAAAAACCCTTCCCAAAGAGATTATGTGGGGAGTTCCCTATGAAGCTGATATCAGAACAATGATCCCAAACAGGAAACACAGAAGTCATGGATGGCTGGTTAGACATGCAGAGCCTTTCTCTCTGAGGGAAGCAGGCGTCTGGAGAGTTGTTGGTAAAAACGCACGGAGCTTTGAGCTAAGTGGATTAGAAGGATAGAAGACCTTCCCTTGAAAAGTTTCCTCAGCAACTTTAATTATCTCTAAAGGGATATATTGAAGTATTATATATGCTTCAAGAAAAGCTTCATCAAGTTTTGTTTTCAAAAAACACTTTTGACTGAGTTTTTTTCACTTTCATAACCCAACTATTCCAGATATTATGAATGACTTTTCAGAATTACCTGATAATTGGTGGATTAATGATGAATTTTAGGATCAGCATTTTGATATTTGAATCTTTTTTAGTGGTTCTTGATAATATTCCTTTGCTGACCCTTTAAGTGTTGCAAATTCAGACTTTGGCCAGACTCTAGAAAAGGTCTGAAGGCTAAACCCTGACGTTTGAGTGCCCCATATTATTATTATTATTTTTTTAAATAGATGCTTTTTAATTTTATAAGTTTCCAATAAACCTTTGAGCCCCTGTTATAATTGGAGAGGGTGTGATCTTACCTTCACCTTGCTGTTTGTTTATATTTATAACATTTTGCCATATCCTCTTTAGTTCCCTGGTTTCATTTTTGTTCTTAAGATGTTTCCATACAGGTCCACCCCTTTGTATGTAGGTTTAATGATTTATTCTTATCTGCTGTACTCATTGCTTCTGGACTTTTTTTTCTTACGGTGCGTTCACACCGTACGCGTTTGAAGCATCATGGGCATATGTTTTACATGTAAAGTCAATGGAGAAGCACGTTGACATGCGTTAATGGGTCCCACATCATGTCAGAAGCAGATTTGCATTGTGAAAACGCTTTTCTGCCTGATCCATGTGTCAGATCACTTTGTGGTCCATTTTTTTGCATTTGCATGTGACTAGCGTTTTTGCTACTGCCGCTGAGATTGATATCTGAATTCTGAACTTCAGAATCAATTCGCACCGTGTGAACAAATCAGCAGCCTGGTTATGGGGTATCAGTGATGCTGTGTAAATACTGATTAACACTGTGGCTAATCAATGTGAGCTATTTGACACCAGCTGTTTTCTATACAGAGACAGGAATAAAAATAAATAAAATAAAGAGGTTAAACTATATACAGTAAACCTCTTGGTGGTTTGTTGGTGGCTCTGAAAAGAGCCGTTGTGACTGCAAAGGCCCCTCTCTCTCCGGCAAGAAGTGAGCCATGAACAGAGATGGGTATCATTTAGGTATTATCCGATACCTGTACCAAGCTGGTACTTTTGAAACGATGCCGGTGCTTAAACTGTGCTCGAAACAGTGATTAAAAAATGGAAAACATACAAACTTCATCCAAAAACCATCTGATTTTTTATTTTTAGTAGGGCTGTTAAACTATTAAACAATTTGATCTAATTAATTACAGGGTAGCTGTGAATTAATTATCATTCTTAAATATGACCAAAAAAATCTACAATTTTCAGTGTAAATAAAGGATAAATCTAGATCCAGTTGCTCTTTTAAAAAATGAAATATAGGAGAAATCAATATAATTTTTGTTTTGAACTCTACAATTACATGCACAATGTATGTGTGGTATCATATGAAAAATAATAAAAAATAGAGGTAGAACTAAGCACAATATATGAATAAACTTAACATTTGGATAACAGTAGTATATGTTTTAACATCACATAAATCAAATGTAATATAGACTTAGTAATTACATGTCACAATTGCCCATAAGTAATCACTCAGAAGGTAAAACCCCGGTTCATCACAACAGGAAATGAACGCTCTTATTGTGAAGATGTACACAGCTCGCACTAATTTAAGTCTGAAAACATCACTTTAACTGAATAATTTAGTATTTTTAATGCAGCAGTAACTCACTATGAAATGTACTGAAGCTATACAGTGAGCCAACATGCACAAATCAACATGAATACGGAGCGTTTAAACTCTGCAGCGAGCTGATATCCAAAGCGGAGAGACATTTCCCACGCACAACTTATGAACTTGTTTGGCTGGTTAGGAAGAACTGATGTGGTGTGGGTTGAATAATGAACAGGGAGTATGCGTTCAATGTGAAAAAAAAAAGAAGTTAATTCTACGATTTAATCAACCCTCGTTTGCGCGTTAATTTTAATAGGTCTAACTTTTAGCTGTTTTTTGGAAAAAGATAGCCATGTATACCTTTACGGAAAGGTTGCAAGAAGGAGGGAACAGGAGGAGGAGGCCAGCGGACTGCTACAGAGCGGTTCAGGTCTGGTTCCTCCCACAAGTTCTGTATTTCCAGCTTCAGGAGCATCAAAATTATATATTTTGAATCGCGTCCAATTCGATTTGGACCCGCGTTGAGGTGCGAATGTTCCAAGCATCCAACTAGAGGCGTGTAGCGCGTTTCTGCTGCTTTGGCGTGAACGCACCGTTACATCAATGCTGTTCTTCCTCCCACATTTCTAGTTCAGTTTCTTCTGTTTGTTGTTGTCTGCCAGTTTGCTTCCGTCCTCTCAGCTGTCCCCAATCATCTCCTTTTCCTCACCTGCATCCCTCAGTATTCAAGCTAAACTGTTTTCTTTGTCTTTTGCTGGTTCTTATCATTATATGACCCGTTTCTGTGGCTTTGTTCCTTTTCCTGGTAGTTTCATTTGTTAGTTTTTCCTTCATTATCACAACTTATCTTTTCATATCTATCCATTTCTTTACTTGGGTCATTTATCAGTCAGCAGATTCTGATATACCCAGCTTTGTCAGATGTAACAGAATTTTCCTTTTTATCCCTGAAGCCAGATTTCCTAGTTGAAAATACAAGAATGGCTTTAGAACTAAACCAAGGAAAACTATCATTTATGGATGTAAATAGGGATGCAAAGTAGTATTTTAGCATTCCTAGCTTTTCTTAGAGACCACCAAAGGAATTATCACTTGGTTTCTTTCTTGTGCCTAGTGCCTGTACTTTTTCTAATTGAATGCACATTTAACTGAATGATCCACACCTCGTGTTTTAGACGTTTCATTTATATTAGACTGGAATCACGTACTCTGTAGTTGCTGTAGTTGTTCTGCGTTATTTCTTGTATGGATGAAGACATTCAGAGAAATATTTCAGTGTATGAGAAAAAAAATATATTGGTCAAGTTAAAACTTTATTTCTGGCGTGAAAACCTTGACCCTTATCTCGCCTACATTCCCCACCTGCAGCGACACTCCTGCACCTGTGATGCGTTAATAGGTGCAGATCATCCTTAGAAACTTTGTTCTACTTTTCATCTGTTGGCTATGTCAGCAGAGCTTATGTGCTTTTAAAGCAGGGGGCACATTTTACAGGCATGTATGGACGTTTTGTGACAAATCTAGTCGACAGAGTAATTGCATGTTTAGTTCAGTGTATCACAGAGAAGAGTTTGCTGACCTGAGTATTTCAGGTCTTACCTAGATCCATCTGTTTGCATGAAAACACACACGGTGTGTAAAATCAGTCTGGTACGTCTGCATTGATAAGTTAGCTCTTTGCTCTTGGCTCGTGGCTGTGGCCAGAGTGTAGTTATTACTGTGTGGGAGATAAGAGGAGCGCAACACAAGATTAGAAACTAGGATTCAAGATGCTGAAGAGAAAACAAGAACTTGCCTCAAACATTCATAAATGCACAGTGGTTTTATGCTGCACAAGCCTGACTTTGTGATGTATCTCGTTAAAGTGCTCGGGGCAGGACGAATTCTGCTTGTAATAAGGTTTAATCAGACCAAAACGCAGTAATTTTACTATCTTTATATTCACCGTGGACTCACGACTGCCTCAGAAGTGCTTCGTGATACATTTACTGGCCGATTGGGACATAATACAGATTTACGCTGCAGCAGGAGCGTTAAAGGAAAATTCCGGTTTGTTTTTCAAAGAGACTCAAGAAAAAATTAGCTAAAATAAGGTACAGGTTGAAAAGAAAATGGATTTTCCTTTAAATACAGTAATAATGTAATGTAACAAATTACTTTGAAATGACAGATGACTAGAAAATTACAGGAAATTTAAAAGGGACCTGCCACAGTATGCGTAGTACTCATGCTAACAAGCATGCTAATGCTTGCTAACATGTTATCATTACTAATAACAAGATCAGTACAAAAAAATTGTCAAAAAGCAAAAAATAGCTAAAATGCTTACAACAGCTAGCATGCTAATGCCAACTAGAATGCTAATGCTGGCTAACATGTTGGCATTGGAATAAACCTGATCGGTACAAAAATATAGTCAAAAAGCTAAAATTAGCTAAAATGCTAACAAAAGCGAGCATGCTAATACTAACTAGCATGCTAAAATGTTGTCATTAAATTGAATGGGTTCAGTACGACAATAAAATCAAAAAGCTTAAATTGACAAAAATGTATACGAGGCCTAGCATGCTACTCCTAAGTACATTTATATTGTATAAGGAGTATGAAAACTTATGAACCCAGAAGTTGGGATTTCCTAAGTAGGATGAAAAGGTCTGTTTCAATGGGCCAGGCAACAACATACATGGAGATGAATGTACAATGTGTGTTCTGAAGCATTATGGGATATGAAGTTGTTCTGGGTGCCAAACATTCTGATTAAGAGACAGACACACAGACACATAGACAGAATTAGAGCGACACAGAGACAGATACTAAGACAGGATTACAGATCAAAAGATAGAGACAGACAGGGGGAGTGAGACAGACTGAGAAAGACAAGGAAAAAGACAGAGACAAGGTCAGAAAGACAAAGACAGATGGACTGATATATGGACTTGTTTGCAGTACCTCTCTTACTGTAGCACTGCTCTTACCCGTGTGTAAGTGGGTTTTATTAGGCCTTCAATGTATAGACCGGGGAATGAACTTTGATGACCTCTGATCCACGGTGCTGCGTTGCTGCGGCAACCAGGGTGAGTGAAAGCTGCTGTGGGTGTCAGACACTTTGATGACTTTCAGCTCCAAGACCAGCTTTTTAGCAAAAAAGTGCTCCGAACATATCGTTCCCATTTGAAAATCGTACAAGGAATCAGAATAATTGTTGAAGTGACAGCGAGAGTTATCTTTCATCTTCGATAATCTCACAGCATAACTCTCTACCTTATTCACAGTCCGAGAAAGAAGAAGAGAAAAATGAGTAAGAACATTTCTCGATTTCAGAAAATCCTGAGGAGGCTCAATGTTAAAGTATAAGTCAAAATGGCTTCGACCCTGAGCACTCTAGAGCTTGCTGAGAAAAAACCTTGAGACATAGGACAATTTTGAAATGATTGTGAGATTCAGAAATTATTTTTCTATTTCATGACCGAAATTCATGTCACTAGTGTGAAAGATGTGACCGTGACGGCGAGTTAAATAATGATCAGGACCTTACAAAATGACGTCAATCCGAACTCTGACGAAATGGCAGAGACTAGAAATGGTGATTTGGAGCAAAATTGAGTCAAACAAAGTCCAATTGTGAAAAAAACGTAACAGCTATCGACATCCGGTCTTCACTCCTGAACAGAGCAGGGATGTAGCTACACCCTGAATTTTTAGTGGAGTTGCTAGGTTTTGGTGACACAGTAAAGACTGGCTCCATTCATTTCCAATGGGATTTTTGGGCGTGGGTTTGGGCTAATTACGTTGTCATGGTAACTCCAATCGCCAATAAAAGTAATAGCCTGGATGTCGTGATTGAGCCAGTCGTTTTGATACATACGTAAATTGTGGGGATGCATGCTACAGTATGATCCGTATTAATGGAGACGGAAGAAAAATAAATAAGAGTCTGGTTTAGAGGTGAATAGTAATAGGTGCAATACATTGCTTGCATTGCATTAGGCAGGCCCCAATAAATAATGCATTAGAGTTTTGAACTTGCCCAACGCTGGTCACGGGTCAGAGGTAAAAGGGCTGTAGAGCTAGGAGGACTGACTGCAGCTAAGGTAGTATGTAGGCTCTCAGAATTAGGTTCAGCCATGGAGCCAAAGTGTGTGAATAAAAACCATAACACATATATTCAAATTTGAAATCTTATAAGTCAGTAGTGATATATGAGAAATAATTGTACAAAAATATGAATATATAATAAATAAGTATAATGTATAAATATAAGACATATAATTTAATTGCCAATATAACAGTTACATATATAATATATTATATTATTTTATATCTTTATTATATTTGGTACAAAACTATATAAGTATATTATTATAAGCAGTGAGATTTATTAAAAATTCCAACAATTAAAAAAAGTTTTTATTCTTTCTAATGAGTATAGGTAGCTTTTTATTTCACATGAAGATATAACTTATTTAAAGTAGCAGCTCTACACGTTTATATTTCATTCTGCTCCTATTCAAATCTGATGTGTTTTAGATTTTTTTCTTTTTTCCCCTTATTTTATATATGTTTGAGCATAATTTTCATTTTGTTCAAAATAAACCAATAAATAAAATAAACAGTGTATCTGGTTTTCCCTCCTGGACCTGTTACCCCCACAAGATCTTGTAATAGGAGAAAATGTTGAACTAGAAATCATCCGGGACAAATATTGACATTTAAAATTTAGTATTGCCATAAGATTGGGCAGTTAGTCTAAGAAATTGCATCTAAACTGTAACATAAAAATGCTAATGCTTTTCCTACCTTTTCATAGCTACAAATTATTAGGATCAAAGCTGTCCTATTTAACATCGAATACACAACCTTCTGTCTTAGCAAAAGGCAAGACGTCTGTTCTGACCTTCAGGAAATCCCTGGTGAATGTCAATCACAACTTCACATCTTTGGTTCAATCAACCCTTTTTTCCTTTCAGTGGCAGACAAGTAAAGAAGTTACCAGCAGTAGGCAAACGGCAGAATGAACTGTTCTTCTAAGCAGAACTGACAGACTCTGAGCCATCCTGCAAGTTTTTAATAAATTGACCTCTTCTTAATCCAGCTATAGATAACTTTTCAATGAAAATCTGCAAAATATTTTAACATTTCCACATGATTTTGCTAATTTTGACTGATCTATAATGTAGAATTTTCTAACCACTTACAATAATGAATTAGTAGTTTGATAAACATGTAAAATGTTTTCAGATCGCTGTAATAAAACATCATTGGCCTTACTCATCAGTCATTACCAGACCTGTTTAGCTCAGCTTTCCTTTGGTGTTTAACGCCGAGGCACTAAAGTCACCTGTATCAAACATGCTGGCCAGGTATACACACGTCAGAGAATTTAATTTAGACAACTTAAACATGATGTTTTAAACACTGAAAACACTGAAAACACTCAAACACGTTTGACTTTTTAGTTTCATTTCACCTTCTGTAAACCAGGAAGAACGCATTAAAAACTGCAGGACATCTTAGATGGGAAACGGCAGAGGAGCTCCAGAAGCAGACGAAATTTGATTAACAATATACAAATAATATAAAGAATAATATATCACCAAGCAAAATTAGAAACCAATGACTTCATACAGTAAAACAGACCTAGAGTCAGTTGAGATTACCAAAGTGTTGGGTGCCAACAAAGACAATGAGCCAACATTGCATTATACTCTTGACATTTCAAGCAGCACATCACCTCACAAATCCCAATCTGAAAATGAAGCTGTAAGGTTTGTCGAAGTCATTTTCATTTTATAATAGAGGCCATGAAGGGTTCATATTGGTAATAGACTGTTTAGAGGTCTGGGGGAAAAGCTGTCATTTTCCTACGTAAAGGATTCTTGCCACATTCTGGACACATTCACATGAAAAGCACTACGATGAAAGAAGAAGGAACACACATATGAGTCTTTAGAAAACAGTTTGCTCCAAAATGTAGTCCCGCCAGATTTGTGTAATGGGCTGTGAAAGAGCAATTATTCTTTCTAAAATCTGTTGGAGCACCTCGGATTGTTTTCCACAGCTCGCGGGAATCTTTAAATACTTTATTTTTTATTTATGGGAAAATGTGGGTTTGGTTACTTGTTTCTCCATTGTAGCAGTGCTTCTAGTTTATAAAAATTATACTGCTGGAACACCTGTTTATTTCCCCTTAAATGGTACAACGTTTGTAAGGAAAACGCATTTCGTAGTTTGGGCAGCAGAGTTGATTTTCTGCATTTCACCCATAAAAGAAACTTACCAAGTATCCCTACCAAACATGCACAACTTATTCTGCTCGTTTCTTGCCCCAAAGCTAGTTTAGTTAAACTGATTTCTGCAAGTGTACAGAATTCTGCCTCAATGGTTCACAGTCACATTTTTTCCCAGGTTTTCAGACAAGACAAAGGGATTAGATAAAGGTCTTTAATTGATTAAGCAGCTGGACTTGTACTTCATTAAAAGCTTGTGGTGAATATCCTTCTGATAATGCTGGCTTAATTAGTAATGAAAGCCAAAACTCCTTTAAATCATTTGGTTAGGATGGGGTCTAACACATTGAAGGTTTAGCTGAAGCTCATGGATTTATTTAAACAGGAAGCTCCAGTTCTCCAGTCTTGAAATGAAGCTGACACATATAAGGAATCTGAATCCAAACATGTAACTCTAGTAGTATGTTCATTATGCTCAGTGAGATTTACTTCCAACCAGCTTCGATCAATCAATCCAACGTGTTTAATAAAGTGCATTTCAAACTGCTCTACGCATTAAGAAAATGACTCCTTTAGTGTAAACGACTTATTTTAAAATGTTCTAAATGTTCACTGCACAGCACAGCAGGAACACAAGAACGCAGAAAACACACGCCTGTGAGGCTTATGTAGGATAAAATATTCAGAATAGATTACATGTAATGTGCATTTTTTTATAGATGTCTCGTCCATGTGCAATTTTATTTTTGTTGCATTAATTGTGGAGGATTTTGTTGTTGTTTTTTAAAGCCAGTAGGCTTAGACATAGTCTATTAGTCAATCAATAGAAATGACGACTTAAAGTTTCATACTAACAGATTAATTGTTATGCTAATAAATAGATTAAAAGAAAAATCTTTAGATAGGTCTCTGCTTGGTGAAATTTTATATTTTAGAGAAATAAACATTTAAAGTGAACATTGCATTAAATTTCTTAGTGTGGTTTGATTGTTGTTCGGACATTTAATTAACTATTTGTCATCCCACTCCTAAATTTGTATTTAAATGAGCAGATAGAAAAGTTTAAGTTGTTTAGGGTTCATCTGCATTATCCCCATATAGTCAGTTTAGAACAAAAATATTGAAAATACATTGTTGGAAGCTCAACAAACAGACCTTATGTCGTTCTTAGCATCGTCATATGTTCGATCATACTGCATGTTATCATCAGATTTTTTATTTTAATGCATTATATTGCAGCTTTTTGTAGCCTAACTTACAGAACTGATGCATTAAAGTGACAGTGTGTAGTTTTTGCAGTACATCTTTGAAAATAGCCATTAAAATATTATGTAATAATAATTACATAAAGCACATTAATTGCAAAATATTGGCGATATTGTAAAATATGACTTTTAAAATCCATTTTAAAATACATAGGCGTGGGTCCTCTTTTAAGGGGAAAGCCATATTAGATGACGTCTTTACTTCTACAGGAGCCCGGACGGACAAAGGGCACGGAACACGCCCGCTATTAAACATTGATTTCCCCTCAAAATGCAATTTTTTTTGCCATAAATACATTTTTACCTCTTTGCTAGTTCCAAGCGATGAAAGAGAGACTGATGTGCTCGTCATGTTGCTGCAAATAGATCATTCTCAGGGAATTGAGCGTTTGAAAACAGCACTAGTTGGACCTCCTTTGTTAAGTTTCTTACTCAAAGACACAGATACCGCATGCTTGTGATCATTTAGTTATGCACTGCCCCCTACTGGCCGAAAAATTAAACACTGTGCCTTTAATATTATTGTGAATAAAGCATTTTAAGCTCAACTTATGACCATTCTGGATGACGATAAGCTACACACCTCCCCACGAGTTGGACGGCTCTGCTCATAATGAATAGCATAAGTGTTCCTTATTTTAATTTATGAAAGTTAGCAACCCTAGATACAACAGACTCACCAGTACGATCCACTTTAGTCCCTTTACACAATAACTGTATTCCTGAGGTAGAGGAGCAAAATAGTGAACTGATATTCGACTAATATAAAAAGATATTTTAGTTCAATTCAAATTTATTTACAAAGCACATTTACTACAACATGGTTGCCCATACCATACCAAGTGTACTTATAGAGAACGTTTTAAAACAGTATGACGGCTGACTGAAGTGCTGTGCAAAAGAAAAAAAAACACGAACAGTAATAAAAACAACTAGAACTAAGGAAGAAAAATAATACGACCCACAAAGAGAATTAAATAGGAATGAGTTTTTAAACCAGATTTAAAAGTCCTTAGTGATGGTCCCATCCGTCTCTGTAGAGTTAAAATGTCCCAAAGTTTGGTTGCACAGACAAAGGAAGCGCTCCCCACAAGATCTACCAGTGCAAAGTGCTGTAGGAGTTAATAAGGACAATAAAAGCAATATAAATAAAGAATAAAAGAAAAAATGAAAGGAAATTACTGTAGTTGTAGTTGAACACAAAATTCTTTTTAATTTAGTTAAACTTTGTTAAACATTTCTGTGTCAGAAGAGGAGAACAAGCGGAGAATGTTTTATTATTATTAAGGATCAGTCGACATGCATGCTTTAATAGGAGGAAGTGGGAAGTCTGCTTGTTTTCCCACCGTATCATCCTGTGTTGAATGATTCACTGGCGTGGGACTTCAGAGCTCAGCATTGATTGTAAAATTGGCTTAATGAAGGTGACATTTCAACCCACAACCCCACAACCCCAGCCCATGTCATCTGGTTCCCAGAGGACTGGAAGTACCAGGGAGAAGAAGGGGGGGACTGATTCCTCTGATTAGCTGACCACTTTGCCCTTTATCCTCATGAATCATGGGGAATAACAGATTTCAGATTCTCCATAAATGATATTGACGGATTCTAAGTATTATTTATAATTATATTTTTCTGTTACTCAGGTCTCGTCTTCATTTAGAAAATCTGTATTTAAGCTCTGACCATCTTATGTGTGAAATTTGACAAACCAGAACCAACAGCTGGAAAAAAGCTAAACATATTGATCGTCTAATCATAACTGTGCATCACTTTTAAACCACATATTCCCTCAGATTCTGTCCTCAGTTCCTCTTGTTCAACAGATTTTCAACTTGATATGAAAATCACTGACATGTGAAGAAGGTTGGAACAAGGAGCTGAACTTTTAACCTGTCAAGTCATCATCCACCCTGCCTGAGCACTGACTCACCTCTCAGTGTGATGGCATTTCCCCCCCGCCTTCTGACTTATACACTTCACAGTGAGCAGGAAAAGGAAGGGAATTTTGGTAATTAGGTTCGGCAGCGTGCATCATTGTTCATTTTGCTACTTTTGAACTCATTCATGGTGATGGGACTTGAAATGTAGTTCTAAAGCATCTCAGCAGATTTTTCTCAGTAAATGAAGAAACATGCTGCAGATAAAGTTTGTAACTCACAGAATTTAATCAGAATCAGAAAGGTTTAACTGCCAAACATGGGAACCGATTCACAACATTAGAAAATTGCTGCGCTACTTTGTGGAAACTCATAATAAGACAAACATAATATAAATACAAATAAAATGGGATAGACATATTGATATACACAGTGCAGGTGATGATCAGTGCAAAATCAGACAGGTACAGCAAACACAATTGCCTAATTCTAAATTATTGTGTTCGTTCAAATGACAACAGAGACTTGACATTAAATTACAGTTGACTAATGGAAAAGTTTTGCATCATCCTCTGGACACACAAGCAGTAAGTAGTGCACTGGCCTTCTGAAATCATACTTCGTATCATGTAACATAAGGTAAAGCCAAAGCAGCAAACCTAGAACGGCTTTGGTAAAGCCATCGTCTCTCTTCCCATCACTGATAAATCGCTGCGGTCGGCTCGCTGTGGCCACGTTGCTTGGCAACGCCTGTATACGGGAGATATTAAATAGTGCGCTCAACTTATATAAAAAAATGTAAAAACCCTCACGATTTTAACTTTAAAACACATATAAGTATTATTGATTGATAAAATATGTCTTTCTTTAATAAGTGACCATGGTATGAGCGGGATAATGCCCTTCCAGGTGTCCATTATCAGAAAATAATGGACGACGCGCAGATGTGAACCGTCCTCCGCTTCTCGTCGGGCATTATCGCTTACGTATATAAGCAGTTTTTCAATCAAAAAATTTAAGAGGAATAATTTTGAATAAGCAATAAGCTACCACCTTGTTATGTTATACTGCTCTTCTGTCAATTTCGTTGTAATTTTTTTTTCATTAAAGGTAAGAATAAGCACACAGCAAAGACTAGGTCAACTTTTATCATTATGATCACATCAGCTCATTATTTATGGCAATACCTGTTAATTAGATTGAAAGAGCCATTTCAGACGACTCTTTTGGGTTAGCTTATCTCTATGGTCCCAAATCAGTCAAAATGGTTTTTGGTCTTTCTTGTTTGGCATGAAGTTTCTTAACTGTTAAATATCTTAGCTAAGAATTGGTATGCTTCTGATAATTGGATGCAGCATGGTTTGTAGAACATTTATAAGACTTCTGATTTGTTTTGTGACCTTCCAAGTTGTTCTTAGGCACAGGTATATAGTCACATTTTTCTAACAGGTTTAAATTTCAACTACTTCCTAAGATTCTGTGCTGATGAAGAAGAAAAAATAAAGTGATTCACAAATGAAGAGGGGATTAAAGGCAAAAATGGAAGAATAATATTTTTACTTCACAACAATGAAGAGTAATTGTCGATGAATTAGTGGGATGATGAAAGCAGCACTTTTCTGGAGAGCTCATATTTACATATTATCGTCACGCTTTTGCAAATAAACTCTAAGCATGCTCTAATTCTCCTGTCTTTGAATTTCTTAAAAGGGCACTTCAGTTGAAGCAGAAGCCTGATTTATTATGCACATCAGAGATTCTGCAATTTGCTGTGCCTGGTAGTGTTTATGAAGACGAGTACCAGCAGCACAGCCAGCTCAGCTGCACGGGTATTATCAGTACCAGAAGAAAGAGAGCACCCAGAACTAGGAATGGGTATCGTTTAGGTTTTATCCGATACCGGTGCCAAACCGGTACTTTTGAAATGGTGCCGGTGCTTAAATGGTGCTTGAAACGGTGCCTAAAGCATGTTAAACATACAAACATGGTCCAAATACCCTCTTATTTTTATTTTTTATTTTTAGTAGGTCTGTCAAACGATAAAAATCTTTAATTAATCACAGTAGCTTTGAATCGATCACATTTTGCTAAATATGACCCCAAAAAATACTAACTAGAACTTTCTCTGTAAATAAAGGGACAATTGAAGGAATGGTTGCTCTTTAAAAATAAATAAATAGGAGAAATCAGTTAACTTTTTGTTTTGAACTCCACAGTCACATTCACAATTTATTTGTGGTCCCATATGAATAATAACAAATAGAGGCAGAACTAAGCCAAATATATGAATAAACTTAACATAAGGACCAAAATAAGGCACCGAAATGTGCGCTGCTTTTCGGTCTGGTTACTACTATTCATGTCGGAACCGGTGCCCTAATGGCTATCCAGTGCCATTATGGCACCGGATATCATTACCCATTCCTACCCAGAACCATCCTAGAGCTTCATCAAAAACGGTTAAACGTTACTAATATTTCCTAACTTTGTTCAATGCTTATCAATATGATCAAAATTTTACATATCTTAACATGTAAGTTATTATTTTATGTGGTAAGTTGAGTTGAGTTTTTCAATGGACTTTGAGGTGGGAGCCATTCCTGCAGCTTAGGACGCCTAGCTTAGCTTGCTTTGTCCTTTCAAGCCCAGTTATGATCGCTGGGATCATTTTACCGTTGGAGTGAACAACTTGTCCAAGTTTCTTGTAATCGACCAAAGCTGTACCTGCTGAGATGAGAGGGAATTGGTGCAATGGGATCCGGGAACTGTTTTATTTTTGAAAGAGTGCGTTCTGTTAACTGTTTGCTCTAGAATCCAAAAGTACCAAATAGTCTGTCGTCACGCAGTGATTCACTATTAAATCAGATGAATTGACAGAACTGTTAACAGCTGTGAATCGTCTCCAAATGCAGAAGGTCGAAGCTTTAGCTAAGATAACAAAGGATGGGCTTTGGAAGAACTATGTGACCATTCGTGCCTGGTCCAGCCAGAGTTCTGACCTGAACCCAATTGAGCATCTTTGGATGAAAATGGCTGTCCACCGACGTTCACCATCAAACCTGACAGAACAGAACAGGATCTGTAAGGAAGAATGGCAGAGGAAGAAGACTCATGGCTTTACTAACTCAAAAGGTGCTTCTACTCAATACTGAGCAAAGGCTCTGAATACTTATGACCGTGTCATATTTCAGTTTTTGCTTTTAAAGAAATGACCAAAAATGTCCACTGTGTTTCTCTGTTAAGATGGAGGACTGGGTGTACATTAATGAGAAATAAATGGAACTTTTTTGATTTTAGCAAATGGTTGCAATGAAACGAAGAGGAACATTTAAAAGGTTCTGAATACTTTTTTTCCCACTGTAAATACATTTGTGGACAAAGAAAGCAAAGAAGGAACCCTGGAGACCAAAATGGGACCATAGCACTGTGTTCAAAGTGAAGTTAGGAGATATTAAAGCCATTCTTCAGAGGAGACAGAGAGTGTTCTCATTCTGCTCAAGGTTTGGCTCTAATGAGAGTTGATTGCACCGTTTATTTAAATGCAGCAGATTTAGAGAGGTCGAGGAAGTAGCATTGTTGCTGAAATGGACACAGCACAAAAGCAATGAGGTAGATGCAGCAGACTGCATTACATCCTTTTTTACACGGGCCTGTGTGACCTGCCATAACGCAGTGTGGAGCCATTCCATTGTTCTGACTTTATTTCATCTAAAAAAAAATACTAGCATTAAAATATGTGTTTGCATAAATGAAATAACCACACCTTCCAAATGATTTCTGTGTTCAGGTTTGTGTGTCCCGTTCTTTCCAGAGCTACAGCGTTTCACACTGTGAATTCTGTTCCTTTTTCCTCTCAGGGATTTAGCTGGCAGCTTTTTAGCGCTGTTTTAAAGTTTGTTGGAGAAGAGAGAGAGAGAGAGAGAAATACAATGGGGACAGGATAATGATGGATTTATAAAGCTGCAAACAAAAAATAAGAATGTTGAACTAAATACAGCATTTATGCAGCTCTATATATATATTTAAGGAAGACCTCTTAGCAAAGTCAATGACTTAATGCAATCTGCTGGGATTCCTTACATGGAAAACTTTTTACTGATTGGAATGTTTGTATAATTATAATGAGATGATATTTGTTGTGAACTGGTACTATTTAAATAAAAGTGAATTGATTTAAAAATTAAAGACATACTTCACTTATAAAGGAGTAGCGCTAAATTTTGTTTCCTATCTTAGGGGGGAATAATCATTCTACTCCCTTTCTCTCGTCTGTAACACCTGTATTTTGATTTACCGCATTGTATGATTATAAATTTACAATGTCTCTGAACTAATTTATAATTCAGAGCCCGTGGCAGCTCCAGAGATTTGTCCTATAGATGCTAATGGGGAACGAGCATTTTACTGAGGATACCACTAAGGATTATTTGTTCCTGACATCTGCAACACTCAACAACAAAATGCTTTTGCACATTAAGTTTTGGCTGAAACTTTGTTTTATTACACACACAATGGGAGTTAACCAATTATTTGGCTGCAACGCCATTGATTGTGGTGTTTAGACTTTATAAAAAAAATACTTAGTGAAGATCAAACCGACCTTTGGAATGGAGAAGAAAGGAGATCTAAGCAAATTTTAATGGTGGTTGTTCTGGGTGGGAGATGGTAAATGGTCCTGTTCGTAAAGTAACACAGTCAAGAATTACAAGTAAAAATGCAGTTATTTAAATGAGGGTTTATTTTTCAAAGTTATATTTAGTCCATGTTATTTGTTTATTTATAAATGCCATAGTTAGGAGATAGGAGAAGCTCTACGGGCTCTAGGTGAGTGTTTTGCCTGCTATAGCTAGTGCTAGCTCGCATTAGCTGCGTGACGTACATGCGACTTCTGACTTCTGATTTGTAGGCATTTTAATTGCGAAATTTTACAGTTAAATAAATTTACAATCACCTGAAAAACAAAGTGGAAATGTACATCATTAGTTATCATTTAAACTGTGGTACAACATATGTGTGAATCAGGACGTAAGACAAAGCGGACCAGAAAATAACTTTTATTGCTCCATTAACTTCCATTCATTGTTTTTTCGGTTTGGGGCCGACTGCAAGAGGAGGAGACTTAGGCTCCCTCCTTTCCGGATGGGAACAGCACAGTGTATACTGCCCTCTGGTGATGGGGAGGACTGATCTGAGCCCACCGAGACCGTCATCAAACTACGAAGGATTGGATCTCCAGATGCCGAAGTTGGGCGACTAAAGATGAAGGCATGGAGGAGTTTTTCTCCTCCATGGACAACTTACCACAGCGCTGAAGACACCTACCAAGCTACCCAAAAACAACGGCCCGACACCCCTGGAACCTCTCCTCGCCAAGCGTGGGAAGATGACGAAACCGCCACACATCTGGCGCCAGTGGTGGCGCTGTGGGCAACACTCTAGTGAGCGTTCAGCGTTGTACAATATTGTACAGTTTGTTCTGCTAAATAACTCTTGACAGGAAACATGCTGGGGTCAAATTGTTCTTAAACATTGGTACTATTGTACACATTATTTAAATATATACTCAGGTACTTTAAATACTTGTGCATTTACTTATTATTGAAACGAATCGAAGCCTCAGAATCTCAAGAATTGTGAAATTCCCAACAATACCCAGCTCAAAAAGAATAGGCAAGGCCAGGCAATTTGATTTGTATGGCACACTTTAAACACAAGACAATTCAAGGTGCTTTACATGATTAAAATTGGAACACAGCATAAATCATTTTGATGGTTAAAATACAAGAAAGCAATTACAATAAGACAATAGTCAAGACAATACAACAATGTAAGGAAAAGCAGGTAAAAAACAGTTTTTGTTCACTAACTGATCTCGCTGAAACGCTCACAGTTCTTTAGGCTGCATTTTCCCCCCTTTGAGTTTGAAAACTGATATTGTCTTCCCTGGGAACCTGAACTGATGTTTGATTAACGGAAGAAAACGGCGCCCAGACAAAAAATACACAAGTGTGTTTTTTAGAGTTGTAAAACTGTTGCAAGGCTCCGAAGAAAAGTCCTGGGGATATATATCAAAAGAGATGCTCTTAAATCAGAATCTTTCATTTTATTTCAACCATGACAACATCTATAAATGAAAAAAGAAGAGAACAATCTGACCAGGAATTAGTGAAAAGGTGGATAAAGCAGCTAATTGCAGAGCTCTGCATCTTTGGAACAAATCTCTCACCACACCTAACAATCAAACAGCATCTCATTCATTTTTAAGCAGACAAACAATCAAGCAAATAGGATAGAATGACAAACAATATCAGTTTTTTTTTAAAGCTCTACAGCCTTGACACTTGAAGCTTTTAAACGACACCATCTGCCATCAATTGTGCAAATATAACAATCAATGAGCCGCTGAGTTAACAAAGGAGACACCATAAGACTGAGCTTCTTTCAGGAGGCTGTCATCCTGGAATTATTCTTTTATTACTTATTCCTTCTTTTTTATTTAAATTCCTGCTTTCATTTGTTTTGGCTATTTACCAAGATATTTTTAATAAACTCCTGGTTGATAATTCAAAAATAAAAATAGTATTTGTTAACACCATAAGCACAGTATCACAACTTGGACGCGTTCTGTTGAAAATAAATAGAATAGATAAATATAATTGCCAACATTTCCTTTCCAAATGACTGTAATTATGTTTTTGAACTCGATAATTCAAAAGCATATGCTGCTAATTGGCAGAATGCAAAATATCTGAAAATGAGTCTTTTAGTGTTTTAATCTGAATCCACTATTTGTTTGCAACAAGCTAGTTATTGTGGTGTCTTGTGGAGGGGAGGGCGGACTGGGATGAAGCTCCCAGTAACTGTTTGTCCTTTTTACTTTCTTTACTGTAGAAAGTACTCTTATATCCATCATTTTAAACAGTTTGGAATGTATGTATTTATTACTGAATAGCAAAGACATTTCTTGTAAAGTACCTTGAGATGACATCGGTTGTGATTCAGTGCTATATAGCCCCCAATTTACACTCGATCCCGATCCGCTCAGCCACGGCCTCCGCAGCAAAAACGATCCCATTGTAGTGAATGAGAGCATTTCCACTGCCACCGCCGAGCGGCGCACGGCACCGGCAGCCATTTGGTCATACAGCAAGAAATAGGATCGATTCTTTTTTGCCGGACGCCGGGGCAAGTTCGCAGTCAATCTACGAAAATCACAAAGCACCAACAGGATACCGAACAGCACAATATCTGCTTTTTCAAAATATATCAGTAGACAGACTAAATTATTTTTTGTATGCATAGCTATATTAACATTTTCGAGGGTAATTGTTTCCATATATCTTGTCTAAAACAACCGTCCATGTTTAAACATAATTTACACAGTGAGTCAACAAATACGTGTTCAGATACGAGAGAAACCCAACAGGACGACATGGATGAAGAAAAGCTCATTCTTGAAGTTGAAAGACACTTTTTTTTTCTGTTCTGTCTTCCACATAATAAATAGTTTTGGTCTGACTTCTGTATTTATTACAGTCCTTTATCGCAATATCTCGCAATTCCCATGCATGCTTCGGTGAGTACCTCCGGGCTCCGGAGCAGAACGGATGTGGACGCATGCAGTGTTAAGGAATAGCTCTGGAGCGGAGCAATTTCAGAGGAAATTGGGGGTAAATATACTGAATTAAGTTGAAAATTGTATAGCAGCATTAAATACTAACTGACTGGGAAAATAGGTTGTTATGAATGTATGTATAACGCGTTTTTGAAGCTAATATCTGCATTTAAATTCTGACAGATGACTCTAACTTTTTAAAGAAAGTTTCCTTATCTGAAGTGTTTTCATCTTGGCTCGGCCCACCAGGGACTGACAAAATGTTTGACAAGCACAACACGCATAGCTGGGTGGTGCTTAGCAGTCAACAGAATGACTGCTGGCCCCATAGGGTGTGTGATGTTGTCAGCCTCTACAGCTCTTGCCTTTGGTCACACAGCGAGGCTCAGTGGGACTCAGAAATAATGTGGAAATGTGTCTGTGAGTCATTCTACCTTCTGTAAGTTGAGTTTTCTGAGCTCCACTCCAGTTTGAGTGTCTTGGTTCAGTCATTGATTGTTCAGTGTCCAAAAAGCTTCTCTGTTTGTTCTTTTTTAATGTATCTTGAACTGAAATCTTCTGTTTGGTTTTAATGTAAATGCAGCAGGTTATTCATGGCGGTCACTGAACAGAAGGCTCCGTGTCCTTTGGGATTCGTTGCAATGGGGCTGAAACTACAGCATGAATATTCCAGTTCAGGATGCGAAACAATCCATGTGTGTCAGCTATTTTATCTATTAAAGAACATGCAAACCATGTGCTTATTAGTTTAAGTCAACATGGACCAGGCCATTTAGGCCATAAACTCACCAGCAAACTCACATCATTTTCTGTGCATGGAGGGTCCCCATACGATCTTTCAGTCTCAAATCAGATCTAATTTCCAGTTCCAATATAATATTTTGCCTTTAGTGTTGAAATTTATAAAACAAAAAATATATCTTCAGCAAGTAACCCAACTTCAGTTTATATAAGACTAATTTCATTAACAAGAATTACCATTATTTTTGTAAATCACATTAAATAAAAATCTTAAGATCTCAAAGGTATTCAGTTTAATATTTCAGGCAAAAGTACAAATCACATTCACTCTATATTTTTGAGTTAATACAAGTGTTAGAAAGCCCACATTGTTCTAAATTTGTAAGTTGCAATATTATTATTGGTGTTGTCACAAGGAATATGTATCGACAAGAAGCTGGTGATATGATATGTATCACGATACAAAGGGGACAAAGCGATACATCACGATAATATTAGTAAGACTATATTTAGTGGTTTTTAAAATTGAACTTAACTGTAGAAAATCTTTCACAGCATTCTAAATACTCAAATCTGTTTCATTCATAAAAAAAAAAAATCCAGTTTTATTACTGGCTTTAGCTGATCCACCGGAAGAAGGAGAAGAAAAGCCACTTAATACCAGTTACACTGCACATTTTATGACAAAATTCAATAACAAATCTGAAAAAAAATGATACTTTGCTTTTGAATATCCATACAATATAGTGACATAAAATATCACAATATATTGGCATATCGATATTTTCCTACATCCCGTTTTCCTAATTCCCTAATTCCCTAATTTAAAGGACTAGTAGGCAAAATGACTGCTTACCCATGCTGACCACCAGGGGGCGCATTAACTGAATATTTTCCACATTTTGAGAGAAAAATCCTTGTCTTGGTGAGATATTTTCAACTTTACACACAGAGTTCAGGTCACTTAAAATAATAATAAAAAGATTCCAATAAGAGTATCTGAGCATCATCTCAGACCTGGACACCATACTGAACACATCTTGCTAACCAGGAGCTGACAGCATGGAAGAGTCACTCCCAAGAGCCCCGTGTTGTACAAACTACCGGGGCATGCTGGGTGATTTCCCCTCGCTGAAACGATAACTTGCCGCTCAGGAAACGATTCGTTCAGAGAGTGTTTCCAACTTCTGATCACTTCATGTTCCCTGATTTCAAAACTTTGGCTAAAGTGGTGCATAATTCGAGAATCCAGTGTGGCAGCGGAGCGCGGATTCATCTGATCCATGAGTAGAAATAACTAGCAGTGTTACAGTCGGGGAAAATGTTCAGTAGAAAAATTTCTGATTGATCTGATCTCCTGATCCATCATGATTTAATGTTATTAATCCAAGTAATAATTGGATTGCTGCTCCTTGGTTAGGGTTGAACCCTGCACTGAATTGCTTGGCCCTGCTGTTAGAGAGTCTTCCTCAGACATCCTGGAGATGCGTCGCCGTAGGCTATCTGGCTCTGTAGACGGTGCATGCCAGCACTCATTATTTCCCTGATGGGAGCTGGGTGACTGTAATAAGCTTCATGTCACATGTGTTTAGTTCTCCATCTCCTGCACATGTTTCTGAACTAAAGTGGCTGATTATTGGAAATGTTACCAACCACTGTATTATTAAAAAATACAATGTCCCTTCCTGAAATATCAATCATAATCAGATATCGAATATTCATCAAGGTAACTACAATCAAAGACCACTTTATTAGGTACATTTGATAAATAGGTCAAAGTATATTACAAAACAACGAAAAAATCACATGGCAGCAACTTGATGCATTTATACATTTAGACATGTTGAAGAAAAATTACCGCAGTCCAAACTGAGCTTCAGAATGTTTAATAAAGTGGAGTTTATAGAATTTTAATCAGGAACATTTTCTGTATTTGGTCATTTTCTTTAGAATGTTGATCGAAAAATACCTTGCTGACAGGTTAGTACTCACACCTCTGACCACTTGGTGCGAAGGCATTGTCAATTTTGTGCACAGAGTACAGGTAACCAAATCAACAAAAAATAGATTCCCATGAGAGTAATCTCAGACCTGGATTTAATACTCAATCCATCTCGCTAACCTGCTACTGAGGCTTTGGAGCGTGTTGCTCCGGAAAGCCCGGGGTCATACCAACAACCTGTGCATGCTGCGAGATTTCCTCGCGCCGAAGCGATAGCTTGTGGTTCAGGAAACGACTCGTTCAGAGAGTCTTTCCAACTTCTGATCAGTTCAATTAGTGAAGTGTTCCCTGATATCTAATCTTTAGCTGAAGTGTCACTTAATTCCAGTCTGCAGTGAGCCAGCAGAGCGCTGATTCAACCCCCACAACAACATCTTTGCCCCCATGGAAAGTCATCCGTCTGTTCTAAACATTATAACCTGTTTCATCCATAAAACATCAATGTATTTATTACTGGATCTAGCTGGTCCACTGGAACAAAGGTGAAAACAGCCACCGAATACCAGTTATACTTTTCATTTTAGGACAAAATTCAACTAAAATAATTTTTTTAAGTCGAGGTTTGCTTCTGAATTTCGAATCAAAATCATGACATTAGTAAGTAAGTAAAACTTTATAGCACCTTTCAAGATAAAAATCACAAAGTGCTTGACAATAAAACACAACACAGAAAGCAGAAAAGCAAAAAGAAACTAATCAAAGGCAATTTTCAAGAGATGCGTTTTTAAGTGCTTCTTAAAAGCGATCAGAGTCCAGAGATCTCAAGCTGAGAGGAAGGGAGTTCCATAAGGATGAGGCCGCTGCTGCAAAGGCTCCATCACCTTTTGTTTTTAGCCGTTAGACATTAAATATCTCCATATATTGGCATATCGATATTTCCTTACATCCTTACTTTGAACATAACTTGGTTGCTGGAAACAGATTGCCTGATCTTCAGGAACTGCTCATCTAAACTAGAGGTGTGAATGGTCAGAACACTTCAATGCAATTACAATTGCAATGTCAAAGATTAAATGCAATTCAATATCCTGATGCATCTCAGTGCATCACGATTATTTCCTAAATAGATTGGTGTCAGATATTATCTATTTTTATTAAACATTTGTCTGCCCACAACAGAGAAATCTCTCTGATAACAAGTCTTTGTATTAGTTTGTATTTGAGAGGATGGAAGAACATAAAGACACTTTGCTCTGTCCCAGGCTGTGGTTAAAACCTGCTCTGCAGACTCTAACCAAATCTTAAATACTGAAAAATGATCATGATTAGCTCAAATTTGGAAAACTGAAGATTTTTGTGCAACAATAGTTGGTCTACTTGCTCTCGTTTGATGTTCATGTTATATAAGGATATCATTTACGTCTGAGTTGGAAAACAAATAGTAAATAATATATAACAAAATAAGTGATAACGGGTTGCTTCTGCAGCGATGCAGAATCAATTATGCTCACATCATGATGCATCGATTATAAGATTGATTTCATCGGCTCTACCAACCTCCTCACAAGCTAAAAAATATAAAACAAGCAAGCAGCTGTAAAATAATATGTTTTTGTTGATGCAAATGCAGCTCAAATGTCAAAGTGGATATGTGGAACACACACTACCTGGAACCATGAAGCAGCTTGGCTACAGCAGCAGAAGACCACCCATATTGCCTCTCATGTCAGCTAGGAACAGGAAACTGAGACTTGAATTCACAGAGACTCACCTTGTTCCATGACGTCCAGCTGGTCAGGTCAGAATTTGGTTATTTAAAAACATGAGATCCAGTCTGTATTGGACCGGCGGTTCAGGCTGCCGCTGGCGGGGAACACTTTCTACAGCCCACACGGAGTATTCCTGCTGACTGTGTCCAAGCCTTAATTAGCACAGGGTCTCCATACTGGTCATAAAGGGAGGCCTGAGATGAGGGCATGACAGTGGCTGTAGTTATGATGATGATGATGATGATGATGATGATGATGATGATGATGAACACGTTGACACAGAGAACTGTTTGTAAAGTTACGCAGTTTTAAAGTTTTATTTCAAACATGTAATAACCAACAAATAATAATCATACATTAATGGATTGACACAAATAATTAGAAAACATAATAATCATAATAATATTATCCTGAAAGAAGTAAACATAAACCAAGAACACATTACATTTACATTCTAAAAGGAGTGGGAAGAAGTACATATTAATTTGACCTCTTCTGATCAAATCAGTATTAATCTAATTAGTTAGCTTCCGCTCAATATGGTAACAGTGACAGCAAATATAATGGTAACAATAGTAATTATGATAATAGCAATAGTAAGAGTAACAAAAGCATTATTATTATTATTATTATTATTATTATTATTATTATTATTATTATTATTATTATTATTATTATTATTATTAATCATAATACGAAGAAGAATGTTAATAGTCTACTACATCTAATAAGAATAATAAAGCCACAAGTAATAACTTTACCACTAAGAACAACCATAACAACAACACTAATAATAATAATAATGATAAAATAATAATAATAATAATAATAATAATAATAATAATAATAATAATAATAATAATAATAATAATAATAATAATAATATCCTCAAAAAATAAAAAGCACCTCTTCTAAGTCAAACACCCTCTTCATTTCTATACCTAGTATAAAGTATCATTATTTACATTAACAGTGATAAGTTTGGTCATTTTGCCTGTCATAAAACAGATAAATGGGGTTCACATTGTTGTTTAATAATTTATACATGTCAAATTTTAGAGCTAAATATTTAGCTTATAATTCAGGGGTTTATCATTTACAAATCAAATACTTATAGGGTCAACGGTCCAAATCCATGGAGAGAGTGGAAAAGAGGTGAAGAAGCGTGTGGAAGCTGGTTGGAATGGGTGGAGAAAAGTGTCAGGTGTGATAAAAGGGTTTCAGCAAGAATGAAGGAAAAGGTGTAGAAGAGAGTAGAGAGAGCAGCCATGTTGTACGATTTAGAGACAGAACCAATGAGGAAAAGACCGGAAGCAGAACTGGAGATGCTGGGATTCTCTCTGGGAGAGATGAGGATGGATATGATCAGGAATGAGTCCATCAGAGGGACAGTTTATGTTGGATGTTTGGGGATAAAGTCAGACTGAGATGGTTTGGATATGATCAGAGAAACTATGGTTATATCGGTAGAAGGATGATGAAGATGTAGCCACCAGGCAGAGAGGCAGAGAGGAAGACCAGGAAGAAGATTTATGGATGAAGGAGGAGATGAAGTTAGTTGGTGTGAGGGCAGAGGATGCAGAGGATTTAAAGAGTTTAAAAATCAAATATTTAGCTACAAACTAAATACTTGATAAGCAAATTAATTGATATGTTTTTGGATCATTTTTTAACCATTGAAAACATTTTTCTAATTGCCCTGATTTCTTTATAAAACGACCCACAGCGGCTATATTAAGATATTATTAAAAACACATCCAGGCATTATTCTTTTCGTGGTTCTTATCGGCTGAACCCCGCTGCTTTCTGTGTCAGGTATCATCCAAAGGTCAAGCCTGCACATCCTCTCAGCTCACCCACTGTATTCATTTGCGTGCTTTAAAATGGGATTTTTCCAATCTCATCTGCTGGCTGAGCTCTCAACCTTGCTGCTCTCAAATCCCCATTCATCACAAGCTAAATTAGCAGCAGTGGATTCCTCCTCTCCAGTTCCATTGTTTAGCTGTAATGGCGACGCATTAGCCAACGCTCCAGCAGTAGGCAGGGAGAAGGGGAGAGGATGGCCTCCAAACAGTGCTGTTTTGTTAATGTTAACAGGGTGACAGGGCAGAATCATACGTCTCCTTCAGCCATGCATAATTACTGTGGACCCTGGGAGAGACGGAGGTACAGAGCAGAAGATGAGGGCCCAGACAGGTGAGGTGGAGTGCAGAGCAGAGATGAGTCTCCATCATTGTGCCCCCCTGAGGTCACGGCAGAAGATGATGCAGCTGTTTCTTCCTCCGGCTCTCTCTGTTTGCATCGCCTCCCTCGCCCCTTAATCGCAGAGTCATTTAAAAGAATGTAAAGAGGAGGAACGTAAACAGCAGCTCCCTCTCTCTGACCGTCTCCGTGTATTAATATGCAACGCTCCTACCATGAATCAATCTCTGCACATCACACCTAGAGAATACGGATTTGTTTCAATATGCACAGCATAAAATGAATGTTATCTGGTTGCATAATTGGAAATGATTTTTAGAGCGACAACGATGGGAGTAAATCCTGCGGTAAATTTAAATAAAGTGGTACATAGTTAAATGATCACATGCAAGTTTTATCATTTTATTACCTAATAGGTAAATGAATGTCTCTAGCTGCCTGGTTTTCAGAGGAGGTTTGTGATAAAGTAGATAAAGGTTGTAAAATAAATCAATACGAAAAGAGAATAACCATGTTCTAATGAATTCTGCCATTATAAAGTAGAGCAGTATCTGTGAAAATGATTGCATGTTTCACTCAGCATGACATCTGGCCGGTGTGTTTGGCTTGCAGAGCGTTTTATCAGGTCCAGATGACTTTACACTGCAATCATTCATTCACCCATTCCTACACAAACACAGATGGTGGTAAGCTGCATACAATCACCACTGCCAGCAAAAAAAGCTGGACAAGCTTGCCGCCCAAGGACACAATGGCCGAGGCAGAGCGGAGGTTCGAACCGACAACCCACAGGTCACAGAACGGGTATCTAGGGATGGATGTAGAGTCACCGTGACTGCACCATCACCGAAGCGATGAGTTTGAGAGCGGAGTTTAAATTAGCCGTCTGGTACCGGATCAGAGGAACCACGCTCTCAATCATCAGAGATGGGAAGATTCTTTTTAAAATTTGCTTCATCCACTCAATTTAATCGGACAGTTTAAAGTATTTTGAAGCTGAATGCAGATTGGAAGATACGTTTGATGCTTTGTGGTCTGGAGACTCTCCTTTCTTACTCTGAATTCTGCCGTACTAAAACATCCAGGGCGCTTATATTTGTAGAGATATGGGCTTTGAGTCAATGCTCTGTTCTTTGAAGAAATAAAAAACAGTTTTTATTGCTGGTTTTCAACATACTGTACATAATAACCTGACATGACGGGAATCATCATGAATGCAACTTTTATTTAACCAGAAAGTCTCACTGAGATCAGTGATGGCTTTTACAAAGACAGAAAGGCAAACAGAAAATACACCAAAAAAATCATCAGTGCGATTATAAAATGGTATAAATGGAGAGAAGAAGACAGAGTAACAAACTCATTCTGTGCTTGAAGTCTGCTGCTAATGATTCATAAACAGCAGTAAAGTAAAGTTCTTATTAAATAGAGTGTGCATGTCTCCGCCTCCGACAGGTTTATTTAACTCTGGCACAGCAGTGGATCTGTCTCACTTTGTCTTTCATCCATTTTTTTCTCTTTCTTTGAGCCTCCGTTGGGATTGAGACTTTGGTGGAGGTCATGAAGAAGAATCCTGCTCGTCCTGGATTAGAGGGATGCTCATTTCTAGCTTCGTACCAGTTAGGAAACTGATGTTGTATCTACATTAAGCAATGAAATTAGATATGACTGAATGGGGAACTAATATATTGTTAAAGCTTCTCTAACCAGAAACCCCTGGAATGGTTGTGGGTTTGGGAAAATGATAAAAGCTTTCATTCTTAACGTTCTCTGATGCTTGGAGTTTCCATTTGCAACCACACAAAGTTTGGATCTTCCTCACATTAACAATGGCTACCAAAGAAAGCTCGTCTCTCAAGCAGGCAGGTTAAATGAGGCTTTACCCATCAGGCATCCACGCATCAACTGGCCGTTCTCATGTCCTCTGGCCAACAGCCACAACAGCTCGTTATGAACAGTAATACTGTGTCAGCTTGTCTCCTGTGGAAACAATGACAGTTTCTGACGGTGAACACAGACTGCCTTTGTGGACACTGTCACAACAGCCAGCAGGATTTTACTAAATTGTTTTACCTCTCTGACAGCTGTGACACTTTCCAAAAGTTTGGACTTTATTTCTGAGCAGGAACAAGTCCTTTAGGTCATTTCAGGAGAATCAAATAATGGAGAAATAGAGCAGTTCATTGGCATAAAACAGCTGCAGAGTTTCAACTCAGATAAGGATTAGTTTAATAAGTCGCCCTAAAAGTAAACTACACTTTTATTCTTAATATGCTAGGGTGTAATAGGAGGCGTAGCATAGAGGCAAGAAAATCAGGCAATTGCTTGGGGCCCCTACCCAAGACAAGGGCCCCCAGACTGCCAAACCAAGTTTGCACAATCAGTCACTGCTGCTGTGCTGTAGGGGCCGTCCTAAATACGCTGAAAGGGCCCCGTGTCTATCTTACCTCTCATGTTACATTAAAATGTTTTTAACCAAAAGCATGGTAGTGTAAGCATTTTGTAACATCTATGGGCGCGAACAGGACACAGTAAATACAATAAAATAAAAGTTTATGTTTCAGGAGAATACTGTAAGAATTTTGAAAGTACTTTGCAAGTTCATGGAAGGTACCGTGTAAGTACCGGGAAATAATTAGCTCAATATAAGTAAAGTATATAAATAATGCACTGTGGTTTTAACAAAAAACATAATTTTGAAATTAGTTGTTTCTTTCATAAGTACATAATTTTGTAACTGGTAAAACATACTTTTTTGTTCAGTCTTGCAGAAATCAAAAGTAAAAGCAATTAAAGGCTGCAAAATAGGAGTTTTATAGTGAAAATGATCAGTTAGATAGAGAAAACGGGACCTAGAACATGTAGGGAACCAGCCTCCTAACATGATGTGCCGAGAAGAGACGCAAATCAACCTGAGCCAGATGTCAGAAAGAATATTCCTTCTGCTTTTCTGTTCTGACCTGAGAGGTGGGGCTCTTTTCCAGTCACCAGTCCAAACCTAATGCTATCACGCCAACTAGGTCCCCTGCAAACAGGCGCAGTGGAGAGTCCTGAGGTAAGGCAGAGGTTTAGACACAGTTGACCCTCTAAGGAGCTGAGGAAAGGGAAACAAGCACAGTTGGAGCAGCTGTCATGCATGAGGCGCCACGTGTCCCTAATTCCTCCGGGCCAAAGCTCGTTCTGTTGACTGACCCCAAGAAAGGGTCACTTATAATCAGACACATAACCCTTATTTCCCTCCCTGACAAAAACTCAGACTCAACTTTTTTATGTGAGTTAAGATCAAATTTATTTCTACTTGCTAGAAAAATAAGAGAAATATGTTTTAAAATTCAGAAGTTCACATACATTTCCTTTAGTGTAATGAGCCATTGCTTTGGATGGGCTCACATTTAAATCTGTAATACCTTGAAATACAGAGGAGCTTATATGGTCAAAGCAATGACTTAAAGGTACCCAGGTATTAAAACAAGCTCATCCCATCGCAGTTCTGTACATTCTGACCTTAAAGTGAATACCTTCTTGAAAATATTATGTTGTTCAGCTTGTTAATTAATGGAAGCCAGATGTCAACAAGTCAGTTTGTGGGTGATATGAAGGTTTTACCAATGAACAGGCACGATGCGATCTCCCATAAAGAAACATATTTCAGTTACTTGATATACAGCATATGCATGTTTTGGCTTTAGGGGGGCAGAGCATATGCAAGAGGTCTTAAAGTTATTTGAAGTTTGCAGCAGTGATTACACCCCCCCCCCCCCTCAGTGACCATGTAATCCGGCTGAACAGTATTAACCTCATGTGTCCCTCCTTCAGCGCCCTTCCACATGAACATACACCCTGAGTCCCAGCAAACATCAGCCAAACAAACAACCCAAGGTGATCTATGGCCAAACGTACAGCCAGTATTTACCTGACCTTTGACCTGAGCTCCACAGCTGATGAACGATGTGAGTCTCCACCATCTGGCAATGTCTGGAACTACAAACATGTGATAGAACGTCTCTTCTAGGAGGCGGAAAACAAATCCTAAACGTCCTTTAGGAGAGTTCAAAAGTCCTTATGGCATAAACAGCTACTGAAATACGGACGTAGAGTCCCTTTGAGGTTTGTTAGAGAACAGCCACCATCATGAAGACCAGAGAGCACAGCAGACACGTCAGGGAAGAAGATGTGGAGAAGTTTAAAGCAGGGTTTGGCTCTGAAACAATATTTCATGCTTTGAATATGTCATACTGCAACTACCAGTCATTCACATCTTCTCCAATAAAGGTCTAGAAAACAAAAAAGCTCACACTGACATCATGTTTAAGACATTAGTGATGTCCATTATGAACTATTTAAAATGGCTGCATGTAAAACTTTGTTAATGCAATAAAACATGTGTTGCACCATTTCTCTAGGACTTTTTTTTCCAGTTTATCTGGGAATCCAAAGTCAGTCTTCAGGGTCGGTGTCCTGCATGTTTTGGTTCAGTGCACCAGAATCAAACGGCGGATCATTAGCAGAGCCTCTGCAGAAACTTGACTCGTTGGTTGGACCCGTTTCGATCAGCTGTTGGAGCAGAGACCCATCTAGAAGTGGTTCAGCTCATCCAGAGAAAATCTGAATAGTTTTATCTTCATGTTTCCAGACTGAGCTAAAGTCAGAGCCAAGTTACGAACTTTATGACCTCCTCTCTGCTATTGTTTTATTAGTGTTTGGATGCTTTAATCATACATGCTTTAATATGGCCATGTTTACAATAAAGCTGCTTTATTCAGTGTATTTTTTATATTGTTGCAAGAAAATGAAATGGTCTGAAATTCAGATAAAAAAACATATATTTAAATTGTGGTATTCCCGGCTGGATGCTTACTGAGGGAAAATATGAAGTTCATCCCAAACGTCTCTTTACTATAGTTCCCTTCCAATCATGAGGAAAAATTGGTTTAAGACCCTCAGTTACTAAATGTTCTAAAATACTGTATATGGTGTTTTTTTATTCTTTATTCAGTTATAAAACTGTTGTTACTGATGTTACAGTATAGATATTATAAAACGAAACAGCGTCATAGAGCATAAAAGAAACGCCACAACTATTTTGCAGACTAACTAATTACTTTTATAGTGCTGTAACTGAGTTACTAACTCAATGACTTTTTGGAAAAAGTATTTTGTAACTATAACTAATTACTATTTTTAATGTAAGATGCCCAACACTGCCTTTGCCACTGCTGTGCTCCATCCTGGTGTTGGTCTGAGCAGGACTTACTCTAAGCCTGTAAAAAAAAGCAAACAACGACAAAGCACCTCAGAGTAGAGATGGGTTATTATCTGTCTCTGTATCTGTTAACCCATGTGAATTATCTGCATCTGTACTCTGACTGGGCGGGGCTTAATCAGGAAGTGGGTGTAGTTTAACCCGGAAGTTGATCTGGTTATCTTGAAATAAGCGTGGCTTAAACCGGTATGTTGTTAAGCATGTAATTGATATGGGTTGATCAGAAATTGTTCTGTTTATTGCTGATTAGAATAATATTTACATAACATCAGCACTGATCTTCAGATCAATGGTTTTGATAGCAAACAAACAATATATAGGAAAAAGTTTTGTAACAATGAATACAACACTTTTGGTTGCAGTCATGAAATAAAATGTAATGAGCAAGAGTTTTCATGTCAACATAACTTTCAGTTTTTGAATGTAATTTTTTTATGATCTGTTCTTTTTTTATCCACACAAGGTATGTGTGTAGGTAATTGATTTGTAACATAGTTTTATACAATAACTACCTTTATTTGTTTTATAAAAGAAATAACATTTGATGCTACAGTCCCAGACCCACCCTGGGCCCCCTTTAGCCCCTCTTTATTAACCTCCTGGATACGCCCCTGCTCAGCAGCACTGAACGTTTAGGAATAATCACTTATTAATCATTATAAAAACGCGTAGGAGTCTCTGTGTCAGAAGAGAGTGAGAAAGTATTTTTTCTCACTTTGGTGGCAGCGCAGCATGAAATCTGTAACTTTGTTTTCTGGCTTGCGAATCGCGTAGGTGACCTATTTTGGATTAAAAACGGTGAACTTCGCCAACAGGTGATGATATTTCATGTTCCCTATAGCACCTTCCTTGGCAAAAAGCAAGTGTAACATGTTTTATTCTCCTCTCATAGAAAACAGGGAGTGTTTATGAAAAGGGATGTTATCAGATATCAGGAGAAATTTGGGAGTATGGTGGCTCTGTGACGCAGACACAGTCAGGTACCCAATAAGAGTTTTTATTCAATCCGAGCTCAGATATCGACTCGTATTACTCGTATGATATTCGTACTCTGCAAAAGTGCTTTATCCGTATTTTACCTAGCTTCCTCACTGCAACCCATAAATCCCTGAAATAAGAAGCAAGTGAGCGAGCTGCACCAGTTTCACTTCATGCAGCTGTTTCTAAAAGAAAGTTCAACTTTATGATCAGGGAGTTCAGTTTTATTTCCACTTTAAATCATCTCTCAGCTTCAGTAGACCAAAATCTATGATCACACGACCGAGATTATACAGTTAATTTAATTCAAGATACAGAGTCATGTTTGATAAGAAGCTTTCATGTCAAAGTGATCAGAAGAAAGGACTGTAGAGGCTTTGTGGTTGAATCATCTTCTCCATGTTAGCCTTTTGTCGGCCTGTTTTTTTTTGCATTCCGCCTGACAAAACTGCATGATATGAAAAGCAATGTTAAACTGAATTATTGTACATCAATGGTAATCAGTGTAATAATCAATCAAAAATCTGCTTTGAAGGATGGATACTGTACCAACCTCAGTGAACGGCTTTAGAGAAGCAAATAATCAAAAAAGATGAGCATTTTTATCAAAAAATAGGATGTATTTCCCCAGTTATGTGAATAACACATCACAAACGATTATATTTATTATTTATGAGTCTATTTCTAAAGAAGTTATTAAAAAAACAACAACACAAAAACAGGGATTTGGCAGGGAAACGGGCTTCATGACCAGACCAGTCAGAGTTCAGAGCTGGATCCATCAGAGAACCTGTGGAATCATTCAGAACCAGATGTTCTCCATACAATCTGACTGAGCTGGAGCTTTTCTGCATAAAGAGTTAACAAACATGTCAGACTTAGCACCAAAGACCTGGGGCCTCATTTATTAACCCTACTTACACACAGATCTGTGGGTAGCAACAATCCTACGTCTTTGAGTATTTATCAACTTGTACTCGTACGTAGCAATGTTCCTAGCATCTAGTGGTAGAACGGGGGAACTGCAACACTGAAACTGTTTGATTTTGACAGAATATTTCTCATCCTCCAGCAAGGAGCTCATGTTGGCAACATAGCTCCTAAAGTTATGGATGCATCTGCAATAAACTTTGAGGAAATGTTAAAAATTTGCCAAGACATACATCTTCATATTTTGGGGATGGATAACAGATGGAGATCCTGTCACTTATCGAGTGTGGCGTCACATCACTCTGCGCTCTCTGTTTGCTTTTTTTATTGGTCAGATCAAGCGCATCAGCTTAACAGGAAGTTGTTACACTTATAAATGTTTGCAGGCTTTACTGTGGAAACTAGAAGGGCAGTAAAGCAGCTTGTGGCTTTTTCTTTGTGCTGATGGCAGCTAAAGCTGTGTCTCCAGTTACACATGGCCACACAAGTGTCAAATCTGATCATCTGTTCATCCTCAGCTAAAGATCTGGTCCACCTGTGTGCTGAGGGATGTTTTATTATATTCAATTTAATATCAAACCATTGTTTTTTTTGTGTGTCTCCAACAGAAACGTCTCCACCATCCCGACCACATTTACTGTCTCTGTCACTTTCTCCCAGGCAGTTTTCTCTTTTTATTGGTTACCACTGAGCTGATGGAAGTAAACAGTGATGTTCAGGATTAATTTAACTTAATTTGTTCAAAGAAGGTAAGGATTTCCACATTTCTTTGCCACACTTTTATGTCTGCAGCAGGAATATAATTGCTGCATACTGGCTGGGGGGTTTATTAAAGGGGCTGTATCATGCTATTTTACAGCTTTCAACTTCTGGGATAGAAATGTATATGATAAAATGTCACCGTTAGTGTCATACAGTATTAATTTGTCCTGAAATCTTACTTGTATCCTGTAGTTAATGTTAGACCACCAAGTGAAACGGCTCGTTTCTCTATAAACCCGCCTCCTGCACCCCAACGCTACGCTCCGCTGTGCTGCACAGCCACGTCTTTGTTCTTTGATCCAGCTGCTGTTCTTTAGGAATGTAGAATAAAATCCTGTAACCTATGCAGCCAAACAGGCGTTTTTACAGAGAAAGTAAAAAATCCAACAAAAAAGGGGTTTAAACTGACATAAACTGAAGGAGCTATGAGTTTTGAGAAGGAGGGTGTGTGTAAAAAAACTACCAGAGGTAAGCGGCTCTGCCTGCAGGGGGCGGTGCAGACACCTCTAGCACTCAACTTTCAATCAGTGATGTCACTAGTCGAACACTCAGTCGTTTTCTAGGAGAGGGACGAGCAGCTGCACAGAGAGCAGAATTCAGGAGGATTTCTCAGACATGCATGAATTTAAGCCAAAAACAACTCTGGTGGGTTTTTTATGAGAACATTGAATTACCAGATGGTTGAAAACTCCAAAAACTGGATTTTGCGTGATATTGGCCCTTTAAACTGTGCACATGGATTTGGGCATTGTGCTGGATTTTTCCCAGAGCTTTAAACTAAATAAAGATCATTATTCCTGTGACCTGTAGATAAGAAGAGCTATACTTAAACTTACCAAACTGACCAGGTTTGTTTCAGCTCAAAATAAAAGCTAGCACAACAAATGCAATATTCATTTTTCTGTGGCTTCGAAGACACAGCGATCCTATAATATGTCGCATGACTGGTAATAGTGAAGGGGTCCAGTAAGATTAGCACAGGGTAGTCAGGACGACGATATAGGATACCACAATGCAGAAAATAAAAAAAAAATGCTAAAAGCCTTTTGAATAACGTTTAACTTCTATGATTTTATTTGTATGTTTTATGTGCAAATGTCTGGATATGACATGTTAGAACTCTAAAGGGATAGTTTTGAAAAGCCCGGTGATTCTATTTTTTTCTTCTTTTCACTTTAGGTCTTCATTTCTGCTCATTAATCATAACTGCAGTAAAATACAACAATTAAATAAAGACCATTCTGAAGGCAGTCGGTTTCTCTCGACTTTATTTAAGGGTATCAGAGTAAAAGGAACTTAATACAAATGCAGACCAAACATTTTAGGTTTTAAAAAAAAGATAGGATTTTTCCTTCATTTCACAATTTAACAACTTTATGTTGGTCAAAATTAATGAAATCACACTAAGATACAGTGAAAGTTTTGGTTAAATGACAAAAATGAGACAAATAGTGTGAAGGTTTGATAAAATGTAAGATGTACTACAGTAGGTTTAGTCCAATCCAAAAACACACACGACCTATTCCTTAAAATAAATGTTATTATTAATAAACAGCCCAGCTCAGTGTAAAACATTTGGACCAAAAATCAAAAAAGCTTAAGTCTTTTTACTTTCCCCAAAAAATATACAGATTAAAACCATTTAAAATCCACTGAGCTTCTCCTCCAGGCAGGAGTTTGTTTTACAGCCAAATCGTATTTTGGAATAAAAAGCATAACTACTCTGCGTTTGACAGAAGGGAAGTTGTTTATTGGAAGTGATTTGGAGGTTTTCAGACCAATGTATGAAAGCCTGTTTGGGCGGTGGGCCTGTTTCATGTGGGCAGCGTATCTTCCAACAACAAAACACGCAGCTATGTCACAGACAGAGGGGATTTTATGCAGCTTCAAAACAGAACATGTTCTGCCCAAAGCCATGTAGAACCGAGCCAACACTCTGCTGTAATAATCTTGTCAAGAAACACTGTCTGAAGCAGTTTTTTCCTGCAGAACTGTTTTTGTGGATTCAGCTGGTTTAAGGTATTTATTTGACTCGGTCTCAGGGTAAAATAGCAGCTCTATTGGTAAAAACGTTTGGTTGACCTCCTGTCTGTAACACATTATTATGATTGGCTTCAGGGATAAATTAACCATTACACCCTTATTAAAAACAAAACAAAACAGTGGTGTTTTATTATATCTTTGGAAAAAAACTACAAAGCACATATCAATCATTGTGTGGTGGAAACTAACTGTATAGTTTCACACAAGAAGGCAGCCTCTTATTGTGAAGGACCGTTGTTCCAGGAGTTGGTATATTTTGTTTCCGGGAAAGAAAAGAGCGCAAAAGTTTCTAACGGGTTGTCTTGTTTTTTTGAGCTGTTAGAAGTTAGCTATTAAAACAGAGACTTCAAACACCATTTCTCTTCTCTTCTTTGCAATCTTCCACAATAGTATATTTCAAGAGACAATGTGTAGTTTTTATCATTAATCTCTAGAAACATCCATACAAATATTGTTGAACATTAATAAAATGGTGCCCAATCATTGAAAAGTAACATAAAACCTTTTACGTGAGCCGATGGGGACAAAGCGCCTTTACTGATTTTTGATACGCTAAGTTGCTAAATCTCCAGGCTTTAGACAGAGCCCAAAGCAACATAGCTGCATCCACTAAGCAAGTATTTCCATCCCAGTATATAAAAAAGCCGTAGATATTGTTTGCACCCGTTTACTGAACATTCTGAGATGCTACAGATCATTTTATTAACCAAACAATGCTGTTATAAGATCAGATAAGCAGCTTGATAAATGGCTAACACACATTAGCATTAGCATGTAGTCACTTACTTCTTTGTCCATCAGGCGTCTTTGTTCTTTGATCCAGCTGCTGTTCTTTAGGAACGTAGAATAAATTATTAAAATAATTTTTTAAGCTGCCAAAAACCGAAGCAACTATGAACTTTGAGAAGGAGAGTGTGTTGGAAAAACTACCAGGGATAAGCTGCTCTGCCTGCAGGGGGCGGTGCAGACACCACTAGCACTCAACTTTTAACCAGTAATGTCACTAGTTGAACACTCAGTTAATTTCTAGGAAAGGGAGGTGCAGCTGCTCAGAGAGCAGAATTCAGGATTACTCAGACATGCATGAATTTAAGCCAAAAACCACTCTGCCTGGGGGTTTTTTATGAGAAAATTACATTACCAGATGGTTGAAAGCTCCAAAAACTTGATTTTGCATGATATAGGCCCTTTAAATTTAACTATATTGCGCTTTCAAGGTAGTTTTTCCGAGTGAAGTGTGTGTAGTGTGACGTCTACGGTAAGCACAGCCCCCCTGAGCAGATCTGGTACCTACACCGGTAAGACACTGGAATGTACTATCATGTTCATGTTCTATATCCAACCTTTAATTCAAGATTTCAGAATAGCACATATTTCATTTCTGCTATAGGTTACAGTGCAGATGCACTTTTACAGAGTGATTGATTTTCTTTTCACAAAATAACTGTCACAGTGAGACTTTTTGTCCCTGTCTTTGTTTGTCTCTGCGTCCTGATTATTCCTTCCTGTCTTTGCTGCTTCGTCACGTCAAACCACGTCATCTACCCCATGTCTTGCCCATGTCCTGTGCTGGATTTTTGACTTTAAACAAAGATGAGCAACAAAAGCTCAATAAAGGCAGAAACAGAACAGATTTTAGTCACATGAAGCCTTCAGCAGGTGACACTCGTCTATCCTCTCCTGTGGAGCAATTACACGGCTCCTCCTTGTGTTGCCCAAGCTAAGTTGGCTGGCGAACAGATTTCACAATATTACGCTGTGTTGCAGGAGAATTCAGCCAAACTGTGAAAGGAAGAAAAGTGACGCAGTGACTAACTTTGGTGGACTCTCAGCACGACAGCTTAAATGTGCGTGGAGTGTTTTATGACTCCTTCACTGAGCTGGAACAGTATTCACAAGAGGGGCCTGTCTCTTTCACATTCTCATACTGTATGCATGCTGTCATTGCTAACGATAAGGCTGGCCTAACGGCATGCAGGGCATTAAGTGCTGTAAAATTCCACCACTATATATTTTTCCATGAGCACTTTTATTAAGAAGGACGGCAAATATGCAACATATATTTGTATGAAACCTACCTGAAGCTGTGCAGACACTTTCTGGATGATATATAACCAATCATGAATTAAAATCACAGGAACGGAGCCTAACCTGTCATCTTCTGCTAAACAAGCTGGAGTTATGAAGCCACTACACATGCTTAATCCTGAACCATTGCATCTTCCTGGAGTAGGTATGTGTGAGTGAATGATACTCCTGCTTTGCATTAATATGAATGAAAGTGTGTGTTTGTATCATCATCTGTTCAGTGTTTTAGTTTGCGCTAAATAAAGCTAATATCTTAACATCTAGGAGCCTTTATCCCACTTTACATGTCACAAAAAAAAATATTGAATGATTAAATGAAGTTTGACAGTACATGGGCCTCTTGTGTTGCCATTCTTCTAGCTTGGTGGCAGTGAAGCAGACGGAGTAAAAACAGGATGTGTGCAATGACGGAAGAATTAGACGGGAACAACGCCGCAACACGGAATATTGTAGAAGTACTGTTGTTGTCTTCCCGGTGCTGTTATTCACACTTCCGCAGTCTCGTTGCTTCCGAAGGCGGGGCGCCCAGGCTACGAATAGCTCGACTAACCTGCGATGGCGTTTACACAAAGAGAACTTCATTTTTCTAACCACAATATCTGCGTATGCTAGCTCTGTTTGGAGTAAGCCAGTTCAGTTTGACTAATGCCCTGTCTGCAAAGAGCCGGGTAACTCACAAAATGGCCTGTCATCCACACAAAAACTCATCAAGTTATTTTAAGAAAAAAAGCCAAATGAAGCATTGATGAATATAAACAAGATTATTTATCTACTTAAATCAGCACATTCAATGTGATGTCTGTCGTTACGCAAACAAGGTTTTATCCATGCAACTCTCATGTATGGTGATGTTTTGTAGATGTTTATAAAGGTTCTAATGTACATCGTGGGGTAGCAACCTAATAATCTGTATAATACCTGGTGTTGTACATCATCATCGTTTTTATAGCCAATATAATTTCTTTGGTGCCAAAGGCCCATATAGACCATTTTATAACAGGGTAGAGCACAGCGTTTCCTTCTATCCCTGCATTCTTTGAGCTGCTCACAAGTCATGTGACTTTCCCAGATGCTCATGACCAATTAAATTGCAGACTTTTAGCGATTAAAAAATCTGATTTTTTCATATTGCAATATTATTGCATATGCAATTAATTGTTCATCCCTAGCTTGTATTGATATTTTTTTACTTGTTTCTGTAGTAACTTTTTTCAGTGTAGGTGTTTAGTTGCAGCAAAATCACTGATAGGCCAGAGGATACTTGATGAAGAGAGACGTTGATAAGTAGATAAATAAAAAAATTTTCCACATTATTCGGGTTGATGGTAATTGAAAAAGTAGCTTGAGATATTTTTAGAGCCGACTATTTTACTGCTAGCCCTGTTAGCTCAACGTTAGCCTTTAGCCTGGTCAGTGTCAGATTACAAATGGTGGCGCAGTGTTTAGTGTTGAAGGGCCCCGCACTGAAGCTCAAGCCTCCTTCCTGCTTGAGGAGTGAGCAGGCCCATTTTGTCACCCGAGGGGGTGGGGTTACTCCAGCTGGACGTAGCGTGTGGAAGGATCACACTATTCCAGCCAGATCCTCTCCAACCCCTCAGGCGCCTCGGTCAGCCAGGAGGAGGCAGTATATAGCCCAGAACTGATGCATGTTTTTGTGGGAGTAGTTCACATTAACTACTCAAGGGAACACGGGGAGAACATGCAAATTCCACACAGAAAGGCCCTTTTGCCAACCCCACCCAGGGTGTGGGTGCTGATGATATGGAGGAACAAACACACCCTCAGCACCCACAGCGTCGAACCCAGGACCTTCTAGCTGTGAGGTGAGCTGCGCTACCAGCTGCGCCACCGTGCTCCGGAATATTTATTTCTATGTGAATATCAATAATTCTTCATCTTACCCTTTACTCTTGTGTACACAAAAGTTGTACATTATAGACTTGTGGAGGTAGGCTCAATGTTTAGCATAAATGATGTTGCAGTAATTACTGTACTACTGACCACTGGCTTATTTCCGTTCTTTAGAATTTATTCTGGGATAAAAAAGTGAGCATAAAATATATTACACACCTTAAACTTCTCATTAAAAAGATGATGTCCACAAGAGTAGCTTAGCAGCTCTGCATGTTTTTTTTCCTCCAATTGCAATCACAATTTCTCTAAGCTAAAACATTCTTTAGGTTAACATATACTCTAAAATAGCAACACTAAAGGTTTACAACAAACACGACAAATGTGATTTATAACGTTCATTACTGTGATATCCACACTATTGACCGTCAGAAGAGGGGTATCTTCGTCTGATGTCCAAAACAACACAGGTAGGCAAAACTAGACGACAGCCTTTGCAGAGTCTCTCGCCTTGCAGGACCCACTCCATAAAGTGACGGTAGGCTGTTAGACGGTATTGTCTGCAAAACAGTAAGCTCAACGTTAACAATGCAAACTATTTCCGCCTACAGTATGCTAGACTAGATATAAATATAACAACAACAGCTCAGCTGGCTTCGTGGGAAGAACGCTATGATAATGCCAGGTGTACAAACTCAGTACATGACGTCTTAGTAAGAAAAACAAACAAAATACTAACTTTACACTAAGCCGTCCGTTTGTCTCTGCGGGCTTTGGCTGGCGTTTCCAGTTGATCTTCGGGATCCTGAAGTAGGTTTCTAGGACCCCCCCCCCATCCATGTGTGGTTCAAAACTAGTGTGTTGAGTTACACATGCTAGCGGTGGAGTTTCAACATCCGCAACTGTTCATCGGTGTGCTGCGGCTCTTATAGGTAGCCGCGAGCATCCGATTCTCGCAACACATCTTCAAAATCCCCTTCTGCCATTTCAACTTCCAAACTACCTTCCATTTTGATTAGCCTACTATTCAGACTTTCTCCAGCAAGAGCCTGTTAGCTTAGCTTCTACAGAAAGACGGCGGACACGACACCTTTACTTTCTGTGAGTGAGATCACAGTCATTCGAAAATACTGCTGGTTTTCTACTGATACAAAGCTTAATGCTAAATGCTTAAGTATCCCTTTAAGATGTCATAACATAACTATTAACCAGCCAAGTGGCCTGGTTCTAGCCCACTAATGCCTGTTGATGCATATTCCACACAAAGCAAGAATAATATTAGAAGCACTTATGTCTCATCTAGCAGTTTGAGTTGTGACCTAATATGGCTAATTCTTCTCATTTCCGAACATAATATCTATTTCCAGATATATATCTATCCTATCTGCTATAGTCAGATATTAAAAGCATATTAATTTTATGAAATCTAAATAAGTAGGTGAAGTAAAAAGTTTAATCTTCGAAATCTCATGAAGTTGCTACTGAAAAGGATAGATATTTTGTCCTAAAAGTGTCTGTCCCCTGATCAGTCTCAGCTCTTTGACTTGCTATGTTGGGGTCATTTGGCCTCTTTTGGACTGTACAGAGTGCTCACACAGCCTGGGCTGTCTGGAACACACCAGCGCTTCAGAGCTGTGTAAATTGCAAGAGACGCATTGCCAACATCGCCATTAGGCCCATCAGACTCGCTCTCTGGCTTCATTTCCTCCAAATGCGCCTGCACTGTCACATTCAGCAATAAAAGCTGGCACCGAGTACCCGAAAGGTATTTCACGCCCGTGATTATATCATAGAGCTGTTTCTTCTTATGCATTCAATTAGGTCTTTATTGAATGATGTGCAACAAAACAAAAATAGAGACAAATAGTTTCATGAGGCTAAAATGACACACTTTCCATACGATGAATGAATAAGCTTTTCCCTAAAAGGTTTTCGTTTTCTCCAAAAAAAACAACACATAACATACACAAAATATGACCAACATGTTTGATATGAACATGGGGCATGGACGTGTTATATTAGTTGGTGAACTTTGATTCACAAGATAAACTGGAAGATGGCTTGTCTGTCAGAGCAGACACTTTATCAGGTAGTCTGAGGTAATGAGATGTTTAAAATTATTTTCCATTATGAATACCATCAGGATGGATAAGGCTGCTTAATTCCCCAACTGTTTCCATACTGCTGTTAAATATGCTGGTGTTATGAATACAGCCACTCTTCCGTTCATTATGGGTTCACTAATAAAACAACACACACACCAAAACCAACCTCTGTTGTTTGTCGGAGCAAATGTTTGGCTGCCGATCAACATGCAGGTTTAAAAAAACTGCAGCGATTTAAGAGCAAACACACGTCCGATGTTGGAGCTGGTCCATAAGTTGGTGCTCAGCAGGGAAGAAGATGTGATTCAGGTGTGTTCAGAGTCAGACTTGCTCTCTGTCAGCATCTTTCTGTATCGAAAGCATAAGAATATAGATATGCTTTACGTTGTAAATGATGTAACCACACAACCGCCATCATACTATCTTTTTTTTCCCGATCTTATTCTGTGTTTTGTAACTTCAGTTGGAAATTCAGAAGATGCAAATTATTTCCTGTTGGTTCAAATCTTTCAGCTTCATAAATCACCAACATTTCTGCCCTAAATATACTTTTATAACCCATACCAACATTAAAATGAAAGCTGTTCTTGAACCATTTTGAGTAGAGACATGGCGGATGTCTTTTTGGAACCAAACACTAACATTTCTCCCAGAACTGTGATTATATGTCTGAGTGCTATTGTTACCAAGCAATATGAATTCCAATACACTGCAAAAGATAACATTTTATGTCATCTAATTTATTTTCTAAGACTAAATGCTCTAAAAGTGGCTTAAGAATGAATTGGTGACCTAAGACACATTAATTACCTTTGCCCACACAAAATGTGATGGCACTATACCAAAAAATAAATATTCTGCACATATTTTTCAAACTATAGGTCAAAGGTGCCCAAAAACGTGCCATCTCCTGGGTGAATGTGTTTGTCTTCACTGATTTTTAAACATCGTCAGATTCGTTAGGTTTATTCTCACACTAACCTTCTTGGCTTAATCTGTTTTATTTTGACACAATGCTGACAGGGCATTTTACTGGTGCAAAGTGTACGTAATCATCTAATGTCTCTAATTGGTTACTCCATTAAACATGGCAGTGTCAAAGCCAACGCATCATGTGAGATGTATCTACGTTTACAGCATTCGATTGGCCATTCGATGCGTCATTCATCAGAATTCTGTGCCCTGATTGGTACGAAAGACATATGGGAAAAGGAGGTGTGATGGACACCCATCAGCTATTGGCTGAAGATTTGTCACATGGGAGGGAAAACCAGGATCAAGGAAGGTGTCATTCAAAAGCTAACAGCTCAAGGACTGAGGAGTGAAATATGTTGGCTTTTTTAAGGAAATGACCAGATGTGACGATTAGGACTACAAATTTTGGAGGTGCGTTTTAGCAGTTTTTTTGCTGTGTTATGGGCCTTATTATTGTCTTGGACAGAAACCTTTATTGGAGGAATTAAATGATACCTTTGTGGAAGTGAAAAGATACATTGTAGGTTGAGTTGGATCAGTTTTGTCACTACACAGGGGTAAGTTGGACATTTTATCTACTTCTTCTGGTGTGTGTGTGGGGGGGGGGTATGTGTCTGTGTTGGTAAAGGCGCTCGCTGTGTCCAGTCATAACTGTATCCTTGATCCGCATACATGATTAGATTCACAAGACTTAACTTTCTGATGACATAAAACATTTATGAGTTCATAGAAGTCAGAATATCGGTGGATTTAATTGTGGAAGTGGGTCCGGCCCGGATCTGGGCTATAGGAATGCTAACAGAACCTCGTTATATCAATAGGTATCTCCTTCAATATTTTCCTCTTTTATTTGACAAATATGTGACAGGGAAGCAGGAGTGGCTCTACACTTGCCTAAGGCCACCAGTGGGGGGCAGCATAGTGGTAGTTGGAAAGTCCGGATGTATACGGTGGTCCCCAGCTTATTCCCAGTTTAGTTTTCGCAGATCTATCTAATTCAGGATATTTCTATGGAACATGACTCCAAATTAACCGTAAATGTAAATTATGGCGTAAGTAAATTTGCCAATTTTTCTTTAGCTCATATCGAAAGTATTCTAAGCAAAAAGTTTGGAAGCTCAAATATCAAGGCTATCTGCCATGTTATTGGCTGGTGGCTGGTGTTTGCAAAGGGACCAATCCAAGAGCACCATTCGTTTTACTTTGCTACTGATTGGCTGTGGCTCCATAAACAGAAAATAGGAAGACTGTAGATTTTAGCTTTTTACTGAGAAGGTTTCCACTGTTTATATGTATGGAGAATAAAAATATATATGTATTTGGTGTTTAAACTATTAGAACAGGTAGTGATACATGTGTAAAGCTGAAATTCTGAGTATTTGTGGATTTCAGTTATTTGCTAGTGTTTGTAGTCACTAAACTCCTTAAAAACCGAGGTTCTGCCGAAAAGTAAGCACTGCTGAAACTAGGTGTGATTAGGAGGTTGTTAAATGAGACAAACATATTCTGCCTCTTTTTCAACAAGTTATAATAGTTCTATGGTCTGTCCAAAATATGTTAATGAATTTATTTACACAAAATCACTCTCACATAAAGCAACAATTTCAGTCGCATTCAGAATGAGCTGATTAAAGACCTCTGTCACTGTTATGCAAATTAGCCATTGCTTACCACGCCCACCCACCTTGTTACTGGGCTGCAGGTTTGCTACACATCAGAATGACATGAGCTTGTGGAAGGTTTCTGAAACTAAATATAATAATAAAAAAGTAAGGATGTTTTTTATTCATGTTTGGTGTATTTATCTGAGACCCAAATGGCAAAACAGAAGGATGAAAAAATGGGACATTTGCTTAATATCTCCTGTTTATGATTGATATTGACCAGCTGCCTCCTGGAGATCCAGAATGGCATTTTGTGTTATTTGTAATAATTTAGGTTACGTCTGAGATGAGTGATTTTTCTGGTGTTTTTATGGTTGGAACTTGATGATTATTTTAACTGATCGTTCTTACCAAAGCATGCTGATGTACACTCACAGATTGATCTACAAAAGCAGCAGTAGTGTTTACTGCATGGTTCTAAACTCCTTTATTACTAAAGAAATCACAGAGAAATTAGATGAGAGTGAATACTGTCTATCAGTATCTACATTTACATGTGCAAAATATCTTTAATCCGATCATAGTTTGGATTAGTTTGACTGTGTACGTGTCCCCTGAAGAAATCTATCCGATTATGACAAGCATTTACATGTGCTCCATGTCTGAAGGGAATAAATAATTTTGACATGCGCAGAATTATCTAAAACACGGGAAACGGCAGTAGAAGAAGAAACAGACTTCCGTTGTAAACAAACATGGCTGCGCCGATTTGAAACGGAGGACTACGATGATCTGCAGAGTGTGCTTTTCTTTCTTTTTCTGGTCACTGTTTTACATCCACAAGTTTTCATTCTTGTGTACGCAATCGATTACAAACGTATTGTACGTCTACGCATGACTTAACAGACGCCCAGGAATGACCGACATTCGGAATAAGAGTTTACAGCAACCACGATCGGATTAACTATCAGAATAAACCACCCCTCTCAATCGGAGTTTGATCGGATCAGAGTAATCTGAATGGTGTGTTTAAATGTAGTATTTTTATTACGATCAGGCTTTTAATCCAATTAACTGTGTCCATGTAAATGTAGCGTGTGTTTATTACTAAAGGAAGTGAAGGTTAAAGGATTTCCTCCATATTCCGGCCATTAATAAACCAGTTAAGAGGACTGCAGGGCATATTTTGTCCCGCTAACATCATTCTATCCTTGGGGGCTAACATCGAAGACGTTTTATGTCTGTCGTTTGTTTTCCTATCATGGGTTAGTGGGACGTCGTACTGTGGTATCACGCGGAATGGCAGATCCTGACTGGTTCCAGTTTATATTTTAATTCATACCTCTCTATTAATCTACAAAACACTTATCATAAAATATAATCTCAAAGCAACCCTCCCCATAAAAAATTATTTAAAAAAACATACAAGTTATATATAGACGTTAACAATGAATCCAAGAGGAGGAAATAGTCTGATAGTGATTTAATTTACACATAAAATAGGATGTGAATGCAAATCATGAAATAAAAATGATTTACTTGCAGAAGAAATGAGTCCAAACTATGGTAAGAAACTGTGCAAAGTTTTATAATAGGTTATATTTTCCACAAAGTTTATTTATCTTTGGGCTCCAGATCTGTTCTGATTAAAATAAGGTCTGATTGATTTGCAAATAAATATAGATGCCATCCGATCATATCTGCTGTTTCTGCCTCATGTTGATCTTTTCTCTGGTGGTTGTTACATCTACTTTCAGCTGCTGTCAGTCTGAACATATTGGAGATGCCCCCTTTTTCACTGATGAACCATGCAAACCTAATTCTATAAGAAATTAAAATTATTAAAATATGTTTCTAGATTGAAATAAAATGTGTTTCAGCTGTGCTTCTGACCACAAATTGAAACAAACATTTTGTCTGTTTTTAGTTTCTATTTAATTTCAAAGCAGATTGATCATGGTTAACGTTTCTCAGGGTTTTATCTTTGTTATTCCACATTCTGCTGTTCTTTCTGACTTTCATTATTCTCTCTTCCCCTGATGGGAAGCATCTATCACAGTGAAGTGTGGGCCTGTGTTAGCGCATACAGTAAAATAGTTGCTTGGCACCCCAGCGTGAGTAGCGTACATGTGTAACCCCGTTGTTTCCTCTGTGTAATGTCTGCTGCTGAGGGTTTCCCATCTGTCAGCATGTTCTCTGCTGTGAGCAATGAGCTGCCCTATAACTTCATTTCCACCCCACACTCGGTCTCATAGGCTGACAAATGCAGAACACACTGACCAGTGCGGGTTGGACCCTATATAGTGATACATTGAATGACATTGTCCACTGTTTGCCCTGTGGGCAGCAATTAGCTTTTACATGATTCACATGGAGCAACTAATAGGATATGTTGCATTAGAAGATTAATGCTGCTTCATTCCTGTTTTATTTTCTTGCTACATCTGTTAATCACCTCTATGCTTCCTCTATTAGTAAAACACTCCACACTTTTCAACTGAAGCCTTGCACTTTCAAAGAGTACACTTCAATACATGAAACAGGGCTGGAAGATATGGACCAAAAGTTATGAATCGGTATTTCTTAGCTGAAATCTGACATTCACTATCTATATATTTCTCTTCCCTGAAAGAAATTGACAAAAAAAGAAATTCAGAATCCAAGATACATATCACATATGTAACACATGCACTTTTATTGACATATAGCCTTAGATGTACAGTAGAAACGGTGAAAAATAAAATATTGGCATATATTAATATCAATATCTTGAATAAAATAATGTTATTTTCTTCCAAATCGAAATAGTTCTACCTTTGTGGGTAAAAAGTATTGTTTTTGGCAAGGGTAGGCTGGTGTGGTTTAAGAAAAAAAAAGACACAACTTGAAGCTGTAAATTCAGCAGGACCCTTCTGATAAAGTAGCATAGGCATGCTGTTAGTGTAGAAGTTCCTTCAGTGAAAATAGCATGCAGTGAAGCCCTGGGGTTAAAGCTAGGAACCACGGCTGCTCTAGGCAAGGTGATTTTACTTAAATAGCACACTTTCAACACAAGGCAATTCAAGGGGCTTTACATGATTTCAAATTAGGAAAAATAAAAACATTGAATCACTCAAAGAAAGCATAAATGAACATTCATATAAGAAAATGTATGTAAATGTATGAAAATTTACTGATTAACTGATTAAACAAAAGAATCAATTAGCAACAGCAAAACAAGAAAAGAAAACATTTAGTGATTAGAGCAGAAGAGAAAATGTATGTAAAATTACAAACATTAAAAACAGAAAACATTTAGCGACTGACAAAAGCAATAAGAGTAATTCAAAATAATGAACCAGGGCTTTCCACAAGCGCCGGCTGCCGGCCATAGGGCCGACTTCTCAATGAAGTCCAGCCGGCTACTAATTTATGACCAGGATGTGATTCCGCGCAATGCTGTACATGACGTTAGCACGCCTTTCGTATTTTCCCTTTCATACTTCAGCATGAGTCCCGCTGTGACAGGGCTCTATTCTCCGCTTTCAAACTCCGCTGATCCGTCCGGTCCTTTAATATACTTTTGGCCGGTCGCACTGAACTAATATCCTTCCGCCCGCTTTAGTTGTACCCAGTGTTATCATGGGGCTCTTGACTCAGGTCTAGCTAAATGGATGATGCAGAAAGGCTAAGTTCACGGCGGCGTTGTTGTTAGACCAGGCTGTCGGAGCCGTCATAGACGAGAAGAAGAGCGTCATTTTGGTAATTCAGTCCTCCCTTCAAGTGTTCAATTAGTGAAAACAAACAGATTTGTAAGAGTGTGTTTTCATTTGTTTATAAGGGAGAATTATTTTCTGTTTATTTGTATAGCCACCACAGCACTGTGAACGTGTCATGAACTGAAATGAAGAGAATTACAACCACAGAAAGCCTGTTGATGCCTTACTATGCCAGCTTGTATTGCCTGCTACTTTATATGTTGTATAATTACGATAATAATTTAGTGATAATAGTAGTAGTAAAGTAATATTATATTTGTGCAAATGTCTGAGAAAATAATATAGCCTGCTTATCATTCAATTCAATTCAAAGATACTTTATTGATCCGGTCACTGAAGTGCCTGCAGCCGCCAGAGCAGCGCTCCCAGTCACATAATAGTAGTAATTGTAATAATAATAATAAAAAGTATTAGTAATCTTCTCCTGTTCATGGTTTCTTCCTGTCCAGAGGTGTGAGAAAGATGCCACCAAAAAGAAAATCCAATCAGCAGACTCTGTTACTTAAATTTACATTATATGGTCAGCACCCCCCGCCCCCTTAAGCTGTCTACTTTCATATTATTGCTGGTTAGTCTGTGTCTATGTGGAAAGCCCCGATGAGTGCAAAATTTGTCTCAGTTACTCATAAGCAAGTCTAAATAGGTACGTTTTAATTTTAGATTTAAAAGAGTTCAGTGTCTCCACAGCTTTGCTTCTCCTGGTAGTTTGTTCCAGATATGAGGAGCATATAAACTAAAAGCTGCTTCTCCATGTTTGGTTCTGGTTCTAGGGACGATCAGTAAACTAGAGCTGGAGGACCTGATTGATCTGGATGGTTTGTACCATGATAGCAGATCTCTAATGTACTCTGGTGCTAAACCATTAAATGATTTATAAACTAGTAGGAGTATTTAGAAGTCTATTCTCTGAGCTACAGGGAGCCAGAGGAAGGACTTTAGAACTGGGTTGATGTGTTCTACTTTCCTGGTTCTAGTGAGAACACCACTAGCAGCGTTCTGGATCAGCTGCAGCTGTCTGATTGATTTTTTTTAGGTAGACCTGTGAAGATACCCATACAGTAATCAAGGCGGCTAAAGATACATGCATGGATGAGTTTTTCTAGGTCTCCTTGTGGCATCAGTCCTTTAATCCGAGAAATGTTCCTCAGGTGATAGAAAGGTGACCTTGTTATTGCCTTTATGTGACCCTGGAGGTTCTGGTCTGAGTCCATTATTACACACAGATTTCTGGCCAGGTTGCTAGTTTCTAGCTGGACCAACTGAAACTGTGCACTGATATTTAATGGATATTTTTTGGGTCCAAAGATAAGTAATTCTGTTTTGTTTTTGTTCAGTTGGAGGAAATTATGGGACATCCAGCTGTTAATTTGCTCAATGCATTTATTGAGGATTAGAATGGGTTCAACATCACCTGGTGTCATTTAGATAAAAATATGAGTGTCATCAGCACAGTTGTGGTAGTTAACATTGTTGGTGGTTATAATCTGGCTTAGTGGGAGCATGCAGATGCTAAATAGGAGGAGCTAAATAGGAGGGGCCCTAGGATGGAATAGAATAGCTGACATCAGCAGATATGTGAGACATCCTTTAAAAAACTAAGAATTCAGTCATAAACCATTCAAACAATCTTTATATAGAACATTTCTTCCAACCAATTTTGCTGCTTCATATTGTAAAAATTAAAAAGCGTAAATAAATAAACGTAACACATTACAATGAATTGCAGAAATTGTTAAACAAGTAAGGATAAAACCAAATTACAAAAGAACAATAAAAAGTAATAATCCAATATAAATATGTCTGGAGTTCAGATTTAAATAAAGACAAACTAGTGACGCTCCAAGGATAGCGAGTTCCAAAGCGTTCACACAATACTGAAGGTTTTGTCTGTGGAACCTGAAGCAAATGCTGTTCAGTAGAATGTGACGCCCTGCCTCATCAGACAGAGCCAAACCATGTGTTGCACTAAAAACGAATCTTCAAAGTTAAACGAACTCTGTATTCTACCAGAAGCCAGCATAGGGAGAACCAGCCAGGTGTTGTGTTGATGGTACCTTTGTGTGTTTGTCACCAGGCGAGCAGCATTCTGGACCAGTTCTAAGCAATGTTTTCTTGCTTTATTCATTCCACAATATAGAGCATTGCAATAATCAAGACGGGAACTAATAAAAGCATGGACAGCTTTCTCCAGATTGTTTCGGATAAGAAAAGGTTTGACTTTGGACAAAAGTCGCAGCTGACAAAAGCAGCTAGTTTTGAGAACGGCAGAATCCTGCTACAGAAGAAGCTAAACTCCTTAAGCTTCCTTAAACATCTCTGGTCCTCTGTCCACTCTTTGGGGTACAGCCAATCAGTATCAACAAAAATCTATGCTGCTCCTGGATTGGCTGGTTTGTAAATAGTGTCCAGTCGCACTGAATCTTTGTATTTCAGCTCCCCTGCTGTGCTTTCACCAAAGCAAATCTGTGAATACTGAACCAAGCAAAGGCAGGGTTGTACAGTAATGTTGTTGCTTATTTACTTTACTATTATATGCTGAAGAATTATTTATAACATTTTGAAACCTCATAAAATAACAATGGTTTTGACAAAACTAAAACTTTAAACCATGTTTAAACATGAATATAATTTTCTTTTGTTTAACATCCATCTGTTTGACGTTTGTGAATCAGAAAATAATAATTTGAACAGAATAAGTTTCACTTACATGAAGCAGTCCCACATTTTACTTTGCTTTTGTGAGTAAAACTTTACTGTTAAAATACATGTTAACTTACAAATTTCATCTAGAATGATTTTACTTGTTTTTATATCAACTTAAAATTGCTTCCTTCATACTCAATATATTTGACTGTGTGTTATATCCTTATGTTACAAAATGATTACATTTTACAGAAATGCATAGCTTTTGTTTGTGCTTCTATTCATACTAGCAAAATTAGATATGATTTTGTAAACATATATGCATGTCGGTTTCAATAATCATGAGGCAATTAGATTTTACAAATGAGCCTCCAGGGTTAATTGTAGAGAAAAAGGACAAAAATGATATGCACACATGTAAGAGACATGGTGATAGAAAGGAAGAACAAGTGAAATCATCCTATAAGACATCCCTGCTCATTCTACTGTAATATTTAATGTTTCAGTAAGCAAACCAACACAAACACCTACAACAAGCTTAATCTGGGCCGACTTCTCTGCAAATGTGTCGGGTTATAGATGATAATATTACTATGAAGATATTACTTATCTCTTCACAATGGGGAAGGGAAACAGTAATTACTGTAAATTACACATCATTATCCAGCAGCGCATTTTTGTTGGCAGTGTTGCATTAATTTTTCACCTCTGGGCAGAAACCTGGAGGTTTTTAGCTGCTTCTAACTGACAGGGCAGCAGGTTAAGTAAACGCTGGAGTAGAAAAAAAATGCAAATAATCCGAGTTTCCGCCAGGTCAACTGATCTGAGTCAGGCCTGTTTGTGTCCTCTGCATTTATTCTTTAGATTTTAACATGTTAATCATATCACCAAATGCACAGAAACAATTCAGTGGTAAATATGGGTAAAAAATGGCTGAGGCCCGTTTAAAATTCAAAGGCGACTACATGGATGCAAATTCAACCCTACTTATTAAATAATACAGACCAGCTCAAATTATTTTTCTAGCTAATACGTTTCATTATATCATCAAACCAAGTTGATTACATCGAGACACTGATTTAACAGGGTTCACTCCTTCTGAATGATGATCGCAGCGCTTAATGCTCAAGAATTGAACCATGACAAGTTCATAGAATGATGCATCTCTTGCTCCTCAACCTGTTTATATTTAAAGAAAGCTTGTATTATTTATGGAACGCCAAAGTGCTCAAAATTAGATACGTAAATAGAACCTTGAACATAGAACATAAGATTTTTCAGTCATTTTTTTATTTCATTGGTTTTTATTCCAAAACGTCTTTTTCACAAAGTCAGCTTTTATTTCATAATGCTGTTTTCCCCAAGGACTAATATAGACAAGTTTCCCGTATAGAACAATGGGCGGCGCCATCTTTGTTGGTTTCTGCTAAGAACTTCCGGTTACCGCAGTTACTGCGAATTTTAGTCTGAGACAGTGTTGCCAACTTAGCGACTTTGTCGCTAGATTTAGCGACTTTTCAGACCCCTATAGCGACTTTTTTTCAAAAAAGCGACTAGTGAAAAAAAACTAGCGACTTTTTCTGGTGTTATTGGAGACTTATCTGGTGTTTTGGAGACTCTGGCGTGAAGCACGTATTGTTCTGCAGTTACTGTCCTCAACGTGAGCCCCTCCCCCGTCCCAAAGCACTTACAGGCGGCCAGTCTCACAGTAGCCTTGCGCAGCAGTCCCATCTACAGTCTATGGGCGGAGCAGAGAGAGAGAGAGGAGACCCTCACCACTCGGCGTCCGGACTGCAAATGAAATGCGCTTGCGCAAAAGAAAGCCCCCGCTGGCTTGCAGAGCGGGATTTAAATGTAAACGTTTCTTCGCTGTGACGCTGTCACACAAATAAATCACTGCATTTGACTCACACAACCTCAGCAGCTCAGTCACTTATTCACCTCGTCCACTGTGTGTGTAGCCTACCTCTCTGTGACATAAGATCTTGCTAGCTAGCTCAGCAAAAAAAAAAAAACAACTTAAAAAAAAAAAAACCTAAGTAACTCTGCCAGAGTGTGTCTTTTGGGTCACTTTGCCGGTCCCAAGCCCGGATAAAGGAGGAGGGTTGGTTGTAGAGCTAGCAATTTCACCCTACAGAACAATCTTTTGATTAAATTTGCTGTTATAACATTTAACAATACAGGACAAAACTGATGTGTGTAATGTGGATCTAGACAAAGCATTAAAATCATTAAATGTTGTTAATGTTGAAATTATTTTTGTACATTTGTAGTTCTAAACATATTTAGGGTGTTTTTTACTCACTTTTGTCTCTCCCACGACGTTATTCCTCTCTCCTACAGCGTCCGTTACAGTTATTTGCAAATTGCCAATTATGCAAATTAGGCGATGACGTCATTTAGCGACTTCTAGCGACTTTTGGGACAGCCAATAGCTACTTTCCTTACTGAGGAGTTGGCAACACTGGTCTGAGAACTACGCGGATTAAAAAAACACACCTAAGAAGAGCTCCCGAAATCTATTACTGAAAATGGATACGGTGAAACCCAAAAAAGGTTCTGGGACATATTGTGCCATACGTGGATGCAGCAACTAGTGGAAACGACTGAATCAAAGTTCTGTCATTTTTGCCCGGTTGCTTAGCAACACGGATGCGGCAGGCTGCGGCTGTCTAAAACTTTTACATTGTTTTCTACGCGGCCAAAATGATTCTAGTGTTACTGTGCCACTACATCACACACTTTAAAGCAATTGCAACAATATCAACAACAAATAAACATTGAACTTACATTCCATAGGACGGCAGCTGCGTGGCTGCATGACCGACCGGGTCCGGCTATACAGCCGCAGTCTCCACCTCTCTTCATCCTCTGTAACCACCACCCAAGCGTTATGGCAGGAATCATTAAGACTCTGTCGCGGTTATACGTCCGCCTTCATGTACAAAAAATTGGTGTGTTTGTGTATCAGCACACAGCCGACTTTGTCACTGTGTACGTACTGATACGCTTCGGTGCTTTTCAGGTCGTCCATGGCGTTCCCGTCTACCGCCATGGACTCGACAAAGTACGAAAATATGTTGCTTGTTGTAACATTTGGCCATTTCGTCATATTATCCTCCCAGTTTGATTTGGTAGCTGGGTGAGGAATTGAAAACGCACAGTCTTTTTATGAGGAATAGATGAGAATGTTCCCATTTTAAAGCCATCTATATCAAATATAAATGTATGCTGATCTTACTTAACCAGAAATGCTTAGCAGAAATAGACAGATTGTGGAAGTAAACCGGAAATGCCCGTGAAACTTCTCTATAAAGGCTGTTTGTAAACTGAAAGAGTTCATCAGCCAATCAGGGTCAGTTTGTGGGACCTGCATGCTCACTTATTTATTCATGTACACATTTATATCATAGCTTATTTATTTATTTATTTAATTTGGAACACTTTGCTATTTCACAATTATTTGGGAAAATAATTGTATTATTTAGAATGTATTTAATTCTTAAAGGAGCTCTTTTTTTTACATAATTCACTTTTTAAAATTAATTTTAAACCAAATAAGATAATCAAATTACAATGATCTGATGCAATTTACCCACACCAAGCAACACACAGAGACCACTCTACAAGATACCAACATTCCTATACATTATGTGACAGAAAGATATTTGGTAAAGGGAGACCAGGTACAATCATGTTGGTGAAGTTTATCCAATAGTCCATAAGTCACTTTTTCATAAGATGTAAGTTTAATCATTGATGTCAGCTGCTCCTCATAAGGAGGGGGTGTTGTAAGAGGAGAAGTGAGAGTTTGGACGTCCTGTGGTTGAGCCGAGTAAAGATAGTTTGGGTGCAATTCTAAACCTTCTATCAAAAATACTGAAAATAACCTCTGAAATGTTCTTCCACCAGTCCCGAAGTGCTTTAAAGGTTGAATATGGAACATGGGCACCAAAGCGACATGTAGTGTGTTAAGCTTGCAGTTGCAATAACGAAACTTAATTTTGAATCGTCTGGATGCCAGTTTTGTTGCCGTAACCAGCCAGCATCATGTCCAGCAACGTATCTTACATGGTGAAGGTTATTTTGTACTAATACGTTTAAAATACTTATCGAAAAATAATTATAACGAAATATGGGTCAAAGGCAACAGTAAGTTTTTGTATCTGTCCTCTGCATCTTATTTTGGTAGTGGTAGTGGTATCCTCCACTCCTCTTGGTGATGTCCTCTATAAAAGTCATAATTTATACTTTAGAATTTACACAAAAATCCGACAGATTTGACAGCTTGTGTATTTGACTGAGGTGTGTGGTCGGAGACCTTTGTGAATACAGAAAGCTAGCTAGAAAAGTCTTTATAATAGCTAATCACCGCAGCGGAGAAAGTTAGCCTGTTACACTGGGGAGTGCAGGAGGAAACCGCTTCCTTTTCCTCCGTTTACTCGATGTGGAGGTTGATGCTCTCATATCTAGGAACAACATCATATACACGAGTATTGCAAAGCTGTTTTACCGACAGCTAACTTTAGCCGTTAGCAAGCTTTCTTACCTTTCTCCATGAAAAACTTTGCCATTTTCACATACATTTTGATCCCATGAAAGTTTTTTCATTTGTGTCCATCTGCTGTAGGCTTCACCTAAACTAACTCTGGTTTTAGATATTATAAGGTCGCTCCTGTTCTGAGAAAGATAAAAGATTACAGAAAAGGGTGCAGTTTCATTCTGTACAGCTCTAAACTCCCCGTTGATGTATTACTTTTTTAAAGAGATAGCTTATAAGACAAATGTTCCATATTCAACCTTTAAAGCTCCATAAAACATGTAGAATTGGGGCACCCTGTCCATTACAACTCCAGCTAGTATCCATAGGTATTAACTTCCATTTGTAAAGTTGTTGTGTTGTTCGATGACATCCGTGGACAATCTTTAGCTGAAAAAAGCTGCTGCCAATTTCTTGGTACATGGTATTAATATTAAAGAGACATAATTCCCATTGATATGAAGATATGTCCTCTACCAGGTCTTCTGCCCAATATCCTTTAGCATTACAAAGAGGATCTGAAAATTATTCTTGTACTAAATTGTAGATTTTAAAGGTTACGCCTTTGCCAGTGGATGACCTAGATAGCAGTACCTCCACAGGACTACCTTCAGGACAAATAAGGGGGTTATAGCCATTTAGACAAAGAGCTGTGCAACTGGATTTATCTCTAGAAGTGGTTACATGGCAGATTATATTTAGAAACAACATGATCAAGGCTTAGAAACGGTTTGGTCTTACCGTCATAGAATAAATGAGATAGATGTAAGATACCAGCTCTACGCCACTGCGTCAGCCAACAGGTCTCCCTCCAATTAAGATTTTTTTTCGGGTGCCAAAGGTGATTTAATTAAATCCCACCTAAGTGCTCCATGTAATTTACACCATCTTGACTTTGCCGTCTCAATTATAGAGTGGTTGATTTTGTGTCTAAATGACCAAACAATCCAGCCAAGGAGAGAAACTGCTATTTGTCTGCTTCTGTTTGAAACCAAGTTGGTTTATCCAATATACCAAGAAACCATGCTCTAAACTGCTTCACGTTTTCTGCCCAGGAATACCATTTGAAATTAGGAAGAGAGAATCCCCCTCTCTTTACACGTTTGTGATAAATAGCCCCACAGAAAATGTCGAATTGAAGTATCTAGGTATTTAAAATAAGAATCTAGGATATGTAAAGGAATATTAGATATTAGGTAATAGAACACCTGTGTCGTCATCATCTTAATAAGTTGATTTTACCCCACAATGAGAGGTACATTCCAGACCATATACCAAAATCTATTTGTATTTTTTTTTCAAGTGCAGGCCCAATGTTTGCTTGAACCATATTATAGTATAATATCAGAGGTTATTTATAAACATAAGTGTTTAAGGCTATTTAGAGACCATCAGAATTTCCACTATTTAAACATTGTGGAGGGATAGTTTCCTGACATGAGCATCACCTCCAATTTGTCCCAGTTAACACGATAACCTGATATGAATGTAAAATCTTCTATACAATTTAACAGGGCAGGAACTGACTTTCCAGGCTGTGTGAGAACCATTAACATGTTATCAGCAAATGGCAGAAGCTTGTGGTGACTGATGCCAACTGTGATCCTCTCAATTTCTTTATCTTAAAGGAGCTCTTGAGTTTTAATCATGTTTTGAATAATGGAAGAAGGTAGAGGAAGCAATGCGAGGATCAAGAATAATTTTTGACTTTTTTGTAAATATTTAAAAGTGTACAACAATGACAACACTAACTCATAAAGACCATTCACTACTGAAGGAAATATAACTATTATCGGGATATTTATGTTACGTTTGGAGTGATTGCTTCTTCCTCTCTGGTTCAGACAATGATAGATAGATAGATAGATAGATATTGTGATATATCGGCTTATCAATATTTTCTTCCATCCCTAACAGATTGATAGATGTTAATAGGGTTAGATGATCCCTTGCACTGTTTGATTGATAGTTGTTATACTTGCAGAAACATATTTAACGTTTATACGATTTTGAAGAGTTTTGCAGAGCTCTAGTTTTTGACAACCCTGTAGGTTAAATGAATGAGGATCTTAGATATATCAGAAGGTGCTCACACGTCAACATCAGTCTACTGACAGAAATCTCCTCATCCCAGGGCATAAATGCGTTGTGGGACAGCTGGAGCTTCATTTCCCTTCCAGAAAAGGCTGATTAAGGGCATCCTCAACCATTATGAAGTTGAGCTAAACATTAATTGCAACTTGATCTTCACATTAAGGGAAACTGACAAGGCTTTGGGGCATCCTAAAGATTGCATTTGGTGACTGGCCATAGAAAATAACCTTGCTATTGTTTTTCTTTATTACACATTGCAGATGTTGTTTTGACTCAGTAAGTTCTGATTGATCCAAGTATAATTATGTTCCTATAAAAGGTCCCAACACTTTCTTTTAGCTGTGCATCCTGTCTTTGTTCCATCCTGAATGAATGAATAAATAAATCCATAAATGAATAGGCCAAACAGGTGTTAAATGGGATAATAAACTACAAATCACTCAAAGATCTTGGTAATATCATCAAGTGTTTACAGTGGAGGATAACAACACACAAGCTAATAGCAGACTCATTCTCTCCAATTAATGGCTCCATATGCTGATCATAACTTGTATGCACTCCTGTGGTTCCTGTAGTTTTTTTGGGTGTTGAAAGCGTGCTATAAAAATAAAACTGCCCCTTTAGGTATCAGTGTGTGGAGGGTGACCTGTCCAGGGTGGACCCTACTTCTTGGCTAATAGAGATGGACATCAGCATCACTGATAGGAAAAGTTGATGCAGACAATAGGATGACACAGGAATGGATTTTCTTTGTGTTGCCAAACCATTCCTTCTGAATCCCAGAAAGTAAGGCAGCTGGACGCCATTGGACCCTCTGACCACCAGCAGTAGGCAACAGGTGAAGACCGTCAGAGCTGGGGCTGAAACCAGCAACCCTCCGGTTACAAGACAAACTCCTATCGCTGAGCCACGATTGCCCCCATCTTTATCTACATAATTTGCTTCCCTAACTCATCTTTATTTCCATCCATCTAATAGACGCTGTAGCAGAGTGGAGTCATTTTTTCCCCAATTATTTTGGCAGAATCCCTTTTTTATTCACAGTCTGGTTTGGGTGCAACTGTTATGACATTTTGTGTTTTGAGTTTGTCCTTGACTTGTGTTTTTTTTAATATCACTATTTGTGGCAATAAAAATCATACTTAACAAACAGGCAAGAGTTGGTGATAAACAGAAAACATATGATGCATAAAGCATAAAAAACATAAATACAACATAGAAACAAAGAAAAATGTGTCATATTCCTCCTCCACATTCCTGCAAAGTGTACTTGTTTACTCAAAGGCAGCTTTGAACAGATGAGTTTTACGTTTTTTTTAAGCAGCTCAGTGTTTCAGCAGCTCTGCAGTCATCAGGAAGTTTGTTCCAGATAAGGGGAGCATAGAAGCGGAAAGCTGCTTCTCCATGATTGGTTCTGATTCTAGGGATGATGAGGTGAAGTGCCACAAGTGTGACAAAACAAACACTGAACGGTTCATCATAGTTTTTTTTTTATAAAACCGTGTTTTATATGCATGGATGATTACAGCTGTACATATCTACAATAAATAACTAGCTAAAGCTAAGTTAATAAATAACTGGTTAAAGCAGAAATTCTCCTTAGAGATGAAAAATATCATTCAGAGGGTTATTGTTTAGTTATCAGTGATGTGAATATACAAACTCATAAACGCAGCAGGAGTATACAACACCTGGACAAAAAAGTTACTAATCTTTCATCATAAAAAATACTAGATATATCAGGTTCAAATACTGATGTAATGGATCAGAACCCTAAAATGGACTGGACTTGGTTTCAAAGCTCAGACTGATTTATTAATTTAATCATGGGTTTTTTGCAACTTTTACAATTAAAAGCATAAACAAGTTAATTAATGAGATTTTGTTTACTTACTTGCTTTTAACCATTGCTCATTATTTTAGCTGTACTCCTATCGGATCCGATCTTGTGACCCTGATTTAATGAATTTCTGTTTCTCTTGTTTTCATAGCCTCCCATCAGAAGTGCTCTGTGTTACTTTCTGTTAATGGTTTATTAAAACAATTATATTATTTCACACTCTGTCTGTTGGCTGCGTAGGACACAAGTGCTCTACAGACTGGTTCTGAATCTATCGCCAAGCTTCTGCATGTGCAGCACGGAAGCACAAACACGGCTCCGCTGAAGGATCGCCTTGTTAAAACGGAGCAACACTTTCACTACTTAAACCCAATTTGCAGCCTATTATCTGCCAGGGTTAAGAAGGCATCTTTGTTATCAAAAGACTGCATGCTTCTGCAAAGTGGAAAACGATTCCCAGAAGACAGGACGGAGAAATGTAGCTCCCATTTAAAGCTCCTTTTTTTTTTTTGCTCGGTGAGCAAAATCATTGTTCTTCACACTTAAACATTGTGGTTATGATAGTAAGACTTTAAGGTTTACCATTGTTGGAAAAAGTTTAGCAAATGTGTCCCTTTATTATTATATTAATCTGCAGCCTTCAATTTTTCAACATATCCCATCAGTTTTATTCTCCCATTCACAGGACAGGTCAACATGTTCCCATATTTCTATCCTAAAAGTAAAATGTGCCTGACATTTTAACTGAAAATGTAATTCAGACCGCTCTTATAGCCCAATGAAGCAAATCAGCTGAGAAAAGTCTCACATACATTATTGAAAGATAACATTTGTGTTGTTATTGTGTTTACTTACCTGTATAAAACTCTGGGTAGAACATTGCTGTAAACTGCAGCCTCATACCTCAGCTGATCTCTTCTGTAGCTGCAAAATCCCTTAGGAAAAATAAACTCATGCTTGCAATAAAAAAATCTGTATAAGCTAATCATTTTAATGGCTGGGGTGTTTTACTCACTCTAATCTGAAAATGAAGGCACTGTATATAGGTTTCAAGCGAGAGGAGAGCCATACATTATAAATGCTAGATCTCTTTAAAGACTACATGTGAGGATGCCATAGCTGAATCACACCCTTCTTTCCACACTAACACAGCCACCATGCTCTCACATTAGAAGAAAACGTTTGTATAGGGAAGACATTTTACAGTTGTTCCATCCAAATATAGCAGCGTTAAATGACACCAGATTTAAAAGCGAGCGCCTTTAATTAACATGTTAGTACAACACTGTGAACTAACCTCGCCATTGACCAAGAGAACGTTTTTCAGCAAAACTGAGGTTTTTCCCTGCATTTTGGCCTCTGGTTTACAAGAGAACGGTGGGCCAGGGGCCGAAAAAGCAGCTTTTAAAAAACGGCTTCCAGAGTGGAGAAACCTGACAACGCTGGGTGGTACGTTGTCATGTAAATGCAAACCTGGAGACTTTGGAAAATGGTGACATCACTGCCAGCTGCTCAGGACATATTAGACATGTTCACTTCGCCATTCTTCAACTTCAACCAAGGAGGAGGAAACTGGGGGAAATCAGAGAACGCTGCATACACAGGGCACACATTCGTCTAAGGGCCGGGCATCTCAGATCGTTCTGTCGTGTAAACGCAGAGTCGTTTTCACCCCCGTATTCATACAAGGACGGCACTGGTGTCGTGTAAACAGCCCCTCAGCTACACTATTACATATCTGAAAACTGAAATTAAAAAGGTTTCATGCTTGTTTTTGATTTACTCCTATTATTTTTTGCCAAAGCTGTAAGTGCAGCTTTGTTTGGATTTTAAGTTTGTCATTCAGGGTCTGATTCACTGAGAAACCGTTTAAAACTCACTTTTTTTTAAATACGATCCCTCACTCTGAGTAGGACATGTATGCTGCATGTGATAGTGTTTTTCCAACCCTGTTGCCTGCTTCAGCCCCAAAAAGGAATCTGTTTGGAAAAAGAGTGAATAGGAAAAGCTGTTATCTGCTGGTGGGATCCGGGTCCAAAGTACCGAAACGGTCAGTTCAGCACTGTTGGAAGCAGCAGCAGCGAATGTCCGGCTAAAGACGATGTCCAGACCGAGCTCATGGTCCTGCATCTGTTGTAGGATGGAGATCCTTTGCTTAAACTCCGTAACTTTCTGGGTGAGTTTAAGGCAGCAATCACAGCTTGGGCTACAAGCGAGCTGACACATGGTGGGGGAGGGTGATACTCCACCCGCTCCTCACTGATTAAAACACGGCCGGTAAAAGAGTCTGTTGATTAAACAGACAGCAAAAACGATTAAAAAACGGCCTAAAAAAACAGCTAAAACGGTTAAAACCAGTCTAGAGAAAAAGGTTTAAAACCAGTTAAAATCGTGTTTGTTTTGAGGCGGTCTTGGCGAGTCCTGCTTAAACTCACTGATGCTAATCTGTTATATTTGATCTAGTTCAGGTGTTTGTCATCATTTGTCGTTAGAAGCAGAGAAGAAAATAAAACCTCTCTTCCAATTCATTGTATTTTTTTATTTTATTGGTATTGTATCGGTTTGAAAAAAGTGGTATCATTGCATTAGTGATGTGTCGTTCTTGAACGATTCGTTCAAAATGAACTAATCTTTTATACGACCCGAGAGTAACGAGTCCTCTCAGTGAGCGATTCGTTCATTGTCATGCAATACCTTCTCTTGCCACATGTCAGCAGCTGCATGAGCTCAGTCAGCAGCAAGACAGGAAACAGAAATGATTCGTTCATGACTCACTCAGCTGCTGCGTCCGTTTTCAGGTCCCAGTTCTTTTGTCATGTGACAGCCAGACCGCTCAGGCTGTGTGTGGCGAGTTTTCGTCACGTGAAAACTGTGGCTCAGCTTGCTACGGGCTGTGGAGCGGACTGAGAGATGAACAAGGAAATGAATGATGTCTGATATCTAATGTTCCTTTATTTGTCATTCGACACCCGATATATATTATTTATTCATTAAATCATAATTATTTAGTGGACTTCAATTCTTGTAGATGTGTTATTGTGTGTATAATTTAAAGTGTGTTAGTAAATAAATACTTTCGAAAATTATATCAGCATATTGATTAAATAATAAATATATAATGATGATAATAACAACAAACATAATCAATAATAGTAGTAATAATAATAATAATAATGTAAAATTTTGTACACAATAAACGCACCATGTAAACATAGGGAACTTATTAATTATTCCTTTTTGTTTTAATTGTATCACTAATTGTCAAAATTAGTTTACACTCACTCTTCCTCTACCCAGCTGTAATGTGACCGACAGTTCGGACTGAACGGATCTCCTCGTAATGTGACCCACGGCTCGGACTGAACGGATCTCCTCGTTCATCGTTCACAGCTCAGGGTGTACTGTGTGTGGAGTAGTAGATTCGTTCATTTGTCACGTGACACCTACCTAGTCACTGTCGCGTTGTTAAACAATGATGGCAGCGTGGACACAAATAACTTTATTGTGGTGTGTATTTGCTTTCCTAGGTTTTCGAATTGCTTGTGGCATTTTGTTTTTTATCGTCAGGTGAAACATGTTGCTTTCTGTATTGTAGTGGAGAATTGAGCTGTGAACCGGGAAGGAGGAGTGGTGAATGAGTCATGCAGCTCGTTTGAGCTGTGAGCCGGCAGTGAGTGATTTATTCACGCTAGCAATTCAGCACCAGACATTGCAAGCTAGCTCCGGTTAGCTCTCGGAAAGGAAGGGGTGAGTAACTCAATGTGCTGTTAGCATGTTAGCAGAGCTATACTACTGTGAACTAATGAGCTATTCTCGTGATGTGAGTTTTGTAATCAGGGTTTTTCTTCCAGTCCAGAGCAGAAATGTTTTTTTACTGGGTGTTTCCCCCCCCCACAAATTTAATTATAAACTATAAATATTTCTACTAATGAAATTATTTGCTAAGAGTAACAGGAATGAGTCGGTAAATGGGTCACTTGGGGTTGTGAATTATGATTCGTTGGAGAACCGCTGCCTTATTTACTACGACGCCCACAAGAGGGAAACAGCGCCACCTGCTGTTAAAATGAACTAAATGATTAGTTCAAGATTCGTTCAATTTAATGTTCGAGAGTAAATGATCCGAGTCGGTAAAAAGAGTCGGTCTTCCCATCACTACATTGCATCCCTAGTATCTAAGTAGAAGTGTATCTTGGCCACGCCCACCTTCAGTTGGGACCGCCCACAGGAAGGTGGGGCCCAGAGAGGAGAGCGCAAGTCTGCTAGCTGTTAGCTTATTTTCTATTGGAAGCTAACTTTCATGACATGCTTACCCTTAGCTCCTCTGCTTTTAGAAGCTAACTATTAGCAATTCTGATAGTAGAAGCTAGCTGTTAGCTCATTGTCTAATAAAACCTGTCACCAATTTTGCCAATGGGAGCTAACCCTTAGCTCAACTGCTTTTAGAAGCTAACTATTAGCAACTCTGATAGTAAAAGCTAGCTGTTAGCTTATTTTCTAATAAAACCTGTCACCAATTTTGCCAATGGGAGCTAACCCTTAGCTCATCTGCTGTTAGAAGCTAACTATTAGCAACTCTGCTAGTAGAAACTAGCTGTTAGCTTATTTTCCAATAAAACCTAACAGTCAGCAATTTTGCTAATGAAAGTTAACCCTTAGCTCATGTGCTTTTAGATGCTAACTACTAGCAACTCTGATATTAGAGGCTAGCTGTTAGCAACTCCACAACATGATGGAACACATTCGGCTTGGGTTATATGTGGAGATAAAACATTTGTTGTACTTTTAACCCAAGAAAGAGGAGCTGAAGAAGAAACTTTTGGAATATTATCTTGCAACACCACCAGTGAAATAAGTTATTATTTGTTTGAGGGCAGCTTTGCTGTTAGCTGATCTGAGTCGAAATGTTTGCATATCATGAATATCATTGATTGACACTCATTATTTATTACTTAATCCCGACGTCCACCACCACCCACCCACTCCCCTAACAAACTGCTGCCTCTTGAAACAGCAGATGGAGAATATTTTTTCACAAAAAAGTACTCAAAAGGCATACATTCAAACTACAATGACATTTTTTTGAAAAACCTTTTTAGACTTTGAAATGTACTTAAAGCAGCAAGAAAATCTAACCTCTGTTGTGAAGCTATTGAGAACTCAGTGTGGCTCAGCAATCAGCATCTGTTGCTACTTGTCTTGTCTCCAAGGTTTAGAAATATTTATGTTTTTTGTTGTGTGAATATAATACTGTTACTAAAACAACCAAAACAAATCTTTAATCATGGAACAATAACAAAAGAAAGAAGGAGAAGGACATTTAGTTTTTAACTAATTGATTCTTTAGATATTTAGCTGTATTTTTATTTTATAAATTGTAAGGGAGAAAAATATGCTCTGCAAATAGAACACTAATAAATGTCATGTCTCTATGGATCAAATTTGCCCTGTAGGTATAGTCACTGTGTGGATTGCATTGAAAAAATCTGGACTCTTTTTATTTATAACACATTAGCTTAAAAAATAATGAATTTTCTGTCAGCATAATTAGGTTTACATAAGGCCTTGAAGCCTGTTTGAGTTTCAGGTAGTCATCTTCAGCATCACCCTTCTAACCAAATATCATTGTGCTATAAATGGCAACATCCAATGGCAAAATTTAGATTTCAAACTCCTAGTTTTTAATGCATCTGACCAAAATTATCCATTTAGCGCTGCTGGAGCCATTATCCAATATTAGAAAGAACATATTTACTATAATCCGGCCTTGGGTTGGTGCTTTTCATAAGATTCCTAAGAGAGGAGTCAAAGAATGAACAAAAGAGAAGCCAACATCCAAGGAGCACTCAGAGAGCTTGGAAAAAACCGGTAAACGGCACGTACAGATTTTTTTCTGAAAAACAAGAAATGCACTCTAACATAGCCTGCATCCACACTCTGCGCATGATTCCATTGATGAATTCAACACATTGAGCCTGTTTTATCGAAGGGTTGCACTTGTTAAAATGTGTGCAAACCTCACAGTGGGTGCAAAAACATGCAGCAATTGATTTACTTAGCAGGCACCTGTTAACCCCACAGCAACATAAATCCATTTAGCACTTACGTCCTTGATGAATATGAAATTTGGTGGTATGTATGCATTGTCGCGTTTTCACTATCAGGACATGAGGGCAATTTAACCAGATCTTTTTCGGACAGGGTAATAAGGATAATCCTCTCACTGCTTTGTCTCCATATACAATCGGCCACCTAAATGCTGCTGAAATAATCATAATTTCTGGGTGTCTTAATCTGATTCCTTATGCTTGCCTTACACCAGACCAATCCGCTGAGCTAAAAGTCTTTCGAGGCCATTTGCTCAGCCGATAGATTGCTAATTTTCTATAAGTTTTCTCGCTACGCAAGGCATTATGGTGAAAGGCAAAGTGGTTTGATATTTTTGGCCTCACTTGGCAAAACTCATTGTATTCGCTCTACATGAGCTGTATACTGGGGGTAAATGTTCAAGTGACCAATCAAAAATGCGTTCTCCACTCACATGACATCAAACACTTTTAGCTCATCAGATTACTGTTGTGTGTGGCAGAAATAAGGAATCACCATAAGACACCCAAAAATCAGAGGTGTGGACTTAAGTCACATTACATGTACTTGAGTCAGAATCGAGTCATTCATTTTGAGAGTTGAGATTTGACTTGAAAAAATGTTAAAAGACTTTGACTTGAACCTATTTACTTGAAAAGACTTGATATTTTATCCAACGATTATAGTTCAACTATCTATCATTTCTAAATAGTGCACTTTTATGTCATTTCGCTCATCCTATGCTGCCGATCCCATATTAACAAGTGGAGAGAATTTCTGTGTGAGCACATCTGTGAGAGCTGTAGAGCAGCCAATCAGACTGCTAGTTTAAAAATCGAAGTAATCTTAACACGCTGTCTGCTCTATACAGTAGGTAACACCTTCTTTTACCGTATTTTTCAAACCAGAAATGTAGGTCGAGTAAGACTCTGGAAGGGGGTGAGTTGCTCTTTGAATAAATACCTGTGACTCTTAAAAATCTAAATATCATCTTGAAAATGACGTCACCCATACTCAACTTTTTCAAAAATGTTCTAAGTTTAGTAGAACTTGGTCTCACCTCTGCAATAAATTATGACTATTTCAGCAGCAAGTAGCGTCACTGATCAGCGCAAAAATGCACACAGACTAGCAGAGACAACAGATTGACATGGAAGAATCAGTGCTTGTTGCTGTTTTTCTATTTGATCTGACTCCAGCAATGCTCCCTTTTTACTACTCTGTGGGTTCCTGAAATGGCCTGGAAAACAGCCCTGTTTGCCCGGCCCAACGAAGTGGAGACACACGAGTTGTGAGAAGTTCCAGTTAAATTACCCTAAACTTCTGATAGCAGAAACGTGCCTATCTACAGCCTCTGAAATGTGTGTTTTGATGTTTTCTTTGCTAAGATGCTTCATACCTCCGCTACGTACTCCTCTCCAGCGCGTTTGTCTCTCTGGCTGCTGGGCGCTGCATGGAGCAGGCAACAGAGCAACAGAGTCCTCTTTTAAATGCTGCTCTTTGCACCTGTTATTAATTGTGCACACAATCTTAACAGACTATGCGCAAATGCAGGACAATCTACTGGCACATCTGCAATTCTGCACTGTTTGTTTTGAATATTGATAAATATGGTTGGTTATCTTTGGAGGAAAAACTGATTCTGAAAATCAATAAAAAATATGAAAAAAGTAAAGTTTGACGATGGTAACATCATGATGTTTCCTGTTTTATGTCAGCAGCATAAGCAGCAAGACGGCAAACACCATGATGTTCCCAAATTTTCATTCAAAGGAGTCATGGAAAAATTAACAAGAGTTTGTGTGAAGAACTGAGTCAAAATCCCACAAGAGGAATTAATCTTATTAGTTATTATAATATTGAAGTTATCATCACCAAAGAGGCCATCTTAATGTATGGAGTAATTTACTTTGATTTGCTGGTTTGTTCACGTCGCTTGATTTGTTACCAGCAAACGGTGTAAATTCGGTTGGTTACTGAGGCTGCTTTAATACAGACAGAGGAGGCGCTAGGCAACCCTTTTAATTGTATAATTGGATTGATTTATGATGCTTCAGATATAAAACCAGCTTTAATTGGAAGTGGAGAGGGGCCAAAGGTTTTAATCAACGTTACAGAATGGCACAGCGTCATCATCACTACACACTCTGCTACCACTTTCCTGTGAATCTTCTATTCGTTCAACCTTAACTTGTAAAAAAAAAACACCCTGAGATACTTAAACTCATCACAAAGTGGCAAGAACCCATTTCCATCCTGAGGGCGGTAGAATCACAGCACGCGACTTTGAGGTGACAAAATTAAATCTGACCAGTCAACCCTTAGCTAAAAACCAATGCAAACCAATGGCTTAAAGTGGAACAGAAAATGGTGATAAAATGAAGTTTTTCAGTGCTGCACAACTGGGAAAAACAATCTATATAACTACATGATGACAGCCTCAGAAGTAGCAGCTTAAGAAAATACAGAAAGCAATAAATAACTTTCTGGCATTATAGGTATCAGCACAAGTGAAAATGAGAATATGTAATTCAAAACTCCACAAAATGTGCACAACAGACCAATTTATTTTAGGGTGCTGTTTGTAAAGCTGCAAAAGTCAAAAGTAAATAGCAATAATTATGATTATTGAACCCGTTTCAAAGTAATATTTGCCTCATATTCATTTATTAATTTATAAATATCACAGTTTAGAACTAAATATTTATCTCCAAGCTAAATACTTAGCTAGTCAGCTAAAATGGCTAGCAAAACATACAGCTTTGAAGTAAATGTTCAATTCGGACCTAAATATTTAGCTAACATTCTAATTGACTTGCCTAGAAGCTGATGTTGAAAATCAAAATAACTTAATAAATGTTTCGTATGTTTTAAGCTGAAATGTTGGAAATAAAATGAAAAATGATAGAGAGACAACATTCAGTCTCACTAGAAGCTTATAAAAAGATTCAACACCCAGCTTTTATTTTGACAGTCCACTTCCGCTTAAATGAGCATATCAGCGAATAGCAAATTAACTATATAGTCTATAATGTATAGTTCAAAGCTAAATGATTAGCCAGCCACTTTTACTTACTAGTTTTCATTTTAGTTAGTTATTTGGTCTGGAGCTCATTTTTTTTGTTAGAAACCTAAATATTTAGCTTGCTAACTAAATATTTGCGTTGACACTTATAAATTAATATGAAAACAAACAGGACTATGAAAAATACACCCTGATTTTTTTCTTTTCTAACAGGCTAAAAAACCCAAATTATGCTGTTAACTTTTGACTGTGTAAGTTTAGAAATTGGATATGGTTATTAGGAAAACCTCAGAAACAATATTTTGTCAAAAACTTGACTTCTATGTTGCCCTCTGCTCTGATTGATCAAAAATATAATCAAAAATATTTGATATTACTTATAGCTGTGGTTTTTAAGAGATTGGCTAGAGAAAAAAAGAGGACTTTTGTCTCAAACTGCAAAAATAAATTAAAGCGTAAAAGAAGGATCTCTTGGCTGCCATATAAGGGTAACATGACTCTAGCCTGATGGATGCTGCTTTTTTGTTTGTATTTAGACACCCTGTGGGGCAGCAGCTTTGAGTGAATAACTGTGTCATAACAGCTGCAAGTTAAACTGATGGCCAATTAGCAAGTAGCTGCACAATTAGGACATATTTTATATACGGACGGCAGCTTTAGGTGAGCAAAAGAGGTTGTTGCTTTGAGCAGAAACATATCTGACAGGCGTTCTGTTTTTATCTCAGAAGATTTTCACATGGCACAGTTTGCTAAAATGAGTCAGGATATTTGTGCTGGTGTGTGTGTGTGTGTGTGTGTGTGGGTGTGTGTGTGTGTGTGTGTGTGTGTGTTTGTAAATCGCTTTGATATAGTGTAAATGTCAGCTCAAACATACTCCTGCAAACAAAATCAGAGGGTTAGAATTTCTTTTTTAAAGCTAGATGAACACTTTAATTCCCTTTAAAACTAGGGAAGATTTTATAAATGAAAAGATTATTAGGGTTATTACTCTGTGCTAAAAACAACTGGCATGCATGCCAATGAATTTTGTAACAAACAAAGTAGATCCCCCAATAACTCCCACATCCCTGCACAGGGGCGTAACCTTTATCAGAGAAGTAAGGGGGACACCTGTTTTAGAGGTTCATGGGGAGCCTAAAGCTTGGTTTATGCTCCACGCATGTACATTCTGTGCATACCGGCCGAGACGCCTTCTAGCAGCATTTTGTGCCTTTTGCAGCTTTTCCTTGCTGTTAGCCAATATTCTTGAAGACTATGGGGGCGGCGTAGGGCTCTACGGCATGCATACAACACTACACAATATTAGAAGTAGAAATCACTGTTGTTTAGAAAATGGTGACAGTTGTGAGCTTAAAGGTTGAACATGGAACATTTTTCTTAAAAGTTATCTCTTTAAAAAATGTAATACTTCGACAGGGAGCTTAGAGGTGTGCAGAATGAAATTGCACCCTTTCCTTTTTAACGTTATATTTAACCTAAAATCATTAAAAAAGATAACTTTTCCCGTCCACCGCCACTGTGTTTATATTTACGTGTTCCAGCCAACAGCAGCGCAGTATTGTAGGTTGATAAATACTATTGTAAACAACTGCTCGGAGGAACTAGGCGTACTGTAGAAAATTGAGCACTTTGGTAGTTTAGCTGCTGTGTCTGAGCCCCAGACATTTCATTATCTTTCTCAGAAGAGGAGCGACCTTACAATATCTAAAAATAGAGTTACCGGTAGTTTAGGTGAAGCCTACAACAGATGGACACAAATGAAAAACTTTCACAGCATCATAACATACGCGGAAATGGCAAAGTTTTTCATGGAGAAAGGTAAGAAAGCTTGCTAACGGCTAAAGTTAGCTGTCCGTGAAACAGGTTTGCAATACTTGTGTATATGATGTTGTTCCTAGATATGAGAGCAATGATTATAACCCATCAACCTCCACACCGAGTGAAATCCTCCGGCTCTGGCTCTGTATAGCAGGCTCGCTCTCACCACTGCGGTGAGTGGCTATTATAAATTATTTTCTAGCTAGCTTTCTGTATTGACATAGATCTCCGACCATACAGCTTAGTCAAATACACAAGCTCTCACATCTGTCTGATGTGCTGACAACGAAACTGGCATCCAGACGGCACTTTGTTATTGCAACTACAACCTCAACACACTACATGTCGCTTTAGTGCCCATGTTCCAAATTAAACCTTTAAACAAAGAGGAAAAACTTTTACTACTGTTAGGAAAAAAGACGAAAAAGGAGATGGTCCACTCGTCCATTAAACGAGACAAAACAGTTTTTCACTGCGTCTTCGTCTTTCCCCAGTATTGTAGCAATGTCTCTCCAAGAATATTTTGAACAGTATTTTGAGCACAGTGATGTCTGTGGGCCAAATCATTAAGATCTCTTTATTTACAAACATCTGGAAGAAGGAGCTATGGCCAGTCTGCCATATTTTTCCGCGCGGGTCCTGCATGGTTAGAAAATTTCCTAGGTGTGCGGTGCGGAAACTTGGGACTTCTCAGAGGCCGTGCGGAGGGGCGGGGTTGCTGAAATTACATATTTTGGAACTTGAAGCCGTGCGGAACTCGTGGATGCGTCAAACATAAAAAAAGCCATGGATTTAACATTTGTTGTCAATTTTCTTTTAAAGACATATTTTTGATGCAGAGAAAGCGAAAATATTTTACCTGAGTTTAGTGTAGTTAACATCCTTCCTCCAGGATGAAGTAGGTAGCATTAAATGTGGAGAAAACCACCATGAATCTGGCTGTATGGAAAGTAGCAGCTCTGCTGGGGGAGAAACAGTCGGTGAAGTGAGCGCCAGCATAGAGGAGAAGCTCTACAAGGTTTCAGTGGATATTTCTAGTGGTAGCTACATGACGTCATAAACGCGACTTCTGATTTCTAGTCATTTCAAGAATTATTTTTTATTAAAGACGAATAACAATTCACATGAAAAACTAAGTTAAAACTCTCATCACATTTAATTTGAGGTATAGCATATGTGATTCAGGTAGTAAATAACTTTTAGCGTGCCACTGACATTCATTCACTTTTCTTTCCCCCAGAGGACCGATGGGCCAACCAGAAGAGACTTAGATTTCATATTGAGTGATTTATCATTCTCTCACATTTAATTGCATCTTTCCTCAATTACAAAAGAACCATTTAAAATCACTGTTGTACAATAAGTGACTGTTGGAGTCAATCTGGAAAGATTTAACAACAGGTTAAAAGAAAGACGCTTCAAGTTTATGCACTGGCTGATTTAATGTCAAAATTAGAAAAATCTGAATATCATGCAAGTTGCTTTATTTCAGTAATTCAATTTAAGAGATTAAACAAAAATATAATAAAGACTCATGTAAAACGAGACATTTCAAGCGTTTATTTGTTATAATTATGATTATTATGGCTGGCAGCTTTTGAAAACCTCGTAATTTAAAATCTCTGAAAATTCGAGTATTTTGAAAAGGTTCAATATTTTTTGGCTCAAAGCGTCACGCTCTAGTCAGCTAATACCAGAAAACACCACCATCTCTGTACGGATATCTGCATGGTTTCTATCAGCAATTGATCTTGTTTTTTCCTTAACTGAAGACCCTGCATAATCCTCCCAGGTGCAGCTGCTGGCCTCACATCTCCTCCCTGACTCTGATCTTTCTATCAGAAAGGACAATAACGATTTCTCTCAAATGTTTGGATAGCAACAGTGAACACAAGTTCTGCACAGAAATAAATGAAGACTGGGTTTACTCCAAAGATAAAAATAATTAGCAACATTAGTATTGTTAGCTTGATTAAAACGATATATTTGCATGTATTAACTTGCCATCATTTAGCTAATATTACCTGCATGCAACAGCAAAACTCAGCTTACACCTTGTTTGGAAAAATCTCTGCAAAGTTTGTTGCCGCATCTGGCTGGTTTGCTTAACAAGCTGCTCTGCAGCACCTCTCTGTGAACCAACAATGGATATGTTTGTGTGCGCACTTAAGTATGTTTAAAGACGGCTTGTAAAAATATGTTACTGCCCCGCACATTTTTGTGCGGGGGACCGATGCACCAACACGGAATGTGCGGGACACATGTCCCACACCCTGTCCCTGCATGATAACCTAGCATAGACAAAGGGTGAATGGAAACAGTACACTAAAATTTATCTTCAAGAATGCACTTCTTTATAGCTAATCTATTGGGAATGTGTAATCTATGCCTAAATTCCTGATCTATGATAGGAAACTGACTAGTTAAAAATGATCTCACAAATCTTGTCAAAAATAAGCCAGAATGATGCAGAAGCTTGTTAATGGTTGCAAAAAGCTTAAAGTCAAGGTTCAACTCGCTCCTCAGGGTCATTGAACCAAAATTTTTTCAGTGTATGAATATATTTGAGCCTGTGCATACAATTCAGAAAGGTACAGATTAAACTAAATATGAAATTAAAAATAAAATGTATATAATTATTAATGTTAAGGCACTCAGTACTTGTTAAAAAAACATTTCTGTTTTGTAATGATTTTGTACTAAACAGAAAATGGTTCAAATAAATCACTAAAAGTTTGAAATATGACAAAACCCTAAAGCAAGTATTTAATGCAATGTTATCACATTACTTATGACATTTAATGCAATCTCATGCCAGAATGTGAAATAAGACAATTCACCCGTGGCAGAAAGCTGAATATGCGACATAAAGCCTGATGAATGTACGATTCTTACATTCCCAGATGATTTCTTCTGTTCTGTCACTAGAACTACACCTTGATGTATTGATGTTGACGTCTGACGAGGTCAAATGGTCCTTATGAGGCCACTGGAGGGATTTGTCAGATAGTATTAAACCAAATCCCTCCAGTGGCCTTATTTAAGGGTTCATATCTAATCTTGCTGTGTTTTCCACTCTTTTTACTTTTCTAATCTTTCTTTCCCTCTTGATTCGTTGCTTTCTCTTTTGTTTTCACGTGCAGATGGTTGTTATTAGAATATGTCTAAAGAAGAACAAAAACATCTTTAACATCCCTCCCAGTTTATCTCTTTTGGTTGTGATATAAATCTACATCACCAAATTTATTATTATTATCATCACATTTATTTCTGTTCATTTGTATTAGTTTTTAATATAACAACACAGAGTCAGGAGAAAGAAAGAAGAAAACCAGAATCCAAGGTGTCTGAGGCTCACTGTGAAATTACCAGTCACCGAGGATTTTTTTTATCAGGTCCAAATTGAAAGGAGCCATCTGCCAGAATTTTTTTGGAAACCTTTGGCTTCAGGCTTTATAGAGCTGCTGATTTCATTTTCCATCAGGTCTTGGTAGAACAAAATGGACATACTGTTAATTACATATGCATGCTTTAATCCATTTTTTACGTTTAAATAATTCACTCAATAAATATTAACTCAAATAGAAATAGCTGCATATACTGTGAAAATGCAGTGGAAATGAAGTAAACTAAACTTATTTGCACAAAATATCTGAAGAATTTGAAGTCAACTTCTGAAGAGTCATAAGCAGAATCATCAGAAAAAAGAAAAATAGTCTGCCACTCCATTATAGACCAAAACTTTCAAAATTAGCTAAAAAGGAGGGGTTACCCAAAGTGAGATAAATTCCTAATGTTAGCGAAACAGTAGCACCATGTTGGGAAACAATAACATAATGGTTAAAATTAACACAATCCCTTCAGTAACTTAAAAATTAGCAATAACAAGAATATTTGCTCAAATTAGCTAAAATGCTAGTGTTAGGTAAAATGCTAGTGGTTACATGTTGGTTAGCAATATTTCAGTCCATTCAGTATCTACAAAATAAGTTACATTGAAAATGTTAGCTTAAATATTAATGTTAGCTTAAAAGCTAGAGATAGTATGTTGCCAAACTAACGTGTTGGTTAAAAATAACCCAATTTTTATAGCTCAAAGACTCATTTAAGCTATAATACTGCAAGCACTAAATAAATATTGAGTTATGTAAATATTTACATAACTGTCAGGTTTATATTGTGTGTGAATGATTATTTTCGTTTGTCAATAATAATATCATGTTGAGTGTGGTAGAGCTGAAATTAAGACATGCTTTTCAGAAGTGCTAAAAATAGATGAAAAATGGCCGATGCAAACATTTTTATGCTTAGTAAATCACACTGCGCCTGGAACGCCTAATTCTTTGCCTGTTCTCCTGCCAATATTTTATATCTTCTTACAGAAACGGCCAGATTCCATATTCATCCAGGGCAAAAGCGCTAAATGGATTGTGTGCGTCTTTTTGTGGGTTTAAGAGACGCAATGCTCTCTGCGCCATGTTTATAGATCAGCCTCGACCAGTTTTTGCGATGCTGTGATGTTTGCCCAGATTTTAACAACCGCAAACCGTTGATAAATCAGGCCCTAAGTGGTTGATGAAGGAGAGATGTACCTGATAGGTTAGAAATTAAATGTGCATACATATTTTGAGTTAGACTCTTAAAGACTAAACATTCTAATTCATAGTAGTGTTTCTGTCCTGCACATAAAATAAGGGGGGCAGTTTTGGTTTGTCAAATTCACACTACATCAAAAACATACATGCAACCACAAAATTACAATGACATTGAGTGTGTGTTTCTACCTCTCAGCAGGGCTTTTGTTCCTACACTCACTCTACGGTAAAGCCAGTGCAAAATGGAGCTCGTCATCGGCTGGCCTACTTCTTTCAGACGTACTCAGAGTCTTGTCAGCAGGGAAGGTAAATTTCAAGTGATCCCCTGAATTGCACACTGATTCAAGTCGTTCCTGCAGTGTGTTGCCATAATTACTGCACTGTATAGGATTCTGCAAAGGTATTCATCCTCTATCGGTAGATGTCTTATCAGCTGATAATTGGTGTAAGAACTTTCTGGGTATGCATATTTGCCTTTATAGGCTGTGTTTGCCGAGCAGAATGGATGCATGCGCGGTGGCATGCCAAGTTGCAGGAATCAAATTCATAAATGTGCATGCATCTCTATCTGTCAAGTGTGTTTATATCTCTCCGCATCACAGCGCTGTTGTGACAGTGAGAGAATGTCCGGAAGGGTACGGCGCCATGTGACTACTGTCAGGATGTCAGGGGTCTTTCCACTTCAGCAGGGCCCATTAAAACTATGTTCAGGGCATGAAGGCTGGGCGAACATGCTGATGTGAAGGCACTGAGAGACAGTGCACCAGGTGGTGTTTTAAAGAAGGAGCTGGTGTGCTGTGTTGCATGAAAGGTATGGAATCAGTCACCACTGCTCTGTGCTCCCTGAAGAATCACACAATGGCTCTTAAGATGGAAATGTTTTATGGATTGAGTCTTCTGTGGTTTAACGCAGTCTTCTTCTAGAGCTTTAAAGGATGACTTTCTTAAATAGCAAAAACTGTGAACACAGGTGGTGCAAAAAGAAAGCATCCATCCATGAGGAGAGCATAAGAATGGTGAGGGACCTCTAAAAGCCTCAATATTCTGCCAAAAGCAAAACACTGTCTGTAGTTTCCTTTCAAGGGTCCAGAAGCTGTTTTGACCTTCATTAATGTATTTCTTCAGTTCAGATATAGAAATGATTATTAAAGTTTGGATATGGAATATGAACACGATAGCGACATCTAGTTTATCTAGGTTGTAGCTACAACAATAAAAGCGTAATTCCAGCTGTCGGGTTGCCTGGTTCGCCCAGGGACCAACCTGAACCGTGTCCACTGAGTAATGTATGCTAGAGGAGTTAGCTAATGTTAGCCAAGTTAGCAAGTGAGTTAGCTTACCGATCCAGGGGGAAAGTAGCCGTTTCTGCGTGTGTTTGATGGCGTGAAAATGTTTTATGTTTGTCAATCTAGAGTAGGCTTCACTTAAAACTACTCTAGTTTTTGCTTTTGTCGGGTCACTCCTCTCTTGGGACAGATATCGACGGGGCGACTCCGCGATTTTTCCCAGTGCCAGCTGAGCTGTGCTAACCATAATTTTGGAACATACAGACTGTGTCTCTCAACCTGCAATAGTGGCCGCACATGCCTAGTAGATGTAAACATAGCGCCATTGTCGTGCCACGATAAAATTAACATTTTATTTTATTTTTGTGAAAATAAAAATAGCTTTTGATGAAAATGTTCAACTTTATTATAGGCACTTGGTGACACTGAGACATGACTTAATACCAGAGTTTACAGACAGTAAATATGTAGTTTTTCTTTCAAACTGCTTTGGTTTGTTGTAATCAATACAAAATGGTTTATCAACAATATCTAACAAATATGTCCTTCCTTTTTTTTCTTCCTGTCTAACAAGCTGTTCTCCATGAAGATCAGCTCCTTTTGAACTTCACTAAAACTGATCAGACACATGGAGAACTTCCCCTCCTTTCTCCCCTCATGTCTCGTATTTGTTTTGTCACCTTCCATTCTCCCTTTCCTACGATGACTCGCCCTCCCTCTTCCTCTATCCATCTCTCTGATTTCCTCTCATCCGTGATATTTAAATCTTCCACCAGCTCTGCTCATACCCCATGTTCATCTAACAGAAAGTGATAGGGCAGAGCCCGGCTGCGTGTGGCAACCAATGCGCCGTTCCCTGAAAGTGAACCACTGATATATTCATCATGGCACACGCAGCAACGCTGTGCTGCAGAGGCGGAGTTCTGCTCCTTCAGCCTGGTGTAAGGGTGCAGTGGGCGAACATATGTGTGCACTGAGTGTGTGTGTACCCGTGATTGCGTTCTTCAACTTGTTCAGATCTGGCAGCTGCCATAAAAGCCTAGTGCGTGCAAGAAAGCAGCAATAAAACCTCCTGCCGCTAATGCATTCCCCCATGTGTGTCTCTGTCTGTGCTTACCGTTCTTTAGACACCTCTGTTGGTGTCTACAGAACGTAATCTGAAGGAAAAACATGTCTCTGTGATGCTTTCACTGAAAATGGTATTGATGTGCAGCTTTTCTTTTATGTCCCATCATACACTGTACCCATAATTCTCAGTTGAATGTCATCCCCTGAAGACTCCACTGGGGCTGTTATAAACAAATTATACGTAGAAGGTCAAAGAGAGACAAAGTTTTAGTGCTGTGGCTTATTTTTGCATTTTTGGTGAGGATTGCAGGAATTTATACTTGTCGGATTGAGATTTACACAAAGTGCACGCAATTTGTCTGGTTTACATCAACAGCAATAGTTATGAATAATAACTTAATATCAGCACGACTACTTATGAAATTAAATTATTAATTCATTCATTGAATCTAAACCAGGGCACCGCTTCTTATGATTTTAGGGAATTTAAGTATAACCCAGGCAAATTCAGCCTAATTTTCTATAAGGATATGACTTCAAACGCTGTTAAGACACGCTGAATGAAAACCGCAGCTTCCTTTAATAATGAAACTTTTTATTAAACTTTGTATTAACAAACTTTTTATTTGCTGTTAGATTAACCTAACAGCAAAAACATTTCACCAATAAATCATATCATATGTAGAGCACCTGATCTACAAACTACTGTTAGAAAATTGACAATATGTAGAACCAAGCAAACAGGGAACACTACTCTGTCAAAATGAACCACGGCCTTCAGATTTTTCCATCACCGATTAAAAAACTACAGTCAAAAATGAAACATATTCAGTTATATAGATGTATATCAATGTGTTTATACTTACAGTTGTTTTTCTCCCTCTTGCTTTGTTAGCATTAAAGACGACAATCTTGATGGAGAAATCCTTTGTCCTTCCATTCTGCACCATTTGGATGATCTGCGCTTACCTAATAAAGCAGGATGTTGCTGTTACAAAATGACTGGTTTCTCTCACTTTCCACAGCCACCTTCCGGCAGGAGACTGTGGCGTGTGGGTGTGTGAAGCTGTTCAGGGTTGGAAACTAATATGTACTGCTTTGTCCCTCTGTGTCCTTGTCCTAGTTCAGCTGAAGAAGAAAAAAAGCATGCAGCAACAGAAAAGGTGAGAAAAACTGAAATCATCATCATAATGGCATGTCGCTCTGGAGGGAGAACAAGATGTCCCTCAGTCTCAGGCGAACACACTTTCAGTCAAATATTACATCTCTCTTACATGTGTGTGGAAGTCTGAGGAAAGCCCTAAAATCACAAAAACTTGTTTTTTCTGATAAAACAAAGAACTGGATTGAATCACTGATGTTTAAATATCCATCAAGTACAGTCTGACAATATTTGGGAATTCATCTGGGCCACGTGATTCCAACGGGATACCCGTGACATGGGAATTAAGTCATCTATAATCACGTTACCGGGGGAAAACATGAATAATAAGAGAAGTGGGCAAAACAAGAATAAAATGGGCAACCACAAGCCGGTATTTAGTGGGTTTTTAGCCATTAGGAAATAAGGGCGAATTGAACCCTGAATTAAAAAGCTGGTTAAAGCCATGTATTGAAGATGCTACCTACATTAGGTAAACCAACAGTTTTTAAAAAAGTTTTCCCTGTCATTAAGTCTGATCTCATCCCTCCACGTCTTAAAAACATCAGTTATCAAACCCCTGCTAAAGAAGAACAACCTGGACAAAACATTAATGCAGAACTACAGGTTAATCTCTAATTTCCCTTTCATCAGTAAGATTATTGAAAAGCTGCGTTAACCCCTTTGATGTTTATCAGTCTAGTTTCTGTGCTCTTCACAGCACCCAGACAGTTTTCAATAGCATCCACATGAATACAGACTGTGGCAGAACCATAGTTCTGGTTCTGTTGGACTTCAGTCCAGCATTTGACATGGTTGATCATAAAATACTACTGGAATGACTGGAGAGCTGGGTCGGACTCTCTGATACAGTTCTTAGCTGGTTTGGGTCCTACCTGAAGAAAAGGAAGTAGGAAACTTTTACATCAGAACTGACAAAAAAAACAAATTTGGGGTCCCCCAGGGCTCCATCCTAGGAACCCTTCTGTTGTTTGTTTGTTTCTGTTGTTTGCCATTACAATAAATTACCATAACTATGCAGATTTCGCTCAGCTTTACATTACAATGTCACCAGGCTACTTTGAACCCATCCATAACGTAAATGAATGCATTGAACAAATCAATATCTGGATGACCCATAACTTTCTCTACCTGAATCAAAACTAAAATCAAGTAAATATTTTTGGACCTAAAGAGGAACGACCAAAAGTCAGCACACAGCTTCAGTTAATCCAGCTAGAATCTATTGATCAAGACTGAAATCTAGGTGTAATAATGGACTCAGACCTGAACCTCCAGGGTCACATAAAGGCAATAACAAGGTCAGCTTTCTATCAGCTGAAGAACATTTCTAGGATTAAAGGACTGATGACACAAGGAGACCTAGAAAAACTCATCCATGCGTTTATCTTTAGTCAGATTGATTACTGCAACAGTATCTTCACTGGTCTGCCTAAAAAGTCAACCAGACCGCTGCAGCTGATCCAGAACGCTGCTGCTCGTGTTCTCACTAGAACCAAGAAGAAGAGTAGAACACATCACCCCAGTCCTAAAGTCCTTCCACTGGCTGCCTGTAGCTCAGAGAATAGACTTCTAAATACTCCTACTAGTTTATAAATCACTGAATGGTTTAGCACCAAACTATGTTGGAGACCTGTTGTCACTATAGCAACCCAGCAGACCATTCAGGTCCTCCAACTCTAGTTTACTAATCATCACAAGGAGTCACTGCAGAGAAAAGATCCCTTCAATTTATGAGTGGCAGCAGGAGAATAATCCTACAGAAAGTAGTTCATAAAAGTTTCTAAACTTCCTCAAACAAAAAAACCATCTAGATGTCATTCAAAAACTGCATGTAATCTAAAATGTTTCACCAAAGCGTTTGTGTGATTTAGGACGTAGTGTTTAGTCTTCACATCCCGATCTTTACAGAATCAGATTCACTCCATTTATCCCCTAGGGGCAATTCAAATGCAAGTACAACTGAACAGCATAACAGCATTACAATCAGAACCTTTTGATGATGATGCCAAGTGCTCTCAGCATGTTTGGATCTGTTCTACTCCGTGTAGGGAAGAAGGTCAGTTTAAGTCCCAGTTGTAATCGGTTCAAGGGATCAAGCTACACCTCAGAGAGAACATTCAGTCTCTTCCAACATTTCTCTCTAACCATCGTAGATACAGTAATTATTGTCAAGCTAGCTGATGTCCTTCATTCATGCAGGTGTTTAAAAAAAAATATGAAGGTGGCTGTCCAGTGCTGTCTTTATATGCAACTTTTTGATTATAATCAATGTATTATTTTATTTTCTGATTAATAAAACTGATTGAAGCCAGGTGAGAGCAGCTTTATTCTGGACTTGTTTGAAGAAAGGCAATAGAATTAAATCCAAAAGTTGCAGACAAGCAGCAAAGACAAGATATACTCTGCTAGTGTAATCTTGCCATATACCGTACTATCCCTGTGTTCATTATTCTTCGAAACATTTGCCGCATGGTTCATTCCTTTGTATTTTTTTATGGCACTTTGTTCTTTGTGCATTTGGATTTTGTACTCTTAATGCCTTTAGAAAGAAAGTAAGAGGCTTCTCCTTTTCCTCCTCTTATTTCAGAGTCAGAGTCATTGTGTTTGTAGAAAGACAGTTTTCTAAATTATAATCAATTTTAAATAACCCATGGGATGCCATACACTCACTGGTTCCGTGCTTCCCTTTCCTTTGCCTGTCACACAAACCCTATTTCCGAGGGACAAAAGCAGACCTCTCAATCACTTCCTGTTATCATCAAAGTTAGGACTTGAAACCACAGCCTGTACAGATCTTCTCAGAAACTCAAAGCTGACTTTGTTCTCCCTCTTTCTTTTTTATTCCTACAGCAGCTTCTTGTATTGTGCACTGTGATTTAGGAATACTTGGTTTTGCCTGTATTTCCATATAAAAGTGCTCCCCATTTACGTACCACTTAAATAAAATAGTAGATACCCCAAATGTACCCCACATTAGTCCAGGTACCTATGGATAATCTTAAAAGTCCCCCTAAGTACAAGCTGTTACCCCTTTAATTTCTCACAACTACAACCAAAGGTACCGAACAAATTGCCCTTAGGTGACCTATAGGTGACCTGTCAGCTCGCTGTAGGTACGCCATAAATCTCCCCTGTGGGAGAGGTAGAATATTTCCAGATTAGCTATACAGTTTCAGTGAGTATTTGTGTAAATTTGTGGTTTTACAAGTGAATTTTTGAAGTACAATTATCACACTTTATCTGGATGGCATTAAATTGGCTGTAATTTTTGACCAAGACATGACATGCAAATCCTATTTTAAAAGGGCTTCTAGGATTTGTTTCTTTCACCTTCGGAATATTGCTAAAATTAGAAACATCCTGTCCAGGAGTGATGCAGAGAAACTAGTCCATGAGCTTGTTACTTCAAGGCTGGACTACTGTAATTCCTTATTATCAGGAAGTCCACAAAATGCAATTAAAAGCTTTCAGTTGATCCAAAATGCTGCAGCAAGAGTTCTGATGAATATTAAAAAGAGAGATCACATTTCTCCTGTTTTGGCTTCTCTCCATTGGCTCCCTGTTAAATCCAGAATAGAGTTTAAGATCCTCCTCCTTACGTATAAAGCCCTTAATAATCAGCTCCATCGTACATCAGAGATCTGATTGTTCCATATGTTCCTAACAGAGCACTTTGTTCTCAGAATGCAGGTCTACTGGTAGTTCCTAGGATTTCTAAAAGTAGAATAGGAGGCAGATCTTTTAGTTATCAGGCTCCTCTCCTGTGGAACCAGCTCCCAGTTTTAGTCCATGAGGCAGATACTCTGTCTGTTTTTAAGACTAGGCTTAAAACCTTGCTTTTTGATAAAGATTATAGTTAGAGTGGCTTAGGTTATTCTTAGTTATTTTTGTAGTTATGCTGCTATAGGCTTAGACTGTTGGAGGACAGACTGACCACTTTTCTTTTCTCTTCTACTTTTCCCTCCTAGTACTCTCCAGTTTAATTTTTAGCTTTTATTAAGATTGTTATCCTTGTTTTAACTCGGTGTTGCCTTGCAGAAAGAAGGTTGTGGCTTCGTCTCCCGGCCCAGGGCCTTTCTGCATGGAGTTTGCATGTTCTCCCCGTGCATGTGTGGGTTCCCTCCGGCTTCCTCCCACAGTCCAAAAACATGACTGTCAGGTTAATTGATCACCCTATTACCCCCCCCCCCCCATGACCCATAGAGGAGTAAGGTTCAGAAAATAGATGGAGAACTGCTTCACAGTAACAAGGTTTGTAGTTCTAGTTCTGTAAGTCTAGGCTGAGGTGCCTTTGAGCAGTACTGTGGAGCCCTCCAACAGTCCACTCATTTAACTTTAACAAAAAATGTCCCTTTCCTCTGCGCAGTGAGTGGGTAACAGTTTTACAGATTCTTATATAGAGACTGCAAAGTTATGATTAACATTTCATAATTTAAGATACAATTACTGAACTCTTTCTAAGATTCTATTGTGGATCTCACTTCTCTCTTAAAAGAAGAGGAGACAATAAAATAAATGATTTGTTATCTCTTCTCCTTCCGACTGGCTTTTTCATCTCCTCCTCTTTAAAGGACCTTTTGCTACTTCTTTTGGCAGTTTTTTTTAAGACTCTGTGTAGCTCACACACCGTTAAATAATTAAAATGCAATAAATTTAACTGTCACATCAAGTTTTCAGACATGCGTTGCGTGCAAAGTCTTCAGCCAAAGGAAAGTGAGCCTCCGTGTCTCTGTGAGTGCAATGGAAAAGAACAACATGCAACACAGAGAGACTTTATTGATTGCCACATCCTCCCAGAAACGTCCCACTCTTGTGGTATTCAGATATCCGTGACACACGTCGTTTGTAAAATGGTGTCGCAGTAATCCTTTCAGAAGCCCAGAACATACGGCGGCGTGTGAAGAATATGCGCTGAAGAGGAAGCAGCGCCACGATCCACTCAGAAACTCCTTTCTCAGATGATTTTGTTGGGCCATTATATTCTTTACAGCTCAATGCTTTCGAGGGCCATGCCTGAGTGCTCAGAATACACCAACCAAAACAGAGTCCTAACGCTCATACATAAATATCTGGAGTTAAAGGAAAGGGAATAAAAAACGTGATTTTCTTTAAGAGAGCAGAACAAACTGGAGCGTTTTCAGTAAAGAAAATCTCAGCAGTGGACTCAGTGTTATTTTCCAGTAATGCCAACATTTTAGATGATTAATTAGCTGGATTAACGAGAAAAGCTTGGTAAAACAATCCAGTGTCTTGCAAAAAAAACAAAAAACTTATACAAAAAGGTATGCAGATGAGCTATTCTAGAAAAGCCTTTAAGAAGTGTAATCAGATTTTTGAGACTCTTAATAAATGAGAGAGATTCCTTTAAGCGTTTGGAGGTTTTAATATTATTTGAATTGATCGTACAGGAGGACAGCAAGACATCACAGCACATATGGAATACTGCTCTCCCTCGGTCTTACAACAACAGGCTTATATTATTACTAGCAATCTTGGTCTATCTATTCTATTCGATAAAGTACCACTCTCAAGATGAAAATCAGAGACTTTATGGCGCCTTTCTCTTAGATTAGAGAGATGAGAACTCTGTGTATATTTAAGGATGTGGACTATCATTATCAAAAACTCTCTGTCCCTGTCCTGGGTAAAAAGGTCACTTAATAAGACTAGTCATTCAAACTGATACTGCAACATTAAGTAAACCAGGTCACAGTTGATTACAAAGTACAGAAAGTACATAACATTAAATTCTTCCCATCACAGATGGAGGAGAATGACAAAATAAAAGACAGTTCTACTTTAATTTAAGCGCAGATTAGATAAAAGAGCACAAGGGATACAATGAGTATAGTCTGATCCGGCAGAAGATTATGACCACTGACTGTTGAAAAGAATAACGCTTAACTTTCTACACAACATTCATTTGAGCAAAGCATAGCAAAGGGAGAAAGTTGACATTTTGTCCTCAAAGTTTAGATGTAGAAGACTGGGTTGATCCATGTGAAAAACAGGTCAGAATCTATCAAAAGTGTTCCATGGAAGGACCAACAAGCAGTTCAGGTTTATCACATTCTTATTGATCCATGTAGATGATAAAAGCTGGTCCATATGGTCCAAAATAGATGATGTAGCTAAAGACAACCTAGGTCGGCAGATTTAGCTGCTGATATTCCAATATCAGCAGCTGACTTTAAGGTTGGGTTTGAGGATAGTTAAACTAGCTACATCTCTGAGTGGATGTGGGGATATTCGCGTGTTAGCCAAGATGGTATATTTCATTGGCATAGCGACGTTTTTGGGTGAACAATTTATTTTTTTAATTCACAGCTTGTGTTCCACCAATGTGATGCTACAGATCCTAATTTTAAATACAGCTTCAAAGTAAAACCAACATTGTTAGGTCCATAGTTATGAAGTCACTGGGCTTAAAGTGACTGAACAAATAACTGACCCAGTATTGTATTTATCTACTGGTGTTCCACAAACAAAATCCAACCATTTCTTCTTTTCCTCTTCTGTGGACAAAAAAATTCAGCATTGATTTGTTACCTACACAAATACCGAAGTTGTTCTGCCGTTTTGCAGCGATGCTAACTGTTAGCTTGTAGTAGCTGCGGCTCTGCTTCTGGCCACAATAATACGGGGTTCCTGTGGGCGTTCCCAGCCAGGCAGGTGAGGCCATGAATATTCATTTTCACAGTGAAAATTACAAGTCACTGGCTTTTTCAGACACAGCCATTTTCTGGTTTATTTCCTTTCTATAGCTGAAAGGAGTGGAGTCCACTTGCACCATGTTTATACAACTCAGAGTGATTGATTTTACTTTAAAAAAAAACCCCGACAGTTTTTAATGATTTTCAGTTAAGGAGACCTTTAAAAGGATCTGCTGCCAGCATCTTGGACTGGATACCACAGCACCCCCTCAGGGGTATACTGGACCTCCTGCCATGATATGTAAGGGTCTTAGAAGGACACTATTAGCCACGTGGTCATAATTTTACACATGGGATACATAAGAGCTGGTCTATGTGTAATCATACTGTAGGGATGAAGAAGATCCAAACATGATAACTATTCCGGGATGTACAGAAACACTTTTCTTTGCTGTTTAGGAGGAATTAGGTCTGCTAACATTAAAAACTAGAGCTGATCAATGAACTCTGTTAACTATTTTAAACTTATTCAGCTGATTTAATCTGTTTTTGCAGGACTGTGTTTTTGTTCATTCACGTTTGCTGGCTGTGGTAACGGGCTCATCTTTTAGCTTCATTAGAGCGTAAACCCACGCTGTTTTGTGCCGCTGTATCTGACGCTTCCAATTAAATAATGCAGTAATTGTTACCAAAATGTTTTCACCCACTGGGGGTATTAATATATTCTGTTAGGAGTTTCACTTGTTAAAGTTTAAAATTTGAGCAAACTGTTTCAGTGAATACATTAAATTTACAGACATAATGCAGGTTTGACCTTCATCACCAATATCCATGTTTGATCAAACATCTTCGACACATGCAGGCATTCCAGTCTTTCTGCTATTTTAATGAATGTTTGCTTCATATTTAATCTTTCTGATCAACCATAAACTTGCAGGGAAAAACACAGGGTGAGTCAGAAATTATTGTGTCGCACTGATAGGGGGCAGTGTTGAGCCCCATATTGGTGACAGATGCTCTTCTTCTGTGCATTAAAAAGATGGAAAACAAGAGGAAAGAGAATTCTGTTGGATTCAAACATTAGAGGATTGTCTCCATTAAGCTGCCAGTCGTTTAAATGAAGGCTAACAAGGAGGATGCCATCATATTGTTGAATAGCATGACATTTATTAAATTATTACAAATATTTATTACAGTTAGATATTTCAATCAAGGTCAAAATTGAAATATACATTTCTATTTTTTGGTTCTGTTTATCTTTTATATCCAACTCCAATGGAGTCAGAGCCTTACCAGCCGTTACTCCACCCGTCATTTCTCTTAGCCTTTTAGCTAGAAAACTTTATTATACACCAAATTTGGCAGCATTGGATTATAACTAATGTTGATCTGGAAAAAAATGACTAAGATGGCATTCCAGTGGAGGAACGTTCTCCACGTCCTGCTACCAACTTCTGCTTCTCCATCAGTTCTGTTGCTCTTTTTGTGTCTCTGCTGCCTTCTCCAAACCCCAGACGGTCTCGGCAGATTACCGCTTATGCTGAGCCTGGTTCTGCTGGAGGTTTCTTCCTGTTAAAAGGGAGTTTTTCCTCTCCACTGTCGCTTCATGCTTGCTCAGTGTGAAGGATTGCTGAGAAGTCACGACACAATCTTCTGTGGTTCTCTAATTCCTAATTTAAACATTGCTTTGTAATAACTCTTCTTGTAAAGTGCCTTGAGATGACATCTTGTGAAACGGCGCTATATAAATAAACTGAATTGAATTGAAAATATATAGTAAAAACACAAAGCATGATTTAGTTTGCTCATAACTGGGACTAAGTTAAATATGGGGGATTTGAGCCTCATTCTTTCCAAACATTTGACCTTAAGGTATCAGTTTTGGATCTTTCACTTCCAATCATGTAGGGATTATATATGAATTATATGAATTTTTAGATTAAAATAAGTAAGAAAAATAAAGTTATCTTAACCCCTGTGTGTAAACCATCAAGAATGAGTCATTCAGATGGATATTTCTGCAGTTTCTCTAACAATCATGTCCTGTGACTTCTACCCCCCCAAAGCCCCAATTCATTAGTCCTATCCGCTAATACTTTATTAACTTGTCTGTGATTAATGGAAAAGCTTATACCGTATCCTGCTGTACTTCCTATTCCAGTATTCCCACTGGCCTCAGAAACAATTTCCAGAGCCATTAATAGTAGAATCTGTCACTGCAAGTGAGGCTAAATCCCAGAAGCATTGGGGAGTAACGGTCATTTCCACGGGATTAAGGAATATTGTGTAGGTTTTAAAGAATCATTTAAAATGTATTTAATGAACATGAATGTATTTTTTTTCTTACAGGGCACAATTAAATTCTTCTCTAGTTTTATTGGGTAAATTCAGCTGCAAGGTGATAGGTCAATGTAGCAGGACTTCTGGCCTCGCTGACAATCAATTAAATGTGAAAAATATATTACTGCAAAAAAGTTATCACACTGAGGATTAGATTCCAATTTAACTTTCATACTGTAATAATCTGACAGGTGTTTTTAAAGACCTGGCTGAGTATTAACTAGCATGGCTCCTTACCAAAATTTGGCTCAATACTCAATAATTTTATGAGGTGCAATTGTTCTTTTGCTTCCTGAGACAAATCAATGCATTTAGGCATCTAGACGTAATGAGGATGACTCTTTAAGGATCAAAACAAGCATTAGAATGCTTGGCATGGTAGGTGGTAGCCAGATTGGTCTGGTCAGATTTTCAAGCTCATCTACAGTTTCCAAAGACTGCTGAAAATTGGTACCAGCCCCCTTCCTTAGGAGATATAATTTAAGCATCTTTGTCTTGTGTTCAGCAGGGAGGAGTGGTAGATTAACATTGTTTCAGTCTGTCATGGGCGAAAAAGCTAAGTTCTTGACTTATTGGTCCATCCACTCATGGTCATGAGATGGATAATGTTGAAGAAAGCATTCTAAAACAGGATCTATTGTGTGTTAGTCTCCTCGTTGCCTTCAATCTGAGGTAACCCCATTTCATTATAAAACGATCCCTCTAAAGGGCGACCATTATTCCATCTATCTTTGGCGCTCTTTTTAATGTGATCAAAGGTTTTGAGGTGACCTGTGAACCTAAGTTCAAAAGCTACCCATGTGTTTCACCCCTGGTACACTGGTGTCATAAATGTGCCTCAAACTGCTGATGGTCTTAATGTAGCCCTATGTTCATATTCATTCCAGATATCTGTTGCTGTGTTTTAAAGAAATATAGAGAATGAAATCAAAAGCACATTACTGGCATCTAGAGGGATTTTTTTTTCAGGTTCAGCTAAATCCATGTCTTTCCCGTGTGCTTTGTTCAAATAAACAACCTCAAACCTGACTGTCATCCTGGAATTCAGGTTTAACGTTTGATTTCTTGTTTTTATGTTAAACGTAAAAGTTTACTGTTAAGGTGTTTGCAAGCCTATGATACAGCTTTGATGCTGATATACATTTTTATTTTTATTGTTCAGTTTATTTCTTGAACAGAAGCAAAGAGAGACATCTTTTTAAAAGGAGTGGTCTTCTTTAGCAAGTTTTCATAGGTTTTGTCACTTGTTCAGTAGTTTAGGCACCAGCATGCTCTGGGTCCGTGTGACCAACAGATATAACAGATACATTGGTCTTAAAATTTCCAGCACATATGCTTGCCAGCTCATCAGAGCCCAGCTCTTTGGATTGCTTTAAGCTTTTGAGATCAATTTTCTTTGTTTGCTGTCTCTCAGTTTGTACAGATTCAGTTTGTGAATGCTTCAACATCTTTTTAAATCAAAACCAACATTACTCTGAGGAGAATGTTGATGCATTTGTTCATATAATGTCTTCTGTTGCACGCAGATGGACTCAGTTGTTGGTGTAAGAATAAAAATACAGCAGAGAAAAATAAACAGCAGGAGATGGGAAATGCAAGAAGAAAGGAATTGTTGCATCAGGTTTTTCTCCACAATCATCTACAGAAATTCTGTCATAGTCTGCATCATTGTTCAGCCTGAAGTTTAATAGTACCTGTAAATCCTCTTGCTAACATACCAACTAATTATAGAAATGCCAATAAAGACAGACCTGCTCTCACATCATACCCGGCTCATTTATTTTCAAAGCAATGTTTTTACTGATTGCTCCTCTGTTTATGGTCAATTAATGAGAGCTTTTGTTTTTTCTGTCACACTCAAAGCATGCACTAATATCTGTGATCAGTGCATATTTATATATTGGGAGTTAATGGGGGAACGTAAGGCATTATCTGCCACAAAACTCCTTCATTTCACCAATATTTTGTTATGAATCACTGGCACTATTTTCCCTTGAGAATGGAGCGTCTCAGAGGGCCTCTGTTGTTGTCTTCAGGGGTGTTTTACGGGCGCTTATTCTGACCGATTCCAACTTACAAAAAACGATTTCAATGACATCCCAGCTCGGGTTGCCAACCGTTCCATTAAAAACAGAATCGTTACGTATTTAGAAAAATAAATTGATGCATTTCGCATAAAAGTAATAAGAAACGTGATTTGTCAGAGCTAAAAGATTTCAGGTGTGAAGTCTTAGGCTCACGTCAGCGCCTTTGTAGCCAGTTTGATTAGCAAGCAAGTGTTTCAGCCATGTAAATCCTCCACCTGAAATGACTGCGCTGAGGCAAAGGGGCTAGAGTTGCTATCGACGTCAGTCTGTCTTAAAATGTTCGTCGTTGCTGAAGCGCCACTGTCAGTGTCAGCTACAGCCCATCCCTTTTCGCCTGGATTGGGTACTGTTCTGCAATGTTATAATTAATAAGTAGAACACATTAGGGTTAGGTACACTTAGGTATTAGTCTTCATATGTTAGGATTAAGATCCAGGCATTTCAGGTAAAATGTGTTTGCTTTTGTGTTCTGAAATGTTTATGTGCTACTTTGCACCTTAACTGTATTGCGCCCTGTTTTAAGTAAAGATGACTATTTATTCTAAAGAGAAACCTTTTTTGCATTTTGTACATTTTAAATCCTCATATCCTTCTGTTTTATTGATTTGAAAGAAAAACCATTTGTTTCCGTTTTTTGTTGTTAATGTTTCCACATTTCACAGCCTTCTATGACTAGTTCATACTGTTAAAGAAGCAGAACAAGCTTCTGTAAAAGAAAGATTTTGAAGCAAACCTGAAAACTCTCCTGTTAAAGAGAGTTCTCTTCTTCCCATTACAATAAATAGATAAGTGTTGTAATAATAATTTCTTTCTGTATTCCATGGAGGGGAGTTGTGCCCAGGTGTATTTTGCTGTTGCACAGGCGTCTTCCTTATGTTTTTTACAAGGAGTTGGCAACCCTAGTGGCAGATTATGCCTCATTTAGAGGCTGACCCCACAAATCCTATTATATACGGATGAACGCTGATCACCAATGGATCTAAACATCTCCCGAAGGACTCCAAGTGGCACTAAACTTTCTGGGTGAGTAAATGAACTTAATGTACGCTATAAGGTCCAGGTTGGAGAAATGGTAGCCTACTTCGTCTTCTTTAAGTCCAGTAGAGGAGCCTTTAGTTCATTGTGAGACCTGCAAACCCTGTCCTCTCTGACCTCAACACAACATGCTACAGATGTACAAAGAAAGATGTCCTGATAAGGCAGATAATGATCAAGACAAAAGGAAGAAGCTGCTTTTACACAGGAATGATGAAGGGAGTAATTTCCAAAAGGGTCATCCATTATCCTTTGTTCTTTGTAAAAACTGCCCACCTTAGTTTTTCCTCTCTCCCCTTTTTTCATCTTTCTCATCACAGCATTTATCGCTCTGGGCTCACAAGGAAGTTTTGAGAAACCTCATCAGGCAGCGGCCGGTAATTATTTATCGATCTTTATCGGAGAGCTCGTCTGTGAACAACAACTTATTCCAATACAGCAAAACAAAGGAAGACCCAAACGGGTTGCTGATTACTATATTTGCAGGGAATTCACACACGCAAACATGGACATATGGGAAAAAAGCAAACCAACAAACCTGAAACAAGAGAGTAGAAATATGGCATATTAAAATGTGAATCACCTACATTCATATTTTCATTAATGAGGCAGATTATGTCTGGCTGAATGTAACAGAGACTAGGTGTTAAACTTCTTACTGTAAATATCTTTGAACACAATGAACAGTCACTTTTTGGTAAGATTGAGGCAACTGAAAAGACCGGAGAACATGTTCTGAAGGTACTAAGAATTAGACTCATGTAATAAAATTCTTAAAATTGTTTGCAAAGTTGAACCATTTCATTGGTTTCCTAGATTATTTCTTTCTTGTTGGCACTATTGACATGAAACCCTGAAAAAGGTGATCCCTCTTCTTCCTCGCCAGGCGTTCAGATTGTGCTTAAATGACTTGAACGGCTCCATTGCCTGGAAGACTTTGCATCTTCTTGTGAACTCAAGTGAATAAAGCATTTTAAAATATATCCTACAAACTCTGACAACATTCTGCTATGTTTCTGTAAAGCATATCTAAAATGGAGCTTGGTAAGCAGAAATATGTGGGTACCATTTTAGTCTCCCACGATCTCATGCAACACCAATGACCTTTCCTTTCTAAACACTGATCATGCATGAGCTAACAAACAAAAACACTCCACATTGATGGGAACTTGCACAACGTTGGAACTTTGGGCACCAGAAAACGTCATAGCCCTAACTAAGGCAAGCAGCTAAGGGTGCAACTATAGAATTTTGCGCATGAAACTGACACTGCCTCCTAGTGGCAGCAGCACATTAAAGTACAGTTTTACTGCTGAGTCTTGTGTTTGTTTTTAAAGGTTTTGAAATAGAACCCTTTAAGAGTATGCCTTCTGCCATATGTACATGTGTTTTAACAACAAAAATAATAATACAACAAAAATGTCCTTCCCCTACAGTGTTAGAAAATACATTATCATACTTTCAGATTTGTTTCTATTAGCTTATTAGCATTTCAATGACCTGCAAAGTAGATCAAAAATAAGCCATTTAACTCATAACCACAGCAGAAGAGCTGCAGAAAAAAAACTATGATTTGAGATGAGAAGGAGCTTGTAGAGGTTTTTTAGTCCAAAATGTTTTTGAGTGCAAACCATCCTCACTTAAATTTTAATACCATTTGAGTTTCCATGCACCCCACGCTGTTCCTCCAACTGTGAAACTATCATTCCTGCTTTTTCATGTTGATATCCCTGTGCACAGCCTGAAGCTTTCTGAAAAGGGCTCTGTTCTGTGGAATGGTTGAAATTCAGATGCAACAACCTGTTTTATGCAAATATAACTCATAAGATATAAACACATTTGGAAATACATTAAACTGTATTAGCCACTGCGACAGCACAAACACAAAATGTATTGATTCAATAGCATGCAACGTGTCAACATTTAAGATCATGTTCCTTCAGGCATGCGGAGATAAGTCTACAGTCATATGCAGCGCTGTAAAGAAGCAATGATTCCCATCTGAGCGTCATCTTAGACCTGGACACCGTACTCAATCCATCTCGCTAACCAGCAGCTAACAGCACGTCGCTCCCTACGGCCCGGTGTCGTGCCAACCACTGATGCTTGATGCAGGATTTCTTCCTGCTGAAGCATTTGCTTGCACATCAGGAAACGCTTCATTCAGTCTCTCCAAGTACTGATCACTTCTGTTGGAAAAAATGTTCCCTGATTTTAAAACTTTGGCTGAAGTGGCGCTTAATTCCAGTCTACAGTGTGGCAGTGGAGTGCTGATTCAGCTTTCACAAGCTGGTGATCATTTCCATTCAATGAGGAGCAGGAGGAAGAGTTCAGCCCACAGCAGGTGAACTGTTCATATTCTAAGTGCAATTGTTTAATCTAATGTTTATATTAATTTCTCTGTTCTGCTTGTTTGGACAGAATGTTATTTAAAATAAATACTGTTGAATATATTTTAAAAACTGGTGGGGCTAAAATTGAATATTACCAGATGTTTTTTGAACCAGTCTCTCAAAATGACAGACAACAAAAACTCTGGTTTAGGCTGCATTCCCACCTGATAGTCCAGTAGACCCAGTTCGACTGGGGACCAAGTAACTGGTGCGGTTTGTATTCAGACTGCTGTCTTTTTAAACGAACCAAAGCTGTTTCCCTGCCTGTGGAGGTGCTTCATATTCTTCGTGCATTGCGGAAGCTTCCAGTACAGTGAAATGTAAAGAAACATGGAGGGTGAAGAATATTAATACTTTTATATGCTTTACATATATTTGTGTAAACATTTTTGTGTGTAGTGAAGTAGTAAGAACATATACATATGTAAGGGTCATATACACAATTACAATTATGTGAATCTGTGATCGTGGGAAAACTCAGTGTCTATGGCAGGTGGTTATCTAGGAGAACAAAGCTGAGTCCAAGCAGAAACAAGGAGTGAAAAGGGAGTTACGAACGCTGTGCTGGGATAATGAGAAACATAACTCACACATGAACTATTCAAGGTCTCGGGGAAGCAAAAGATATGGGAAAACTATGATTCTTCTGCTGACCATTCATGTGTATGTTGAACTACAGGTCACTGAGTTGTAACTGTGAAAAAACTGGGTGTGTTCTCTGTGATTCTGTGCCGTTGTCTTGCAAATAAAACCTCCTGTTCGGTTTGGTTGTCAGACTTTGGTCTGGCTCCATCTGAATTCAGGTGCGCAATGAAACAGAATTCTGTTGTGTGATTTGTGTTGTTTCTCTCTGTCTCTGAGTTTTATTCTGAAAAGGTTCCGCTGAGGAGCGTCGGGTCCTCTAAAACATACAGATAACAGTTTCTGATTGACGGAGTTTATCCAGCAAAAGTAATAAAAAGTAAAAGTTTTCAACCCCGACAAGGATCAGCAGACTCTAGCGGTTTTAGGATTGCTCTAAATGTGCCAGATAAAAACTGCTGCAGCATCTCAGGGTGAACAGAGAAGGAGGAAGGACTACGGAAAATGCTGTTTTTTTTACACAAGACGGCAGAGACGGCTACATGTGAGGCGGTGTGCTATGGGTACGGGACACACAACTTCACAGCACAGAGGTTCTCCGTATACAGACGTTGAGAAAGGTTTGTACAAGATCCAGCATATATCTATCCAACATGCTCAGTTGTTTAGATTGTATTTACCCGGGATGCCCTGAACAGATGACCGCTTCCTGCTTTTGCTGCGGTTCTGGTCTGCTTATGGAATCCGATAGCAGCAGAGTTCGATTCAATCAAAATGAGTCCAACATTTTTTAGGCGGGCTAGAGTTTTATTGTTTGGTACGAATCAGAGTTTGATCGAGCATTCAAACCTCCCCAAACAAACTGGACTTTCTGGGCAAACAAACTAGAGTTTGTTTCAAGCGCACTAAACAGGGCTGCTGTGAAAACATCCGTAAAGACCTCAAAATAAAACACAGTATGCCTGATCTTGGACTGGAAAGGGTCACAAAGAAGTTTCTAAGGTTTTGGGGCTCCAGTGACAAAACAATAGCAGGAAATGGCAACATTAACTCCAAGAGCGCACTGATGATTCTATTAGGACAGGGGTACTCAAATACATTTTCAAGGGGTCTAGTCAGAGTAATTTTCTTGAGGCTAAGGTCTAGAAGATCGCAATTCCTTACAACTCAGTGAGATATTTAAGTAGCATTTTACTTTTACTCATTGATTTGCCTGTCAAATAAATTAAATTCAAATGTAATTCAAATGCTTTTTGACATGTGTCATGTAGCAAAGTGCTGAATGTGTGATTTATTTTTTATTCTGTCATTTAATGAATCGAAATAAGACAAGTTCAATAAGAAGATTCAATTCAGTTTATTTATATAGCTCCGTTTCACAACAGATTCATCTCAAGGCCCTTTACAAGAAGAGTTATTACAATACAATGTTTAATTTAGGAATTAGAGAACCAGGGAGATTGCGTCGTGACTTCTCAGCAATCCCTCACACTGAGCAATCATGAAGCGACAGTGGAGAGGAAAAACTCCCTTTTAACAGGAAGAAACCTCCAGCAGAACCAGGCTCAGCACAAGCGGTCATCTGCCGAGACCGTCTTGGGTTTGGAGAAGGCAGCAGAGACACAGAAAGAGCAAAGAACTGATGCAGAAGTTTGTTGCAGGACGTGGAGAACTTTCCGTCACTGCAATGCCATCTTAGTCAGGGTCGTCAAGCAGGGCGGGTCAGGAGCACCTACTGTAGGAAGAGACTAAGAGAAAACAGGTTAGCGCTTGAATTGACAGCACATCATGCAGTTGGGAAGAAGTAGGAGAGAAAGTAGGAACTGACTCTAATAATGTCCTCCAACAGCCTGATAAGCAGCATAGCTACTAACATTAACCTGTCTCCTAGCTACTAGGAGACCTAGCTACTAACACTTTCTACCTGGCTTACATTAATCTATCTCTACCTAGCTACTCTACCTCTTCCTATCTCTTCCTAGCTTTTGACACTCTACCTGACTACTAACATTAACCTGTCTCTTCCTATCTACCTGTCTAACCTGTCTCTAACTACCTATTAACATATCTCTAACTGTAAGCTTTGTCAAAGAGGAAAGTTTTTAGCCTAGTTTTAAAGATAGACAAATTGTCTGCTTCACGAACCAACCCTGGGAGCCGGTTCCATAGGAGGGGAGCCTGATAGCTGAAAGATCTGCCACCCATTCTACTTTTAGAAATCCTAGGAACTACCAGTAAACCTGCAGTCTGAGAGCGAAGGGCTCTGTTAGGAACATATGGAACAATCAGGTCTCTTATGTATGATGGAGCTAGATTATTAAGAGCTTTATATGTCAGAAGGAGGATCTTGAATTCTATTCTAGATTTTACTGGGAGCCAGTGAAGAGAAGCTAAAACAGGGGAAATGTGATCTCTTCTTCTTTTATTCATTAGAATCCTAGCAGCAGCATTTTGGACTAACTGAAGACTTTTAATTGTTTTCTGTGGACTACCTGATAATAATGAGTAACAGTAATCCAGCCTTGAAGTAATAAAGGCATGGACTAGTTTTTCTGCATCACTCCTGGACAGGATGGTTCTAATTTTTGCAATATTCCTAAGGTGAAAAAAGGAAATCCTAGAGACTTCTTTAATATGAGATCTAAATGACATATCTTGGTCAAAAATAATCATCAGCCACGAGCGATTCCCTATATCACCAGTAAAGGTAAACATGGCTGTCTTTGTGCATAAAAACTGCTATAAGTCAAAATTAACGCAGGTCGATTATTTCCTAGAATTGGCTCTCTTTTTCTTTTACAAAATTAACGCATTCCCAGAACACCGCCCTGTTTATAATTCAGCCTGTAACACATCAGCTCTCCTTCCTAACCAGCTATACTACGGGTTGTTGTGCAGCAGTATCTGTTTGTGATCCTAAGCGACGTGTGAGTATGTTATTATTGGCGTATTGACTTTGTGCTGATATGATAAGTGCACAAGTTGTCTGTGTGAATTTTCCGTCCACTTTGGATGTCATTCCGCTGTGTGCGGTGCAGAGTTTAAATCCTGCGTATTTATGTGGATTTATACATGTTGGTTAACTGTATAGCTTCAGTACATTTCATAGTTATAACTATGAAATGTACTGAAGCTATACAGTTATCAAAGGTTATTTATTTTTAGAAATTAATAAATGATACAGAATTGTTTGGAATGCTTGTTAACCATTCGGCAGATCTACTTTATTTATCCAACTACATCAGTATCTGTTGTGCTGTACAGAAGAACTACAGAAAATTCAATTGAATAATTTACAAATTGGCAAACAGACTAAGCTTATAAATTTGTCTATGGCTCCAAAGTATGTATTAATATGTGCACTGACCAGATGTTTTCTTTTTACCTAATGTCCTTCTCAGATGGCAAATGATGCCGGGAGTGGAGACATGGATACATCTAGTTCTTCATCATCAAAGGTGACTTGTCTTAATGAATATTCTATAGACGGTCAGGCATGCTTGTAATGTGTAGGGCAATCATGATTATACTGTAAGTGTAGTGGGTGTGTATCCTTTATGTGTTTTCTTTCTGTGCCCAATATTAACACATTAAATAAGATAACCAGGTTGTTGGTGGAAGTCATCATTAAAGGCCAATACAATTCTGATTTTATATACAAAATCATACAGGGTTATAATTTACCAAGTTATATAGTTTTTTTTTCATATCCTAAAACTTTATCTTTAAGCCTTTTGTTTAACCCCTGTCCTTAGTTTAACTCATTTTTCTTTCTTTACAGGTTGAGATCTACAAAGGCAGCGGTGTCATGGTGGACAAGCTTGCATGGGCTTACGCAGTTAATGCAAATTCATGTACGACATTTGTAAGACAACTGCTTACAGCTGTATTCCCCCCTGAAGTGCTTCTAGTCAGTAATCTTCGGGGAACAAACAAGGGGAAGGGAGAGGCTCGTCTCCCCCTTGAGAAGACCAAAGTTGATGCCATCTACAGTAGGTTTAGTGTTATGAATAGCTGTTATGATACTGATCTCTGCTGTGAATGTCAAGTATAGCCTAATAACTTTTGCATTCTTTGGGTTTGTTTGTTAAAGATGCAACTCTGGAGAGATGGCCAAGTACCCCTCTGTCCCTGATAGGGAGCAGCATCAATGGGAAGATAACAGAGATGCGGAATAAAGTTAAGCAACAGAAATGAGAACATCGAGATGTACGTTTTGTTCTTAATATCACAGTTCAGTTCATAAATGTTACGTGTAGTCATGGATAGTATAAGTTCATTATACCACTTGAAATGGCACTTTATGTCATAAATTGTGGGAATGGCAGAAAGCTGCAATGTATGCCATTTATGTTGAATATATATATATATATATATATATATATATTTTTTTTTTTTCATAATGACATGCCTAACCATGTTTTTGATAGAATCAGTAATACTAGATACAGTTAGAAGTGCAAGGGTACTATTTGTCAGTAAAGGTTTCAAATAAAGTCGGTTAAAATCCCATATGTGTACATATGTATTACTCGTATATCATTTTCTTTTACATATCTTAAGTCTTATGGAAAACATAAAAACTTCATAGTTTCTATATACATTTCATCTGTGTTACATACACAAATCTACCATTAAATGGTTGTTTATCATATAGGAGCAACACACTATTACTTATGAAAAACATATGTCACATATAAGAAGCATGTATTCTATGTAAGAAAAAAATATATAAAAAGCAATGTGTACATATGTACCACATATATTTTTTTTTTTAAATACAAAAAATTATATAAAAACCATATGAGAACTGTGTAATTTTCATATACATTGCATATGTGTTAAAGGCACAAAATCTGGTTGTAGGGGTGTTTTTTTCATATAGGAATAATACTAAGACACTATATACCATATTCTAAAATTTACATCTCTCATGTAGTGAAAGTATATGTCACTATATAAGTTACTTAGTCAGTTCATGTAGATGTGTGCTTTCTTCATACATGAGGGAAATATGAAATGGGCCACTTTTGTGATATGTGCCATATAAGATTTTCATAGCAATATGTGTGTCTGGCAGTAAATGTTTTGTATGAGACTTTTGTATTCATCCTTTTATAAGTTTTATGTATTTCTTTTTACTGCCGCGTTAAAAATACGAAATTATTCAGTTAAAATTATGTTTTCGGACTTAAATTAGTGCTAACTATTAGTGGAAGTAGCTGTGTACATTTTCATAAAAAGAGAGTTCCTTTCTTGTTGTGATTAACTGGATAATCTGCTGAGTGATTACTTATGGAAAATGGTAAATTGTGACATTTGATTATTAAGTCTATATTACGTTTAATTTATGTGATGTTTTACACAGACTGCTGATATCCAAATGTTAAGTTTATTCATATATTGTGCTTAGTTCTTCTGGTATTTGTTATTATATTTCATATGAGATCACACATACATTGTGAGTGTGATTGTGGAGTTCCTATGTTTAATTTTTAAAAGAGCAAGGAAATCTGGATTTATCCTTTATTTACACTGAAAATTGTAGTTTTCTGATCATATTCAGGAACGGTGATAAATTCACAGCTACCCTGTTATTATTAGATTAAAAAAATTGTATTGTTTGACATTCCTAAAACATACAAACTTGGACAAAGTTTGTGTGTTTTCCATTCTTTAAGCAGCGTTTCAGCACCAGCACCGTTTCAAAAGTACCAAATTGGCAATGGTATCAGATAAAACCTAAACGACACCCATCCCTAGCTATTGGATGAGATTTTGTAGATCTCTGGATGTGTAGGAACATGAAAGATTGATGCTTCTGTGGTAAAAAGCATCCCTTTTATTTAAAAGCCTTCTCTACTGCATGGGTCAAGAACACTTGGCAGCAGGGATGAATAGGTTAGGGCTGAGAGATGGCGTGGGTCACATAAGAAAAAAGAGAGATCCTCTCAGACATTTATTGCTCTCTGAGAGTTAAGCCAAACAAAATCTAACGTGCTTAAACCCTGAATCGGCTGTCTCTCTGCTGTGCCCAGGTATGTGAAAACGCTTGTGTGCATCAGCTGTTCTCCTCTCAGACCAACATCTGCTGCATGGTAATTGCTGTCTGGAGGTGGATAATGTTTGCTAAGTGTTTGTGTGTATGTGGAAGAGACTAACCGAGACTGAAAATTCTCTCAGGAACTCAGTGGAAACTAATTTTCCTTACTTTGCAGACGGCACCTGTTCAAAGTATTGATTTTAACATGAAGTGATCAAATGAATTACTAACCCATAATTTGTGCTTTTCTTTGTTCATTGAGCCCAGTTATACAAACAATTGCTAATTACTGACTCTTCACTCATCAAAACTAAAATAAGCAGCCAATTACACACTCACAGACTGGTACTCGGAATATAAAGTGTTGTATAAACTTTAACGAGTTTAACCCGTATATTTATACATACAGCATTCAAAGCCAAACAGAAAAGGTTCATTTTAAGTCTACTTTAAAAAAATCTTCATCGGCACAAAAAGTTTTTATTTGTGCATCAGAAAATAAATAGAAGTGCTGTGAGCTGCTCCGCGTTGTTGCTGTGGCGGACGTACAAACACCAACCTCAATGAAGGTTTTTTCTTTTTTTATGGACCTTATTTTTTAGCAAATATTATGTTCATTTACCCCCCAGACAAGTTTGGAGTTTGACTCCTTTGTGAGATGTTCATATGAAGTTGCGATCAGCGTCTAACCATATAATGGGAGTCAATCAGGGCAGGAGATTTGCCGTCTGTAATAAGACATTATCTGCCTTAAAACCCCTTCATTTACACAGGTTTTGTTATTAAACGTTAACACTACTCTCCTCGGAGTTCAAACTGTCTCAGACGTGCTTAAAAATTTTGGTTCCGGAGTGTTTAAAGGCAATAATACAACTAAACCACCATGCGATTACAATGACGTCACTGCTGTGCTCCATCCCAGCTGTAGTCTGAGCAGGACTTTCTGTGATCTACGGCGGTTGGTTAAACAGAACTACTGCAGACATCAACATGGTTTATGTTTGCTTGCTTCCTAATTACACAAACACAATGACCAGATGGACTAAGCTCAGCTTCCAAAGGTTTCCTTCTGTAAGCTTTGCAGACTACAGCTGTAATGGCGGACAGCTGTGATCAGGGGCGGTGTGTATCGCCTTCCTCGAGTCACACAAAAAAAGTCTTATTTTGCCGGTCCAAATCTGAATATTATTGTCCAATCAACCGCCTGAATGTCTCTTTCCAACCTAAAACCCCGCCCCCTGGGGGCGATCTCAGTCAGAATGAAAATCACCCCCAGCGCTTTCATAGACTTACACTGTGAGATTCTTTTTTTCAAATTTTGGACCCTATATTGTATTTTAATGGGCTCCAGGAAGGGCTCGCCCCAACCTGATTTAATAATACGCTCTGAGGCGTGTGCGGAGACGTACAGCCATAGACATACACGTCTATGCGTACAGCATGCACAAACCACAGCTTAGTCGGAGAGGAACAAAAAGAGACATAAAATGCAGAAATAAAAAAATAACAATTTGGTTATATTAATCTAAACAAAAAAACAGGAAAAGCTTGAGGTAAAATAGCTCTGATCTGATTATCAACTAAATATGATATCAATCAGGATTATAACGAGAGTAGAAAGCGGCATATTTATATTGAATTATGCACGTTGGGTCACTGTATAGCTTGAGTACATTTCGTAGTAAGGTATCGCTGCGTTAAAAATGTGCATTATTCAGTTAAATTGATGTATTTGGACTTAAATTAGTGCTAATTATTAGCAGAAGTAGCTGTGTAGACAGCGCTACTTCACAATAAGAGCATGTATTCCTACTGTTTAGATTAATGAATTTATAGTTTATCTGCTGAGTGTTTACATTTTGGAAAAAGGTAAATTGTGACATTTGATTACTAAATGTATATTAAATTTGATTTATTTAATATTTAACAGCTGCTGATATCCAAATATTAAGTTTATTCATATATTTTGGTTATTTCTACCTTGCATTAGTTCTTATTTTTCATATGAGATCACACATATCATCTCCCTCCTCACATTTCTATCACCCAAACCTGTATCAGCAGCTGTGTGGAAATAATAAAGAACAGCAGAAATATAACAGCCTTTTCTCCACCATATCTTCTCATACTCTGAATGGCTTTAAGTGGAGCTCTGGCAGGTTCTCCCAGTATGAACAGAGTGATCCCAGTCTGAACCAGAACCTCTATAGACAGCTCAGTGTTTCCTCCTCTACAGTAGCAGTCTGTTCTAGAGAAACTGATGAAGCCTCTGACTGAAATCATTCTGTTGTTGTAGGATAGTCCTATTAAGAGGAAGATCAGGGTTGTTCAACATTAATAAGAAACAGATTTACATACAGAAAATGTTAGCTTGAGTTAGCACCTGGCTAAAAGATCAATAGTTTACAATGATCATGTGTGAATGTGATTGTGGGGTTAAAACTATCTACTAATTTCTCCTTTATTTCATGAAAAAAGAGCTACGGCATCTGGATTTGTCCCTCTACACTGAAAATTGTTGTATTTTTAGTCATATTTAGGAATGTTAATTAGTCAGGATTAATTCACAGCTACCCTGTAATTAATTAGGTACAAAAAATCTCACCATCATAGTCATAGCGCCCCATGGAGAAAATTCCACCAGCCATAAATTCCAGGTTACTATAAATTAGAATGGGCTGCATTTAAAGCCTGTAAAACCACCAAATGCTAATACCTTAGCCCCTCTTAGACATTCTGAACTCATAGGGGAATATCTCTAAGTCCTCATAACAAAACATGATTAAAAGAAGGAGTTTAGGAGGCAGATATTGCCTTATTATAGGTGGCAAATCTCCCATTCGCCCAGATTGACTCCCATTATATGAATATATACGCTGATCGCAACTCGACATAAACTTCTCCCAAAGGACTCCAACTGGCATGTGAGTGAATGAACTTATTATTTGCTAAAGATAAGGTCCAGTTTAAAAAGAAAATAACTTTCCCTTCATGGTGGAAGCAAAGAATATGATGTGCCACAGGTGGGGGTGGGTGTACGCTTCCAGTGGGTCGATCCAAAACTTGGCCCAGTTCAACATTTAGATCTAATAGGACGGCTTTAGGGAATCTACATCAGCTGATCAGCCAGTTATCATCATAGCCCAAAACATCTCTAAAACTCCCCCATCCAGATGCTGCCAGTGGCTGATCTTTCACATCCAATGTGCAGCATAATACAGGAGAATCAAAGCTGAATTTGTATTTCTACGCACCTATTGCTACACACCTCATCACAATTAATGCACCAAGGAATGCAACTGTGATATGATTCTTAAATGCAACTGATTTCATCCCGATTCTCATTTTCATTCTCAGGCTGTCGGTTGTGTGTTTGTGTGCGTGATAGTCATCTGTTTTCCATCTCACCGCGTTCCCTGCAGTGCGCAGCAGCAGGTCTCTTAGTGTGCTTAAAGTTTGGCTCTTTTGAATCACGTTTCTTTCTATAAATCACAAAGTTTGCATTTTGTGTGTAAGCAAGCTTTATAATTGGGGCCACTGATCTCTTCTGGATGAAGCCTAGCTCAGAGCACCAACATATGTCCTCTGGTTGGATCGTTTGGATTCTGTAACTCAGCTTTGGGCCTGAAGGAATATCTGATTACACATGTCGTCGCTGGTGCTGATGGACCCAAACAATGAGACAAACATCTGAGAAGGATGAAGAAAGAAACAGAAAACCAAGCGAGTATTTTCTCCATCTGGAAACATAAATGTCAAGTTTAACCCCCTCCCACTCTTCTCTCTGTTCTAGTCTCCTCTGCTGCATCCATCTTTCCCTTTTCATCCCCTTTTCTCTCCATTTGTGCTGTCAGCAGTAAGCAGCATGCAACCCAAACCCAGCGTATCAGCGCTGATGCCTGCAGGGAGAGAAGCAGGAGGGCAGAGAAAAGAGGGAATGAAATGAGAGATGGAGGTTGTCATGAAAGAAAAACAGGTTGGTGAAAAGTGAGAGGCAGAGGGACAAAGGATGCTGTGAAGTTTTCCTCAGAAAACTCTCTGGAGAGCAAAGTTTAGCAGAATTACCTGCAAGCAAAAAGGCAAGATTCATTTGCAAAGACAGAAATACAAAATAAGCAGTTTATTTTTTATTTTTTGTACTGATCTCTCTCTGCAGACACATGACCTTATTAAATAACCTATATTGATTTTTCAGTTGAGAAATGTTACAGGGATGCACCGATTCGATATCGGGCTGATGCCATATGAACCTATGCTTAAAATGAGGAAACTCTGCAATAATTTCACAGAAAATGTTGACTTTTCCTTCTAATTTACGATTTGTGATGATATTTATTACTATTTAAAGCTTTGTCTAATTCTCCATCATTTGTTGTGACAGAAGCAGTTTTTATTCCTAAGAGTGAGGAAGGGAGTGTGGGCACAATGTTTGTTTCATCTAAAATAAAAAATGAAAATAAATAAGTTTTCTGTAGTCGAACGATGTTGACGGACAGTGATGCCTGCTACTTAAAAAAATAACAGACATTTAAATCAACAAATGTTCATATTCATTGCTACAGACCTGAAACCAGATTGAATTTTTTGGAACCTGCTGAGTTGTTAAAGGGAAAGTTCAGTATTTTACACTTAAAGCCCTGTTTTTTGAGTCTGAGTCCAGAAGGTTCTGGCTGCAGAATAGAACGTTTAAAACCAACGTGAGCCAGGACAAAACACCACCGTCTGAGGTGTAGATGGAGACGTAAGAGAACACAACTCACAAGTCAGGCATCTGGAAGGCAGACGTAGACGGGGCTTTCTAGGTACAGGCGGTCACCATGACAACTTCACAGGAAGACAGGTTTTTAAGTTGGTATAAAAGGAAGGTTGTATAATCATATAGACGAGGGATGCCCAAAGTGTGGGCCCCTAAATCATTCAGTCTGGCCCTTCATGGGTGGTTGACCAGGTTGTTACGTTACTGTCCACATTGTTCAATCAGTCAGCTAACAGTGCAATACCATTACTCTTCCACTGTTTGTGGTTAATGGAGCCTAAGGAGTAGTTATTGGCCTGCATATAGTCCTCATGCATTTTGCTTACATTATAATTGATATATCACAAATTATGTTTTAAACTTCAATCACAAGGAAGTACAAGGGTTGTGTAGAGTTTGATCTGTGCACAAATTTAAATCTTCATAAGATCACAGATAGTCATATTTGACTTGGATCAAACTGCTTCCAAGTTAGCAGGTTACCACACTTGCTGCTAGCTTAGCCAGCTATATCGCCATGGAGCCGCGGCGTCAGTGGGACGCAGATAAAAGACATCTAAAAAATACTCGGAGGAAGAATATTTTTTCCCCGACATCAATGATAAATCAGATAAGTTTTATAAGGATAAATATGACTTATTTGTCATTTTGAAAGGAATCTTAAACAACTGTGTAGTTAATAAAAGTACTTCACTATTCTTTACCATTTATGTTTCAAGGAAAACATTACATTTGGCCTACACTGAAGGAAAACGTTTGGGCTGCCCTAATTTAGACACAAATGATTAGGTAGAGTTGCCATAGAGAACCCAGAATAATTCAGGTTGTGCTCCCTCTCAGTACTGTATATTAACAAAGCAAATAGCTGTAATGACATGGAGCGCAAACTTCAGACTGAGAAAGGGAGGGAAATGTTCTGACGTATTATATCTGTAAACCAATCAGAGATGTGGATGTGTTGATGCGTTGCATAATTTATTTTTTTATCTGACTCTATCTAACTACAAAGGCTTAAAAAGAAATTAAAAGTGTCTTTATGATTATCACAAAACTTTTTTTTTTATGGAAGGTTGATATTTGTAGAAAAAAAGGACAAAGTATCCAAACTTTAAGAAAACTACATCTAAAATAATATTACTGGTACCTTTAGTGTCATTATTGTTGAGAAAATTGGCTGTCCTTTTTCTTTAGAAATCCTGGAAAAAAACAGCTAAACCTGCGTTAGCTATGTATAGCTACCTATATTAGATGGTTAATTTTCATTTTTAGCCAAAGTTATTAAAAGTCTAAATAACCACTTGTGCTGCCGGCGTTATAGATATTCAGATATTAAATATGAGACATTAATATACATTAAACTTGATGATAGTTGCTGTGACAGTAAAATAGTTGTTATGGAGAATATGATGCTGTTTTTATATGCATATAGTCTAATGGTGATTTCCACACATCTGTTTTTCCGTTTTTTTCCTCACATGTGAGTACCAACACTAATTACAGCCCTCCTGAAATGAACTGTGCTCCTGGTTTACATTTACTGTGCTCTTTAATAATTTGTTAAAATGTTAATAAGGTAATTGAGTTGTGGATCTGTCCAGGGGTGCAGCTGAGGAGCAAGAATAATTACAGCCCCAGACTACAGCACTCGCTGGAGGAGCTTTCTTAGTTTTCCTTTAACATTTTTATTCTTTAAATAATTCATATGAAAATGTCAACCCTTTAGAAGGTCTAATGTAGATTTACTATTTAATATGTAATATTGTATTCAGGTTCTGTGCAGAAATTTCTACAATAAATAATCTGAATATAAAATGTTTATATCTGTAACCCATAACCTGTCTTTACTCACATCAAGCCTTGCTGTTACATTGTTTTCTGTTGTTTTGAATTATAATATTAAAGTGTTTGATAATTAGGTGGCTGATAAATGAGCTGCGCTGTTATTTGTGCCTATTGTACACCTCCGTTAAAACGAGGTGAAGTGTTGCGCCCATTTATCACCGCTATCATGGTGGAACACTCCTGGTGTAGCGTCGGCGTCTGTGTCCCATCTACACAGCTTTTGTATGATCTCTGGATATTTGGGATTGATACGGCTACTCCTGTAAAACGAATACATAAAAACAATCAACATTTATTTTAAAAAAAATATTTGGGTACTTGACATAGTTCCTGTTTTCATAATATTTTATGAAGCCTGAAGAGTTTATCGCAGGAATTTCAGTACATCTTTATTTAGGCATTAACAAGCTGATTGATAATAGTGTTGATAAGGTCAAAAATGTATTATAATTATGAAGTAAATCAGATCTAGTGGCCGATGATTCCAGAGCTGAGGTGTGGTCACAGAAACAGCCCAGAAACACCAACGGTTGGAAAGTCAGGATTGGCTGACCGACCTGGAGGTTCTGGTGCAAAAACTAAAGCTCAATAACCTCGGATAGATCAGTGAGGCTGAAATACTTTATGATAAAGTTCAAAAGTAGAGTTTTAACGGTGAGTTGATTGTTTCCAGGTTTGGTTGCGTGTGTTTGAAAAAAATAAAACACTTTATGGGTTTTGGGACAGATACTGCTTCTAATTCTAACTTCTATTAAAGGCATGACAAAGTCCAGTCCTCTAAACTTATAGAAAAACATCTTAACAACATTTTTAAAGGATTTAATAACGCAGGTACAGTGTGCAGACAGATGTTGCATCCCTTGAATGTCCCAATCCTTCTATCCCAAACCATTTTATAGCATCCTGTTCACCTTTGTTGATCAAGGCCAGAACAGCCGGTAGATATCTGCTGCTCTGACGTCTGTCCTCCTGTGATCAGAGTCTTATCTGTCTCTGGAAACATCATGCGAGAACAGCAAGATTCTTCTTATTAACTTTACCAACTGTCCTGGGTGTTATTCCTAAGCAGTAATGTTAACATGTTAATTAGTAGCGTGTTACTCCTAATGTGACCAATTTCCAGCAACGACTAATCTAACACATTACTAATATTACCAGTAATTTAACTGAAAGTTGTCCAAGCGCCTGTGCCTTTCCATTTCTGTATTTTCTTCAGCAGAAAGCTATATTTGGTACACGGGGTCAACGGCGGCAAAAGCATTAGGAAAACCAGCAACAATAGCAGTAAATATGGTCTACAAACCTTCTACGACACGACTACCGTCTTCTTCACACTAATCTGACAATTAAGCAGCTGATTAGCTATTCTACAGTCGCCATGTTTGATTTGTTTCTACCCTACAAATCCGACACTATCCGGTCTCAGATCTGTACTCTGCCCCCTAGTGGAACTCTCCGTGATCAAGACGCAGCCTCTTGCTGGTGTCAACGCGAGGTTAAAAAGCAACATGAAGAAATTGCTGCGGCACTTTGTGCAAAAGTATGACAAACACTTATATATATATAAACAGATTAATATATATGTACATGAATGCAGGTGATGATCAGTGCAAAGAAGAACAGGTGCAGAGAGCACGACACAATGGAATGTGATCGAATCAGAGCATGTTGTTTTAATATAGAGGCAGTGTTAGCAGCAGCTGCTGAATGTACCTAATAAAATAAGTTGTAATCTAACTTAGTTACTTTTAAAATAATCGGTGACACTGCTGCAGAGGTAGCAATTTTAGAAATATCTATCATTTGTATCAAATATCTTTGGTATTTAAGAAAACCCCACAGATAAAACCAGACAGACATAATTTATCAGTTAGGATATCTGCCAGCATGTTCCATTTAGCTAGCAGCTTCCATGTCCTGCTTCGATCAGCAATCCCCTGAAACCCATGCCATGACGGGGAAGAATTAACACACCAGATCGAAACCTCCCCTGTGAAATCGAGTCTTTTGTGGCGAGTCTTTTGGTATTGTGTTTCAGATCCATGCAGGGAGAGATGGCACACAAACCGAGGCATGCAGCAGTGAGACAAAGCCAGCAGAAACAGGGATAAAAGAGCCACGACTGGCATGAAGACCGGCATGGAATCGCACTGAAAGAAGAAATAAAGAGGACAGATTAAAGCTGGTTGTGTGATGGCTGCCATGACCATTCTACCAGTTCCTTTGGGAAATATTTCAGTCAATGCTAGACACAAGCCTTTCTACATGGCCAGGCCCTTTACAAATATAGTTAATGTGTTATCTATATATTTTTTAAATCAGACCATGTGTTTTTCTGGATTTTTCCCCATTTTGTCTCTAATAGTTCTCGTATGATTAAAATCTTTTTAACAGGGAGAACAAGCATAATTGGTGGCTGAATAAATACAGTTTTGCCCCACTCTACCTAGGAGTGCTGAAACTTCTGTTGTAACACAGTTTTTATCCATTTTAATTTGCTGCTTCTTTAGGGATGCACAGATACCCACACTGGAATCGGGGCCGATACCATTCTAATGCACTCATATCTGTAGTGGTTAGTTAACCAATCCGACAAACCGACACTTAAAATGTAAGCACTGTACAATAATTTCACAGAAAAACATTTTTGCTTGATTTTTTTGTATGGTAGACATATCAGTATTGTTTCTCGGTATTATTAGGTATTAAAATCCCAAGTATCAGTAATATATCGGTTTGAAAGATGTGGTATCGTTGCATCCCTACTTTTATTCCAGTCTTATTGTTGCTACAAGAAGTAATTATATCATGCAAACTTTATATTTGTCACTTTTTATTTTTTATTCAAATGTCTTTAGGCTTTTTGTCTGGCAACAAATTTTCTTACAGCCAAGTATATTTTTTTGTCTTGTTTTGTGAAGCACAATGGTCACTTTTTGGCTGTAATAATATAATAAAACCATATTTTCGTGCTTCCACCTCACCCACAAGCACCTTGATTGCAATGCTACAAATCAGCTGCTTTGAGTTTTACAGAATATTCATTAGGTACTTTAATGGCTGTGCAGGCGGCAGCATAGGATCCAAAATTGTGTTGTGTTCATCTTGGCATACTCAAGTTTATATAGACTGGAAAATATATTTGCGTAGAAAAACGTTTATTTCTTTTATTCGTCAAAAACAATATTCACAAAGTTAGGATTTTGCACTAAATGTTCTTTTGTTAACAAAATAAATACAAAAAAAAAGGTTTTTGGCTCTTTTACTGAAAATTTTGCAAATGTTTAGTTTTTTTTAAGTTCTGAAATGCAGCAGGGCTAAAGTAAAAAGTAAATAATCTGACATAAACCCGTCAGTTATGGTTTCCATAAATCATCGGTGATGATGCAGGCTGTTTGAATCTATACAAGCAAAGACCGAATATTCTACACTTCCACCTGATAACATGACGTCAAAAAACCTCATGGAAGAACGTTATTGAAAAGGAAGACACTGGGGTTTAAGTGACGTACAGGTCATGGTTGACCTCACCAGCTACATTCCCAGCTCCAGCTGCTGAGGAGTGGCTTTCATATCAACCACAATTATGAGAGGAAAGATGAAAGTCATTGTGAGGATATGCCATTCCCATGGCAACAAAGTGAAAACTTTTTGCTTATTATTCTTCAAGCTAAGCTACTCTGCAAATGCAGATGTTTTGGGAAAAACTTGCTATAGAGAACCAGTCTGGGGTTTAATCTTGTTATATTTTTGTTACCATCTGTTGGTTATAACAAACTTTGTTTTTAATCAATTCATAGAATATGCCTTACCCTGACTTAACAAGGAGAGCCACTCAGACTCAGTGTGTGTGTGTGTGTAAAACTCTGTGGTTGAAAGGAGAGGCTCACCTTGCCCCTATTTTTTTCAGCCTGTGCAGCAGCCATGGAGAATCCGATTGGCAGAGACTAAAAGCAGCTCATTTAGAGCCACCTTTGGTTTTGTGTATCTGTGTGTGTGTGTGTGTGTGTTCCTGTCTAGCATCCAGACAGAGGACCATTTTTTCACCGTTTCAGGTGTTTCACCTGTAAAGTGAGGACATTTCGCCTGGTCCTCAGTTTCGGACAAAGGGACTGAGCTTTACTTGTTGGATTTAAAAGTATGGTGTGAATTTAGTTGAGGTTAGGGGTATGAAATGTGTCTGGGTTAGGCATAATACAGTCACTAAAACAAAAGGGAGTCAATGAAGAGCCTCACTACTACTAGCAAGACAAAATGTGTGCTTGTTGGAGCTCAAGCTTTGATTCTGGACTTCTCCAGATGGTAAAACACCCCCTGTGATTTTGGACTTTTCAAAGAGGAGCTGCCTACTATGCAGCCGTCACACACTCTCACACTAAATAAGAGTCATTTACCTCAGTACTGTTTCCCTCTCTCTTTCACACACACACACACACACCTCCTACTTCCTCTGATGTTGTCACCATGCACAGCTACACACACATATAATCAAACCAGAAGCATTAAGCTGTGAACTGTGCGATGCTCTGCTGTTTAATGACCTGTTTGAACGTTGAAGGCTCTGATCATTCTAGGAGGACTGGAATGGAAAGATGAGGATGGATGGTAAAAATTAGGATGAGAAACTAAAGTATTTTATCTGCTGATATCCATACTACTCTGTTAGCTTACTGTACCACTATGTTCACTGGTTTTCAGGGCCAGAGTGGGCCTGCTTTATATTACAACCTATTTTTATTAAAATAAGGGATGCACCAATACTGATACTGAATCAGTTATGGAGGATCATAATTAAAAATAAAAGCAGAAATAGATATATTCTGTTTTTCCTTTTCTTTATACGTGCATTTTTTGCGAATAAATGTAGATGTTTTGTTTTTTCCTTTTCCATATTACGTGCATTTTCATCAAGAAAAATATATATTTTGTTTTCCTTACTGTCTTCCAAAAATTATGCAACTACATGGAGCTACTTAAACATTTTCCCTTACGACTCTGCTTGTCACTGCAATATTAGACCGGCTCACCAGGAAATGTCCCGGTGCTCCTGACTGCTGGTTTTGTTATAACACGTTCATTAAACAGTAAATGTAAACTCTGGAGCAACAGTGTGGTTTCTCTTCCTGGCCGTAGAGAACTGGACCAGCTCTACACCGTCAGCGAGATCCTGGACGGTTGGTTTTTGTCCCGATATGCGCTGTTAGCGGTCAGAGCTTGGTCCAGACTGCCATCAGACTTGTTTCCGATGAGAGTTGGACCTTGGTTCGTTGGTACGGTTGACCTTTATGGATAGATTAGACAGAGAGATCTGTTTAGTAGGGGCTCTGCTTTTTGCAGATGATGTGGTTCTGTTGCCTACATCAGACTGATCTCAAACTTTCACTCCTGTAGTTTGAAGCAGAGTGAGAAGCGGCCGACAGTCAGAAAGTTTAGCACGCATTTTAGATGCGTCCTGTTTTTAACCTGTTTAAATGAGTTGATTTTCTTTTCTCATTGAACTTTAGGAATGATATATAAAGAAGAAAGATGGGTGGATTCATTTAGTTCCATTTTTTGTAAGAACTAAAGTAGTCAAAAAATGTTTCACTATGGATTCTGCATCTCAATAAACAGCCTGTACACTGCTGTAGTCTCATTTTACAGTTTTACATTACGTTTTACAATACTGATACATACCTTACGATCTGGGTATCGATTCAAATTTAAAGAATCAATTCGATTGAAATTCTCAAGAGATGTAATCGATTATCATGATCTGATTCAATTTGTTCCAATTCCGTATTGATATGGATCAGTGATATTAAGAAAACATTTTTAGGGCTGCTATCTTAATTATTTGGCTCTAATTCATTGATGCAACACTTGGTGAAAAACAGTTTACCAGGAAAAACAAACCCTGTATTAACGTTTTTAGAACTGAGCCTTAAATTGGCTGTATTGACTTTAAATTCCTATTTTAGCTGTAAAAAAGGCAAAATATGTTAAACAAGGCAAGGCAATTTTATTTATATAGCACACTTTCAACACAAGGCAATTCAAGGTGCCTTACATGATTCAGTGATAATGAAACTACATGATTACAAACAAAACATATAAGTTTAACTGTAATCAATCAGTAACAATTGAACTAATCTTTGGACTTTTGAACTGATTCAATTTGAGTCTTAGAATTTTTATAAGAATCGATTCGGATTTGATTTTTCACCACATTGCTATGTATAAATCAGCTGTATTTAGTATGATATAAAGTATATATATTTCTTGTCTTAATGCCCCTTCATCATCTCCCCTTCATTTCCTCTCTCGATCTATTATCATCTGTCATCTATTGGTATTTATCTCCTTTCGATAGCACCATTTTTGGTCCTATATCTTCTCAAATTCAATCGTTCTCGTGTTCTCCTCTGTTCGCAGCTCATACCGCTCCCCCACATTCTCATCTGTTATGCCACTATCTACCTCTCCAGCACTCATCTACCATCACTTTTACTATTCGAAACCTTTTCACCTTGTCTACTGATTTAATCATCCCTCCATCCATCCACCATTCCTCCCTTCTCTCTGTCTCCCTTTTTTTTCTTGATTTCTTTTTAGCTTGGTAAATATGGTAATAAAGGTTGTTTATTGATTATGTTCTCAGCACAAAAATATGATTTAATCATTCATATTCATAAATAATTGTTTCTTTGTTGTAATTCTACAGCTAATTATTAAAATCAATATTATTTCAACTGGTCCATTGAGGAGCTCCTTGTTTGGGGATATCATTAGGAATGTAAGCAATTATTATCCTTTATGAAGACATCCCACAGTAAATTCCGACTTATTTTTATAATAACTGCAGGTTTTTCCTATAAAATCAATCAATCCTGGACGTGCATGGAAACTCCCAACCACAAATTCATCTTTTTGTCACCTCTTTTGATCATTTTTCAAACCTAACATATAGAATGCTTCCAGTAAATCTGCGGGGCATGTTTAATGACTTACTACTGATTTTCTATTCGAGTTTCAGACAAAAACTTTCAAAGCAGAAGTAAGTAAAAGAAGCTTGAAGCTTCTAATTAGTCATCCAGAAAGCCAACAGCAAACCTGAACGTGAGAAGCAATTAGGTGCTGATTATTTTATAGGAATAATTAGTCAAGACTCAGCTCTTTGCATCGTCAGGTAATCTGTATCAAATAAGATCACATGAAATTGGGTAAAAATGTCTCTTGTTTGCTAAAAAACACCTTAATTATCTAAGAATATGTTTCCTTGTAAGCAAGAAATTATTTTTTAAACTGGAGAAGTTGCTAATTCAGACAGTCGATTGAGAAGACTTCAGAAGTCAGGGCAAGGCTTGAATAAGTCCAACTGGTAGGTAAGGAGAAGTTTGAATCCATAAGAAGAAACCATGTACCAACATTTCTGCAAATAGGACAGAAGGATGGAAATACATCACATTTCTGATTTTAAAAGTATTTTTATAATGTGTAGCTCTCAGTAACTCAGAACATCAGAGAAAAGTTGTTTTCTCACAATAACTTAATTCAAAAGTTAAATTCATTCATCTAAACGAGCCAGTATCTTAGAAAAGAAGATATGAAACTTGTAAAAAAGATTTTTAACTGAGAAATGTGATGTAATGAAAATAATCCAGTAAAATCTGGACGCTGTGGATCAGTGCCTTGGCTGCTATATGATTGGCTGCTGCTGATGCAGACGGCTCCTTCCTTAGCCTGACCCATCTCTACTCCGCCCAATGTCCTTCACAACTGATTTAACTGTGTGTGCATGAGAGTTGGGATCATTTTCGGCAGGGAGGGAAAGGATTGTGGCTAATGTGGGGTCATTTTAATCTGTAAAGCACTTTGAGATACATTTTTGCATGAAAAGCGCTTTATAAATAAAGTTTGATTTTATTTGATTTGATAAACGGTCCCTGACCACAAGAAAGCTAAGCCTCAAAATGCTTCACAGATTACTACAACCAGGCATAGTGGAAGGATAAGGTGTTCAATAATACTGGTTTTCATTCTTACAAAAATGTTGCGCTAGACGTGATTTTTGTTTCTTACTTTGACCAACAGGGTAAAACAATTATTTCATAATCTATTTCCCCCCATCAATCTTTAATTCCCATGGGGGGCAGCAGGTTAATACCTATTCAATAGTATGTAGGTTTTTTATTTTACATAAAATTCTATCCAAAAAAGCTGATGATATTTTTTTGGAGGCTGATTCTGCGCTCTGGAGACTGGAATTAAGCGTCACTTTAGCCATTTTTTTAAATGAGGAAACATTTTACCAACTGAGTCTCTGAACGAACCGTTTCCTGACTCGTAGACTGTTGGAGAAAAGCCATCGGCAGGAGAGCAGCAGCGGGTGCCGGTGTTTGCTGCACAATGTAGTGCGCCTAACCAGTCGCACCAGTCAAAGTCGTTTTTTCCACAGCCTCAGTAACTTCTCAATGTGCAGTCAGCTCCTGGTCAGCGAGATGCATTGGATATAGTGTCTGGGAACTTTTTCTTTAATTGATTCTGTTACCTGGAATCTATTTGTAAAGTTCAAAATATCTGCGCATTTGCACCAAGTGGTCAGAGGTGGGCTAATAATCTGTAAAACTGACGGACAGCCTTCAGATTGATCTGATAGCATTCTAAAAAATTTAAAAAAGGTCAAATACGCAAAAATATTCAGTTAAAGCGACCCCGAGTACAGGATATGACAATACTAAATGCTGAATAGAAGGTTGCAGGATTTTTCCCTGTTTCTCTGTTTGATGAAGATGTTTCCCTTGTGATTCAAAAGGCTTTTTCCAGTTCTATTGGAGTTGGATTGGAGGTAACAGGATATAAATTTGTAAATTAAGGTCACTAAAGAGGCCCTCTATTCAGCGCAGTATTTGTGTCAGTTGGTTGCGGATTCAAAAATGTCCCTATGATGCCATGTGAGTTGTTCGATCACATGTCCCAAGGTGTTATTGGTTGTAAAACCACCTAAAGTAGAGAAGTCAGGGCTGCAGAGTCAGTGTTAGAAAGATCAAACCTGGGGCCACACCTTCTGTTTAGTGTTGGGTTATCATATTTGACCCAAATCTCCTCTTACACTGTTTGAGTTTTTTCCTCTATGTAGAGCCCTGAAGATTCCCGATTCCCGGCTGATGAACACCCAGTCTGTCTGACAGTGTTATTGACTTACTGGAGAGGATGATTTCCTCCATGTCATGCCACAGTCACGCAATAACACCTGCAATGGACATACTGTTCACTAGAACTACATATCTGTATCAAAAATACTTTTTTTTTTTTAGCTCAATTTTGTGAGAAAATGAATGTTGGGTTTTCATTAGCCAGAAACATCAAAATTAATAGAATTGAACATTAAGAATGTAACACAATGTACCAAATTGACCTAGAAATAAATGTAACCTTTTTAATTCAATTACTGAAACAAACCAACTTTTAGATGATAATCTGATCTAATTTATTGCGAGGCAGTTCAACTCCTTTTCCCTAAATTCTGTCCCGATGTTTCTGTTGCGTTTCATCCCTCAGATCGGATGCCATCTTTACTTTCCAAACCGAGTCATTCATTCTGATAAACATACGTAATATACATAATATTTATGAGTGCATGATGATTCAGAATCACTGAGCTAAATTTAAATCTGGACGGGATACGTGAAGGGGCCAGGATCTGTTGAGGATGATTCTTCAGATGACTCACAGTGAATTTAGCTGCTTTTTTTTCACAGGGGAGTTTGCTTTTATTCAGTTATGCTAATTTTTGTGTTTGTGAACGGGCTTACATGTAGTAGATGGGTAGCACCTGTACAAGAAAGGGGAAATGACCTACAGTGTTCAGATGTGTGAATCAGTACTGAACTAGTGGTTACTCACACTGATTTCTATTACTTTGTTAATTAGAAAAGAAACAAACATGAAATCTAGTCACTTGATGCTTAAGAATGATTATTCAGATTATCTTTAGTTGATTATCTTCATCTCTGAAAAGGAGGCCTTATGGCTTTAACAAAAAACGTTTAAACTCCTAAATGCTCGTCTTAACTTGGAGAGAGAATCTGGCAGATAAAATAGAGGAATTTTGGTTAGACAGCCAGTGAACCACTGGGTTTCTATCTCCCGTCTTTGCACTGACTCGTCACTAGTGATGGGTACTGATATCCGGTGCCATAATGGTAACGCTTCTGACATTAACGGTAGTAACCAGACCGAAAAGCCGCACACTTTTCAATGCTTTATTTCCGGAGATGTCAAACACTATGGATTCTCATCATGCCATCAACCGAAAGCGATTCCCTATATCACCAGAAAAGGTAAGCATGGCTTTCTAACTATTAAAAGTTAGGTCTGTCAAAATTAACACATTAACGCCGGTCGTTAATTCCTAGAATTAATAAAAGAGAATTTTATCGCAATAAACGTATACGCACCGCCCTGTTTTTCAGTTTTTCCCCACTAACTAGGGATTGCAATTTTCCTTACCGTTCACTTTGGATGTCAGCTCGCTGTGTGCAGTGTAGAGTATAAATTCTCTGCATTTATGTTGATTTATGCTTGTGGGCTCACTGCATAGCTTCAGTATAATTCATAGTAAGTTACCGCTGCGATAAAAAAGCGCTTTATTCAGTTAAAGTGAATTTTTGGGGGTTTTGAATTAGTGAAAATGTATTAGCGGACGTATCTGTGTACATCTTCACAATAATCTGCTGAGTGTTTACTTATGGGAAAATGGAAAATTGTGACATTTGGTTTATGTGATGTTTAACACAGACTGATGATATCCAAATGTTAAGTTTAGACATGTATTTTGGTTAATTCTACCTGTATTTTTTATCATTTTTCATATACGACCACACTTACATTGTGAATGAGATTGTTGGGTTCAAAACAAAAAGTCAGCTGATTTTTCCTATATTTAATCTTAAAAGAGAGCAACGGCATCTGGATTTATCCTTTATTTACACAGAAAACTGTTTTTTTTTCTTCATATTTAGGAATGGTAAATAAATCACAGCTACCCTGTAATTAATTAGCTAAAATTTTTTAATCGTTTGATAGCCCTACTAAAAAGAATTTGTTTTTGACGAAGTTTGAATGTTTTCCAATCTTTAAGCACCGGCACGGTTTCAAAAATACTCGGTTAAAACGTAAATGATACCCATCCCTGCGGCAGAGTTGGTTCAAACCGGGACCAAAATTGGGACATTGTTGTTTTAAGCTGGTGCAGCTGACTTTCACAGTACTCTTTCTCAAACGAACCAAAGCCTTCTTTCCTGTGGTGGCGCTGCGCTAAGCATCGCTCAACACATAGGGTTTTCCTGTTTCTGTGAAATGTAAACTAACACGGAGGACATTAGAGTTGGGCAGTTTTAGGATTTCTCTGTTGTCTTTAAAGGTTTAAAAGTTGCAGCAATGAGCTCAGCATGAGCAGAGAAAGAAGCAGAGTTGTTGTTGCCCTGTTGTTTCTGTTTTGTTTACCCATAATGCCTTGCACTATAGCCTGTTTCCTGCTTTTAAAGCGTCCCTCAGCCCACTTAGCATTCATAAAAGGCAATAGAATTTCTCCCAAGTAGACTCTAACCAAGCTGAGACTTCAGTTTTTAGGTGGATAAGAGTTAACATCCGCATCACAGTTTGATTGCATGTTCAAACCTCCCCAAACAAACCGGACTGTCTGGGAAAACGAAATAGAGTTCGATTAAAGCGGACTGAACAGAGTTGATCACAGGAGTGGTGCGTTTTTGGAACATGTTCTAATACCAAGGCTAAAGGAACAAATCATTTTTCTTTCTGATTGACTTTTTCATGGTAAGAGGATTAAGATAGTTTTTATCATCTCTCTGGTTGAAGCAAAGTTCTACTCAAGGTCTACTAGAGAACTGGTACGACATAAAGTTTAGGACCTAGACCAGTATCTTAAAAGGGCGTTAATTACACTTAAATATCTCAGAATTGTTTCAATATTTTATCATTAAAGTTTGATAGAGTTAAATCAGAGTGGGAATAAATATCTTGGGCAAATTCTGCAAGTTTCCCTCTTCTTTGTCATTTTGTTGTTGCTATTTGGGTCTCTGCTGTCTCCATAACATTTCAAACATGAAACATAAAAAACATCCATCTGTTTTTTCTTTCTATTTCTTGCAAATGTTTGCTGTCAGAAGTCTTGTGTCTTATTATTACGTCACATTTAGCAGAAAATGCATGTAATGACCCGCAAACCCCTTCCACCATTTACTGTTTCATAATATTGCAAATGATATAGCATACTAATACGAGGAGGAGGAGGGGGGGGGGTCTACAACCAGTAATTTGCAGGTCATTCTGAAATTATCAAGAATTGAGCTGATGAGATTAAACTGTTTTCTGATGACCATCAGTGATGCCTATGGTTGCCAACTTTCATAAATTAAGATAAAGGACACTTAGGCTACAGGGCGTTATTCACTATGGGCTGAGGAGGGGAGGTGTGGTTCTTTAGCGGTCATCCAGAATGGTCATAAGTTAAACTTAAAATGCTTTATTCACAATAAACGCATTAATGCATCAGTTCTGTAAGTTAGGTTACAAAGAGCTGCAATGTAATGCATCCACATAAAAAATGAAATAAAGTGTACACAACCTTATTTTAACATGAAGTGTGATCAAACACAATGACGATGCTGAGAACAACATGTGGTATGGTTGTTGAGCTTCCAACAATGAATTTTCAATATTTTCTTTCTAAAGTGACTATATGGGGATAATGCAGATGAACGCCAAACACCTTGAAACTTTTTTATCTGCTCATTTAAACACAATAGTAGTAGTGGGATGACAAATAGTTAAATAAATTGGCTTACATGTTTTGTCTGAACAACAATTAAACCACACTAAGAAATTTAATGCAATGTTAACAATGTATTGGTTATTTCTCTAAAATATCAAATTTAAACAGACAGAAACCTATCTGAACATTTTTCTTTTAATCTATTTATTAGCATAAAAATTAATCAGTTACCATTATTTGTTCTTTAAGTCGTCATTTCTATTGATTGACTAATAGACTATGTCTAAGCCTACTGGCTTTAAAAAACAACAACAAAATCCTCCACAATTAATGCAACAAAAATAAAATTGCACATGAACGAGACATCTATAAAAAAATGCACATTACATGTAATCTATTCTGAATATTTTAGCCTACATAAGCCTTACAGACGTGTGTTTTCTGCGTTCTTGTGTTCCTGCTGTGCTGTGCAGTGTTTTACAGTTCGCCTTGTGTTCGTCTTTAATGACCGTGTGCAGCCAATGATGGGACTCTTCCCACTCGTCTGTCTGTAAGCGTTTTTGGGACATTTTTAAAAACACTGCGTGGGAAGCGCCAGTGTGTTGTTTGTGTCTACCTGATCAATCCTGAGCGCGCAACCCTCACGAGCCGCAAACACAAACAATTTGTGATCCTTTTAGATCCCACTGTAAGAACAGCTTTGCTGACTGTAGTTGGGTGATTATATATTTTCTTTTTATTTAGGCTATACAGTTAGAATAAAGCAATATGAAGCCTTTATGACAGACACACATAATAGACATTTATGAAAATACGGAACAAATAGTGTTCCTTATTAGTTCAAAACAGGATGCCACATTTATTTGTCAAATAAGGGACGATTCCGTTTTTTAAGGGACGGTTGGCAACCCTAGTGATGCCGGTAACACGTAACTTAGTACAGCGTTGCTCCTAATATGACCACTTTTTTTAATGACTAATCTAACGCGTTACTATTTCCATACAGGTAATTCGATTAAAGTTACTTGTTTAAGCCACTGTGCGTTACTATTTTTGTAATTTTCTTAAGCAAAAATATATATTTGGTACATGGCGGCTAAAGCATTAAGAACGCAAGCAACAATAGCGGTAAATATGGTCTTAGATACCTTCAACAACACGGCTGCCGTCTTTTTCCATCGTAATGTAAAACAGCTGATTATCTCCTTTACGGTCGCCATGTTTGTTTTGGCCTGAGTCTGGCCCTGCATCGGAATACCTCTACTGCACCTACTACGTAGCAGGCGAAAAGCAGAAAGCGAGCGATGTAATAGATCTGAATCTCTAGTATGGATTGGCAAAGTAGGTATAAAGTTCCCAGATGTCTACTACCGCCAAAGTGAAATCCGATGCACACTACGCTATCCCACAATGCAGCGGAAGCCCCAAATCGCAGAAGAGTGACTTTGGCTACAGAGGACGGGACCACAGACGGCGTAACATTAACTAAACATCCCAGTAAAATGGTGGTGCAGTACATCCGATTCCATGCCTACTACTTGCTCATTTGCTACGCAGTATTTAATACATCAACAGGCAAATAGTAGCTTCTACGTAGCATGTAGTAAATACTAAGGATTCGGATGCAGGGTGAGACTTCTTTAATCTTTACTCTGAGTCTGCCCCCTAGTGGAACTCTCTAATAGTATGTACAGTGAATAAGCGAGTATGTCTCAGAGACGCAGCTTGTTGCTTCATATTTGCTGGTGTCAACGTGAGGTTATAAAGCAAGTATATTTCAAGCCTTACTCTTAAAATGCACTTTCAATAAAGTGAGTATTGACAAAATTGCTTATTGTTTCTATGTTGAGGCAGTGGGCTGTGCTACTGGCAGCTGCTGAAAGTATCTAAAAAAAGTAACTTGTCATCTAACTTAGTTACTTTTAAAATAAAGTAATCATTAAAGTAACTAATTTACTTTTGGAAGGAGTAATCATTAGTCAATAATCATACTACTTTTTCAAAGTAACTGGCAACATTGCTGACTATAGACCTGTTATGTTATAACTTGTTTAGAAAGAGGCATAATTTGGCTCCTTTAAGGTCAGTTTTTGTGTATCTGCTTCAATAATTGATTGATATCTATGGAGATGATAAATATAATGTAATGTAATGAAAATGCTGCCGCATGCACAAATGCACCTTGTCAAATTGAATCAAATCATCTGTTGTTGTTCTCTATTAGATCAGCCTAACTATCTGATACGTACTCAGGGTGTGCTAGCTGAAAGAGGATGAGGACGGGACAGGAGTGGGATGACACAGATGAGAAAAGTGATGAGATGGAAATAAATGCTGCAGGTGCATCTGCAGATGGTCACAGCAAAACTCTGCTGACACACACACAGATGTACAGATGCATGTTTGCCCTTTTATTTCACGCTGTGACAGGTTGCACATATTGGGAAACATCAGGGATGTCGATGAGTGTGATGTTTGTTCTGCTTGCTCATATAAACTATTGATGGCTCATTGGGCGTTACAAACTCCTTTCTATTTTTGCGTACGCCCGTCTCTGTGCTGGATGCTCATTTTCAGAACTAAATGACGCTCTGGTATTTTAATAGAAATTGAAAAAGCACTTCAAATGTGTCCACAACATCATTTTCTCACTGAGATGTTGGATCTAATGAAAGTGAGTCAATTAGTTTTTTCTGAAAGTTTGTGTCAAACTCAAGATCCATTCAGCCTAGTTGAAAGTGCATCATTTATAGTTCAGATTTCATTTTCAGTCACGTACTCTCCTTTAGATTCATATTTTCTCAGTTAAAATGTAGTTCAGTTGGTCTCTAAAGGTCATGACCTTCAGTGTAGTGTGCAATAATTTCCACGCGCATGCTTGTTTGTTTTTCCTCTTTTCTTTCTCTTTCTATCACAGACTGCATTAAATTACGTTAAATTATCAGTATTTTAAAAATAGAGTAAAATAGGATGCCTTGTTTTATTCAAGTGTTTTATTGTTATGCTGCGTTCACACACTTAAGTGCAGGTTGGAGATTAAATAGTTTCTAATATGTATATAAAATCTTGTGCAATAATTACCATTTGAAATGTTATTTTAAGTTTCACTGTTCATAACTTCAAATATGTAAATTAAAAAGTTTCTAGTTATCAGATCCTGTGGTTATCAAGAGTCTGTGTGTTCAATAGCTCTGGATTGTGATAATTTTTCTTAAAAATTGTAAATTATTGTGTTTGCTGTACAAACACCAGCCTGTCAGGACAAGGAGCTGACAGGTTTCCAAAGAAAACTAAAACTAAAAAACAAGCAGAATCTTCCATGTCGGGGTGCATTCTATGCAGATGACACTGCCCTGCTTTGGCTATGGAAAACCCTGTAAATTATGGCGATCACTTCCGACCAGATGATTAAAATACCCGCGATGTGACAGAGTTTATGCGGAAGCAAAGATCAGGATTCTAACCAGCCAGCATTGTGCGGCGCTTACAGCTTCATGGACCTCTGTCTGCGGCTGTTTCTAACTGCAGCAGCCGGCTGGGAGATACGACCGCATCGATCAGAAGCTCAGCTCTACGCAGACGGGATCTCTGCTTTGGAATTCTAGTTGTCTTATATCTGGTAATCACCATCTTTGTTAAAAGATTGACATCTAAGATTAGAATCAACGTGCAATGTGGGTTGCAAAAGAAACAATTAAAGCTAACTTGCAGCACTGAGGCTAATAGCGTTAGCATTGGCTAGGATTGGTTTCATTTCGGGGGGGGGGGGGGGGGGGGGGTGGTCGGTTCTTTCCTCCTCATCTCTCTATGTTATCTAGGATATGCAGAAGGTTTATAACCGTATGATTGTGGTCCATCATATTAGGGGTGTGCGATATGACGATTTAAGACCGTGAAGCGATCTACACGTCTGACGATCTGTCATTTGTGAGAGATCGTTTTTATCCAGATTCACAGTTCTGCTGCTGTATTTCTGCCTCTGTGTGTGATGAAAAGCCTCCAAGCTGTAAGCCAATCACCTACCCTCCCTCCCCCATTGTGTGTAAACAAACATGGCGTTGCAGCGACTGAGAGCGTAAATGAGGATTTCGTTCCGAAGAGAAAATCCTCGTTCATTGTATGGAAGTGGTTTGGTTTTTTTACCAGACGACAAAGAGCAAACAAACATCATCAAGGCAAGTGATCGCAACATCATAAACTTGTTAAATCACTTGAAGAGAAAATATTGCAAACCACACAATGGGAGCCAGCTGACAGCTAGAGCTGCTTCTTCTTAGTTCTTCTTCTTAATTCAGCAAACGCTAGAAAAAAATAATTAAAAAACTCAAACTATCCGCGTTACCAGTTGTCCAGATGCCTTTTTTTTTTTTTTTAAACACCGCCATAACACGCATGTACGCTGAATGAACAGAGAGCTGCAGGGAATATTAAGAATATGTTCGGATGGATGGAAGAATAATTAGAACTGCTTACACTACAGTCGGCCTTCTTTATCTTATGTAGCAGCAGCACTTTCTATACCGTTGTGTTTTTACACCACATTGTTATCACTTACGTTTTTATTAGGCAGCTTTATGTGTGCCCGTTTATAACATCAGGATTCTGCAAAAAAAAAAAAAATGAACCAGTTAAAGGTGCATTTACCGTGTTGTATGAGGATTAATTATTGGCGTATTATAGATTGCACAATAGATCTTGCACATATTTGCAGCTGCATTTTAGTCTTTTATTTTAAAAGATTTTATATTTTATTCTATTTGTTCAGTATAATATTTTTAAACTAAAGTAAGTTCATGTTTGCTTTCTGTTTTAGCAGACAAGTCAAGATTAAAACTTTATTTACTACATTTAAATACTTTATGATTTTGATGTATTTTTCAATTAGGTTATTTGAAAAATGAAAAACGCATATAGTTATGTGCTCTCATATCAAGGATCAACGTCATATAATGAACACAAGTATTACAAACTGTTTAGCCGACAGCTATCGTTAGCCTTCAGCAATCTATCTTACCTGACCATGAGAAACTTTGCCATTTCCACGTTCATTTTGATGCCATGAAAGCTTTTCATTTCTGTCTATCTGGTGTAGGCTTTACCTAAACTAACTCTGGTTTTAAATCTTGTAAGGTCGCTCCTTTTCTGAGAAGAAATAAAGAAATCTACGGGGTTCAGACACAGCAGCTTGACGGCTGTGTGCGGTTCTTTACAAAGTATTTCGCAACCCACAATGGCGCCCGACATTGGCTGGAAAATGTAAATATAAACAGTGTCGTTCCCGTTGTTGTGGATTAAAGGAAGAATGCCGCTATTTGGCTATTAATACTTAAAGGGCTGCTTATGGCAGTCAATAAGATTAATAATTTATGGAAAAGTTTATCAGGAACTATTTTAATAGCCAAATAGATATATCAGTCTCTAATAGTCTCGTAATTAGTTTAAATAATTTAGCACCAGTGGTTTAACTATAAACCAATAAACAGTGTAAAAAAATATCTCTGTTTTGTGAGATATCCGATATATGTTGACAAGGCACAAGTTTATAGCCATTTACATTACTTAGTGAGTTGTTTATATAAATTCAGGATCAGTGTATGTCCATATGTTGGGAGTCAATGGGGACACCAAAGTGGAGCCTCTATATTAAGCATTATCTGCCTCAAAACTCTTTGATTTCACTGAAATCGTAGATTTGTGTAAACTGGAATTGGTTGGATTAAAAGTATCTAAAACACCCCTTCAGACAACAAAAAAGCGCCTCCAATAGGTTCAAAGCTCGCAGCAAAATAGATTTAGGGATTCATAACCAAGTTTAGTTGCAGATAATGTCTTATTTAGAGGCTGAAGTTAAGCTGCCCCAACAACTTCCATTGTATGGATAAACGCTAATCACCAATGGATCTTAACTTCTCCAGAAGGACTCCAAGTAACAAACTTGTCTTGGTGAGTAAATGAAAGTAATGCATGCTAGAAATTAGGTCCAGGTTGTAAAAAAAAACCTGTACTTCCCCCATAAGACATCAACATGCATCGCATGAGATGTCTCTAAATTGAAAAGCATGAAATAGGTCATTTTGTAAAGCATTTATTTTCGTTCATGTTTCACTTTAAATGCGGTTAAGGCTAAACATGAAAGCTGTTTTGCTCTGCACTGCACTTTCCTTTTAACAGTTGTCTGTATTCAGCTGGGCATTTCAAGGGCAGCTGTGCAGAGACCGGCTCTCAGACTCCTGCATGAACCTGCACACAGCCGTTCAGCACATCTCACAAGAACAGCCAGGAATGCATGAACACTCAGCAGTACATCCACCTTCACACAACCCAGTAACATCCGTTCCCCAAAGTTAATGATAACACAGACATGCAGACAGTCATCCAAACAACACTATTTCATATTGAAATGGTTTTAGATAAGCAGTGCTTCCAAGCTGCTTCTATAATGTACTCCTCCACCCTCTCCTTTGTTTATTCCCTCCCTCTCTTCTATCCTGAGCTAAGCTATGCTACCTATCTTTATTATGCGCTTCCCCGTCGCTGCTGCAAACTCCTCATTCAGCCTCCACCCATCGCTAACTCTCTATGCTGTTTTATTTATTTTCCCCTCCTCATTTTGTTTCCTCCTTTTTCTGTGAAGCTCTTACGGCATGATACTGCCCCCTGTTTAGAAACAGAGTCATGCTTCCTCTTCTCTGTCTGTTATAACCACTCCAGCCTCATCCTCCTCTCTTTAACTCCCAGAACAGCTTTTATTCTTCCATTTATTCGGGTATCAACCCAAACACCAGTAATTTTCTTTTATTTCACCAAGATCAACTGGAGCACTGATTAATCCGGAATTCAGACACAAATTCTGACTTTCCTTTTGCTCCCAGTCACTTCTCGTTTCTCAGTTGATTACCACGTAATATTTCTAAAAATGAGGAAATTAAGAAACAAGTTGAGAACAAGAACAACCTCCAGCTAAACAGACTTCTCATCTTGCATGCAACCACAGGTTTCCAGTCACACAACATATTTTTCATCTTCCGCCTCGATCATGGACCCTGCTACCCTTCCTTCAGTGCTGTCGTCCTCTGCCCTCCTGCCTGCCTGTATGTGAACAGTAAGCTGGAGAGCCTGTACCTGAACAATGCTGCAGGTCATTTTACGGTCATTTTCTGCTCCGCTTTGTCTTACGTCCTAAATCACACATTTGCTCTACCTCATTTAAACTGATAACTACTGATGTGCAATTCGACTGTGTTTGTAAAATAGTCTGGGATCCATTCAGTTTTAAAAATTCACAATTACAAAGGCATACATTTACATTTAAAAAAAGTAAAACTCACATTATACATTTCCAGTTCCATGGTTAAAGTAATATTACTACGCTACAATACTACTACGATGGGCGGGACGTAAACAGAGCACAAAAGCCGGCGGCCGCGGTCACGTAAGGCTAGTCTGTTCCAAACCGTTTTTTTGAACAAGGACAGTGTCCTCGTAAGCAAGGCGCCTTGCCTACCCAGGCGGCGCCTTGACATTGAGAAACACCCCTTGTAGAGCTTCTCCTGCATGCTGGTTAGGGCTGGGACGACGCGTCGACGTAATCGATTACGTCGACATGTAAAATACGTTGACGAAAAAATGTGCGTTGATGCGTCATCACTTTCAAAACAAACATGGCGGGAGCCAGTAGTTGCAGCATGAATGAGTTAGTTGATTTAAAAGTACAATTTTTTTACTTCATGCTTCTCCAGTGTTTCGATTCAAAGTTGCCATCTAATAACTAGAAAAATGTGCAGCATTTTATTGGAATGAATAGTGCCTCTCTCCCTGTTTATCTCTTTTTTATGTGCAAATCTCATGTCAGAACCAAGAGAAAATGCAGCAAAGTAAATGTTTTTTTGTGAATGAAGAGCACTTTTTTGCATTAAGTGAATGTTAAATTTTGTTTTATTTTTTTGGTGTTTTCTTTCCTTTATTCATATGATTTGGTTGCACAACATTTAACTTCTTGTTAAATATAACCTCTAACAGGAGATTGTACTAATACTACAACTTTATTTGGGATTTTTTTAATTTATTAAAATGTGTTCAAATGAAGAAATGTGTTTATTTCATTGAAATACATATATTAATAAATGTCAAATTTCTATACAAATTAAATAATGGCTAAATAATCAATCAACATCGAATCGAATTGAAAAATTAATCATTAGATTAATCGATTACAAAAATAATTGTTTTGCCCAGCCCTAACTGTGTGTCCAGACCAAACGCGATAAGAGCGACTATAGCTTCAGGTTTACATGTAAAATCAATGGAGGAGCGCGATGAAGCGCGACTTGGGGTCCCGCGACACTTCAGAAGCAGATTTGCGTCGCGAAAAAGCTTTTCTGCCTGATTTGCGCGAACAATTCGCGCTACAGATGCGATGGAAAATTTGCGCTGCTTTTCATGTGGTGCATTTTGTGCATTCGCTCTCATGGCGTCTATCGCTCGAGTTGGAAAAATCTGAACTTCAGCGTCAAATCGCGCCGCGACAACCAATCAGGGGACAGAGTTTCAGTGATTCTGTGACTGTCATGGAGTCACAGCCTTAGCAGGACATGGAGGAAATACTGATAAACATCGTGGCTAATCACCCTGAGCTACATGACACAAGCTGTTTGCTTTACAGAGACAGAAACAAAAAAATAAACTATTTAGACAGGAATGCTCTAAGAGGTTTGTGAGTGGCTCTTAAAAGAGCCGTTGTTGTTGTAAAAGCACCCCTAGAAGTGAGCCTTGAAACGGCCTCCTCACCTGGTTTCCTGGTAGCAGCACCCTGTCCCACGCTGCTCAAATATTATAAACTTTTATGAACCGCAGACAGATGGACAGCTGCTCAGAAATGTAGTTGGTGTTTCAGCAGGCGAAGCTTGGACCTTCACGGCACAAACTGGGCGAGCAGGTCACGTTCTCCAGGCGGCAAGGAGCCGGTGTTTATGAGAGGCTCGCTGCTGTTTATGGATCCCTCCGCCGTAGCTAGACTGTATCTGTAGCTCACCAAACCCCCAGTGCAGCGGTCCCAGCTCTACCGGAGGCCAGGCCGAACACGTAGTCCACTCTGTCCTCCGTCAGATCGGAGACCATAGACCATAATCCACCGGCAGCTTCAATCTAGCCCCAGCTCCGCTGAAGGCCAGTTCGCGCGTGAAAATACCACATTTTAAGCGCGACCAGTTCGCGTTGTACACGCTTCAAGGTGCGAATGTGCACGCGAACAGCTAGGGGTGTGTCACGCTTTATAGTCGCTCCTATCGCTTTCAGTGTGGACAAACCGTAAAGCTGGTTCCCACTTTACCGACTGTTTCTCCCCCAGCATAGCTGCTACTTTCTACATGGCCAGATTTATAGAGGTTTTTCTCCATGTTTAATGCTCTTTCCTTCATCCTGTCCAAAGTGTCTTTAGTTTTAAGTGTCTTTAAGTTTGATCCATGGCACATTTCAGACGAGATCAGAAAATAACTTATCGTATAATTAACTGTCTTTTTTTTTTTTTTGGCAGTAGAGAACCCATGGACCAGAAGTAGAAGGCTTAGGTTCCCCATTAGAGTACAACAGCACTGCGACCTTTTACAAACACTATCTCTCCGCTGTACTGGAGTTCTGATGCTTGTGTTTGAGATGTTTGTGTTGACTGGCAACAGCCTTGTATCCCTTTAGTTGGAACAATTTGTGTTGGCGCAGATAAATTAATGATTAAATGAACAAACAAATCATAATCTGTTGCCGCTTATTATTGTTGAATGATAAAATGTGCGTGTAGAACTGTTGTATAAAAGCAATACCTCACTGAAATCACACCAGTGCTGATATTTGGTACAACAGCACTGACTTTTGTGTGATATTGTTTATATAAGTAACATGGATGCAAATTAAACCCCTTTTTTATATCTTCTGACAGGCTAAATAACCTAATTTTTGACTGTGTAACTTCACAAACAGGCTCCACTTCCTTCATTTCTACACATGAGTTACTGACGAAGCTGTTTGGACTCCTCTAAACAAAATTAGGAAATCCTTTTTTTATTACCCTTTATATTAAAAGCTTCATGAAAAAGTTGTTTTTTATTAAATCCAGTCAAGAGCAAAAAAAAAAGAATCAAAAGTTGGTTAATAGGTTCAGCTCCTGGACATTTCCTTCATAGTCTTAAGGTCGTGATCAGGAGTACTCTGTCTTCAACTGTAGCAGGAATGGAGCGGAGGTGTTCTCAGTTTCCAGTGGAGTTCAGGGAGGATTGTCAACAACCTTCACTAAGGTAGCGATGGTGATGATTAGGGGGAAGAGACTTTCAGGGAAACTGCTCCTGGAACAAATGAGTTTTTCCCACTGGCAGGAACATGGTGCATGGGGCGGCAATGTCATGTTGAGTTCGAAGGAAGCAGAGATGGAGCCCGAGACTGTGGTTATGGAAGAACTACCTCTATCTGCAGTCACACAGAGATGCTCCCTAATTAGCAAACTGAGAGCAGAAGCAGGTTGGAGGATTGGTTGTCTGGGCTCTCTGGAGGGTAGGGAGTGATGGAGGTGACGTGGGAGAACAGATGCTTTGAAAACAGCAGCGTAAGTTGTTAGCTATAATGATAGAATGAGTGACTGGAGCAGGAAGCAGTGGGATGCTACGTTAGAAACAGGATGGATGCGTATTTAGACAGAGTTCTGGCAGGAGGAAGAGACTTCTAGTGTGCAGTAGGTAGAGCATAGCAAAGGGCTTCTGAAAACCTGAGCAGATATCTTCCTCGCCAGTCTGAGCAGGCTTATGTGTGATGCTGTCAGACCTGACAGAGAGGTCGTAGCGAGGGCAAAGTTTTCCAGAAAGGAGCCGTGTCTCTGCTTTGTAAAGGCCACGATGGAGGTGAGAGAAACCACCTCAGCTTAATGTTTAAATCTGGAAAGCAAATACTTAGAGAAGCACCAAAGAGTTTAGCTCACAGTGACGGGGGAACAGAAAAGGTTGAAAACGGTTAAGATTCAGCAAAATGACTAGTTTTCCGCTCTTCGGTTTTTATCCAACGGTTGACAAGCTTCACATGGAGGCAGAACTGGAGTCTGTAGCGACCAATGATTGGAGGATTAATGATAAGGGCAACAACTGTACTAGGATTTTGAGAATGTTATTTATTTGTTAAGGCTTTAGATCAGTGGTGTGAAACATCATCACAGCAAGGTGATGAATATCCTTGAAGGGCCAGTTGTGGCAGAAATTTGAACATTTTTACATAATGGTGTGATTTAGGACTTCAAATGATCACTGATTTTATTTTACTGATAAAAAAATAATTGGGGTGCACAAAAACAGAACTTAATTTTTTTATCAATAAGGTCCCCTAGAGTTTAGAGGGCCAGATTTGGCCCCCGGGCCTTGAGTCTAACATGTGTGCTTTAGATGGTCATAACTTTTGTGTTTTTGTTTATAAATGTAAGTGAATTTATCTCTTTCTCTTTATAAATGTTCATATTTATTGTGTTTGATCATAATTTATGGTTATGTTTCTTTTGTTCTGATTCCTCATAATTAATAGTTTTTTTACTGTCTTTTAATTTCTTTTTTTTTTTCCTTTTTAATTTCCTTTTACTATAAACATTAGTTTTTTATGTTTCCTTATTTTAAGGATTTTCAATAATATTTCTCTGGTCTTTTGTGCTTTTTAATTTTGTAATTTATTCTCTATTACAATTGGCTGTAGAGAAAGTGATTGATTGATTGATTGATTGATTAAATGATTTAAGGCAGGATTAAAGCTTCAGCAAAAACAACATATCTGGGGTCAAAATTCCTAATATCAGTTTTATAAAGAAGCATGATTTCTAATAAATTATGTTTTAACCATAATAACAAATTTTGAGAATAAACAACCTGCCCTATCACAACCCAGGGTTCGACGATCAATTTGAAAAGCACAGAGTACTACAATGAAACTGTGTTTTATTAAGGGCTCAGATGTTTGGTTTATGTTTTTTATTTTTTTGTAAAAATGGGAGTCAATAAAGCTTATTTCAGCTGCTAAATCTATACGCTAAATGCTATAGACGGAGCCCAAATCAACATAGCTGAGTCCAGTAGGCAAATCTCTCCAGCCCAGTAAATAAAAAAGCAGTGGGTGTTGTTTGCACCCGTTTACTGAACATTCTGATACAGATCAAATAATTAACCAAACAATGATGTTATAAGATCACATAAGCAGCTTGATAAATGGCTAACACACATTAGCATTAGCATGTAGCCACTTACTTCTCTGTCCAGCAGGTGTCTTTGTGCTTTGATCCAGCTGCTTTTCTTATGGAATGTAGAATAAAATCCTGTAATCCATGCAGCCAAACGGGCGTTTTCACAGAGAAATTTTGGGAAGTAAAATTCCAATAATAAATGTGGCTCCAGCTGCTGAAACCAGAGCAGCTATGAGAGTTTTTTTATGATAAAATAGCATTACCAGATGGTTGAAAACTGCAAAATTTGTTTTTCGAATGAAATAGGCCCTTTAAGATTCTTTGATAAACTAACTTTGTCTGACATCAATAAGACATTTTAATGGAGCAAAATGATGTCAGCCTTAATGCTTTAATTTTGTAACGAGTTACAGAAGTAATCGTTTATCTCGATGGTAGCCTAAGGACGGCTAGAGTGACCATGACGAGCTTTTAAATCTCTCTATTAGTGTCAGTTGGTTAGGTCTCCAGGCTGCTGCTCTCAGGTAACTCCTACCCTTCTCACTGGATGAGTCAGCATTGAAATCGTCACCTTTCACTTAGTCATTGTCTTGGGTAAACATTTTGAGACGGGTCGATGCGTTTTGTCGCTCCAAACGTAGCGTCATCATAAAGTCCAAAATCAGACTGCAGAAAAAGCAGATAAAACACACCAATGTTCTTTGAAGCTAAACAACACAGAAACAAACAGTTTTAATGTCAAAATGATCCATGTGTCTCTGTTGATCCCTGGCATCCATCACACCTCTACAGCAAACCTGATTTCTTTCATTTCTCTTATTTCTCCCAGCCTCTCTCTCCCTTCATCTGTTCCCATCTCTCTCCCATCCTTCAGCCATGCTCCTGTTTTCTTAGCAGACTTACAGCAGGTGTTAGACTCTAACTCAGAAAGCTGGAGAGGAAAATGTGCCTCCGCTATCAGAGTTTTCTGCTCAGTGTTGTAGATGTGATGTGATCATGTTAGATGTGATAATCTGTTAATGAACCTGAAACCAGGGGGGGAAACCTCTCTGAGCAGGGCTTTCATATGACAAAAGTATGATTGTGTCACAATTGGATCACATAAACAATAAACAATGTCATGAAAAAGTATTTACCACTTACAGATTATGTCTGTTTGGGCATTATTGGCCCAATTTGTTTTTAACAAATAATTGGACAAATAATTTTGAAATGCTGATTTGATTAATTAAGGAGAGAAAAACAACTCTCCTAACCCACCATAAGACAAGGTAATGTTATTGATATAGCACACTTTAATCAACAGGATAACTCAATGTGCTCTACGTGATTCAGTGATAAAGAAACGAAAAGCATAAAATATGGCATTGAAAACAGTTAAAACAGTAAATAAAGCATAAAACACACACAATGAAGCTTAACCATTTAATTAAAATTAGCTTTTAAAAGGCGGGTATTATGCTTCTCCCAGGCACACAGTACCATTCTATAGCACACTCAAATGAACATTTAACCCTAAATCATTCTTAAAATCCCGTATATATCAAAATCTACCTGAAATAAATGTACCTCGTCATCACTTCCATATTTAACGCCTTGATATTCGCCTGAGCCTCGCTAAGCCCTCCTACCCTTTGTGAAACTCCCTCTGCTGAAAAATCATATACATAGTCGGACTTGGATAGTTTACAGAAGTTTTCAGCGTGTTGCATTTTAGTATTTAGGGAAAAAATCAGATTGATGAACAATGGCAACACGGTTAAGTTTTGCACTGTAAACATAAATTCAGAACAACTATGAAGCTAAGTTTTACATTGCAACCATAAAAGCACAGAAATATAAAGCTACGTTTTAAAGTTGGAGTTAGTAATGCTAAGTCACATTTCTTACCTGTACAGGTTCTGATGGAGTAGCGTCGCCTTTAGGGCCAATATGCTTATTAATCCACTATCAAAAAGGCTTTTGTTGAGAAATCAGTCCTCTGTGAAGTGATTTGCGCAAAGATAACATATATTTTTCGGCCTAGGATTGTTTCCAAAGATGAAGTCCAAATTCTTAGCCTTACAATTAGCCTAAGCTAACTATAGAAGCTGCTACTCTACCAGAAATGAGTGGGGGGGCTGCAGGCGCAGATCGGCTGCTGAGTAATGCTTTCTGTCACCTAGAGACTTTGAAAAGATTTTGAAAAGACTCTAAAAGATTATCAGCTCACATCTAGACTTGGGTTAAGATTTTTTTTTGTCTCAGATTAAAGATTTTATAAACACTGAATCTTATAGGGACACTATTTACAAAACTACACCACCTAATTCCTCCCATTATGCTCAGCGTTTTACAGTTTCTTTGTGTGAATATTGTAGCATTCTTTCCCAAGATTTATATTATGTCACATAAAGACTTGCATTCAAAGTGGCTGCTGTATCAACAAGTAACTGGTTAACTCATATCTTTTTAATGCACGGTGTTTATGCTGCACCACTTGCTCCAGGCAGAAGCACTTTATAATATATGGCCCATTTCTAGGCCATTTTTCAGCTATGTAACACAAATAGGCCATGTCTATACATTTGTCATGTATAGACTCTTCCAGGCTCCATTGGTGGCTACAAAACTGTTATTTATAAATATGACACATAATGCTTATAGCCCACTTTCCCACAGGAACCCCAAAAAAAAAATGTGTGGCAAGATGCAAGACATCAGGAGCAGGATTTGAATCCTTCATCAATGCAGTGGTAGTTCTGCATGTTAACCACTGAACCATAGCAGCAACATGCAACTAATTATAGGGAGGGTATAATATCAGGCAGACAGGACCCCCTCACACAGTCACATAGTTGAATAAAAAAGATTACGACTCCGTGCGCACGGTTCAATAAACCGAGGGAACGGATTCTTACCCCTCAAAAATTATTTCTGCACCTGACCCCTGCCGGCTCTGCAGCTTCATGCTTCTGCTTGTGTGAGAACAGCTTTATAGGTTGTTGGTTGTTTTACGTCACTACGACTACTACTAGGACTTGCGATAATATCAAACATTGTTTGATTCAAAAGACTAGAGAAAGACGTGCACAAATCGGGTCACAAACTGTAGATTATTACCCTTACATTTAACGATCAAGACAACAGGAGCACGCTAAGCGCCAGCAAGATTTGTAAAGAGTGCCAGTCTTTAGTCTGAGATGGTGAAAGTCCTTTGGTGCACGCCTAGCATTAGCTACGTCAGGTAGGAGGAGATGGGTGGAAGCAGGCATTTCAGCATCTCCAATAACCACCAGCAGAAACTCAAAAATGATTCAAACATAAGTCAAAGCAACACTTCAAGCATGTTTCTAATGAGGGAATAACTATCAGGATGCTACACGCCAAAAAGTCAGTTTGGCATAACTAACCCCCCTTTAAGTTTTGATTTAAAGCAGCTCAGTGTTTCAGCAGCTTTGCAGTCATCCATGTCAACTATACGTTCCCAACACACAAAAATGTGTATGTAAATACTACAGCAAAGTTGCTGAAAAGCTCTTGGCACCAATTATCTATTGATGACAACCTCAGCCCCATAATATATCTGTCCCCACACCCATGTGTGTGAGAGCAGCAGGTGCATATAAGCTTTCTCTACTGTATGTGACTGTTTGATAGCTGGTGTGAGCAACCGTCAATCCGTCCAACAGGAATCGAAGCAGACATGAAGGAGGTCTGGGATACAGACATCCAGAAGGCCCCAGAGCCTAGGGGCCACATGCGGAGTAACGTAGAGCAGACCACATCCCCAAAGGGAGGAACAGAGGGAAGCCCCCAGGGGAACATCCAGCAGCTACAATGGAGGGGCCTGGGAGGTTGCAGTGGCAAGTAAAAAAAAAATCATTACAAGATATCTTTTGCTTGTGATAAGCTAAAAACGCTGCTAATGGAACTAGTCAAAGTTTTCTTTGAAATGAGAGAAAAAAATAAGAAAGAAATGCGCATAAACAAAGGATTTTTAATTTCTTGTAAATCATTTTTTGCAGTGCGTTAAACAAAATAATTTAAATAAGTTTAATTTGCAAAGGACTATATGTGTTAGGTGACGGCTGTAGGGATGTAAATCTTACTAACTTATGAAATCATCCTGCACAAAAATCATCTAATACTTCAAGGTAGTTGCAGACATTCAGTAGTCAGGTTTAAAGCATCATGGAGGAGGAAAAGACAAAGAATAAAAGGAATAAAGAAATGAAAATGAATACAATAAACCAGTGTGGTAGAAGGTTATAGGTCCTTCAGCCTCAACCAAGCTGAGCTCTAATTTATTGCCCCCTGTGAAGATGGAGATTCACACCTTTTATCAACACAGAAACATAAATAGATTTTTTACTGTGCAGCAAGGATAAAATGTGTTAATTTATTCTAAGAAAGCTAATCTACTGCTCTACTCTTACAAGTTATCTAAGAAGAAAACAGGAGCAGAAACATTGGAGGGAGAATCGGGATAAACTGGTAAAGGTGTGTGAGCCTGTAAAGTGTAAATGGACTGTGTTTATAGAGCACTTTTCTACTCTTGATTAACACTCAGAGTGCTTTTAAACTGAGTCCCGCATTTACCCGTTCACACACTTTCATAAAAGACAAGTGAGTAAAATCTGAGGAACATCTTTTCTCTCTGTGTGTCACTGCAGTGCATGAAGCTGAGGCAAAGCTGGATTCAGGACACCATCCTAGGGGTCTACAACAAAATCCCAGGATTTGAACATCTCTTCAGAGCTCACCATGTTTGTTTCCTTTACGTAAAGCTGGACAAAGTTTTGGGTTTCAGGATTGAGGTTAAAATCCCAGCCAGACAAAACAAACTTGTCAGTTTTATGGGATCCCATTTTCCACTCACTGCTTACGATTAGCTGCATAATAAAGCACAGTTTGTCCAGACGTTAGGTCCAGATCTGCCCTGAGTTAGATTAATGACGTCCATTACTTCCTCCTTTATCCGCACGTATGTTTGATCCATAATTTTGTCCAATTTGGAGCATCTCCACAGTAAAAGAAATGTGATTTTCTCCACTGAAATCCAGCGGCAGCTACATTTGTGGATTTTATTTTATGGTTTTATATTGTAAATGCAGGTATACCAGGCATAAAAGTTAGTAATTGAGCACATTTCTATTCTGGCATTAAATCAATTAAAGTGCTGTAGTTTCAGAGGTTTGTCACGCGGTTGTCCAGCCACCTATTTCTGCTTTGCCTTAAGTTTACCAATCATGCAGGGGCAACGGAAAATCTCCACAGGCCAAATGTGAAGGCAACTAACAAGTGACAAAAAATTGCAGTGGCCCCCTCATCCACAAAGGGCCATCCCCAGAAAGGAGCAACTTTCCATTGACTTCCATGTTAATAATCCGAACCTCACAGCAGAAATAAAGTTGTTTACAACTCATCCATTTAGATGCAATGTAGATTAACATTATGAATAATCAGGGGCCGTCACTTTTTCATTGACTGGTCTCAGAAAAGCCCTCAGTGACCAAGATGGCAGCACTGGGAACCGGCAGATCTCTGGAAATTTTTTGGAAAAGCCTGGACATGTGCTGGTCTAAGCAGGGGGACCTTTGTAGTGCTGCAGGTATTTAGTTCCATGACGATGTGTAGTTCCCGGCTGTTTCCTCACCGTTCTCTAGATCATGTGTACCACATGAGGTGAGATCTTGGATGGAGCCTCAGGTCAAGGGAGACTGGCAGTAATTTTTATATATTCCATTTTCTACTAATTGCTCCAACGGTTGATCTTTTCACACCAAACTGCTTGCCTTTTGTAGTTTGGCTCATCCCAGTATTGTGTAGGTAACAAGTGGAGGATAGAAGAGCTTTTAAAAGAAGTAGTAACAGATCTGTTACTACAGAATTCAAGCTTGTTTGAACGCGACTTCATGGTTTTGTCTCTTAGATTCTGTCTCTAAAAGATGAAGTGCACCTATGGTAAAAATTAAAGACCTCTCTCATCCTTTTAAGTCTGACAACTAGCAAAACTGGTGGCAGCCAAATGCTCTTTTGTCCCACTGTAAAAACACAAAAAAAGATGGATAAGAAGTGGGATAAAAGGTGATGCACATATATTGTGAAGTACTTATTCTTATCATCTTCCTTGCATTTTAGCCAATTAGGGAAATCTTTACAAAAAAGGGACCCATTTAAGAAAACGAGGTTGTCACCTTGTCATTGTCACCTACCTCTATTTTCCCAATGCGCGAACGTTCTTTGCCCTTACAGGAAGAGAAAATAGTGGGTACAGATGTGTCCTTCAGTTATGTCCTTCCCTGGTGAAACCCCCCCGACATAATATATGATATTATCATTGGGGAAGTATCTATTATTCATGAAAAGAATGCAGTTCATCCAGATTTTTAAAAATAAATTGCTGCTTCTAACAAAAGATTATGTAGTTGCTCTCAAGCCTCTTGTTGCCTGCTGGGATGTTTCCATAATAACTTTGGTCACAGGCTTCACTAGAGGGGGGGAATGTAGCAATTCACTTTTTCATTATTAATATAAAAAGTTTTTATGTTTAACAAAGTAATGTAGCATAAGTCAATGTTTTATAGCTTGCCATTAACACCGTGAAAATGTGTGTGTGAATGGTTGAATGACTGAATGCAGTGTGAAGTGCTTTGGGGTCCTCTGGACTGGATAAAGCGCTATTCATGTACAGACCATTTAGCATTTATGGCTAATGCTTCAATTTAAACCATTATTTTTATAAATTTAAACCAATTGATGAAAAATGGTCTGGAGTCTGTGGTAAACAGTGATGCCGGTACATGGTTACCTTTTCAGTAACGACTAATCTAACGCGTTACTATTTCCAAACAGGTAATCAGATTAAAGTTACTTGTTCAAGCCACTGTGCATTACTATTTTTGTAATTTTCTTGAGCAAAAAGATATATTTGGTACATGGCAGCAAAAGCATTAAGAAAATAAGCAACAATAGCGATAAATATGGTCCTACCTTCAACAACATGGCTGCGGAAACAGCTGATAATCATCTTTGCGTTCGCCATCTTTGTTTTGGCCTGAGTCTGGTTTCCACACTCTCTGGAGCCTACTCTGCCCCCTAGTGGAACTCTTTAGTAATACGTGCAGTGAGCCACGCAGCGTGTTATTTTATAATTGCTGGTGTCAATGGGAGGTTATAAAGCAAGTATATTTCCAGCCTTACTCTTAAAATGCGCTTCCAATAAAGTATTGGTAAAACTGGTTACTTTATGTTTAGGCAGTGCAAAGTGCTACTGGCAGCTGCTGAAATTAACCAATAAAGTAACTTGTAATCTAACTTAGTCACTTTTAAATAAAGTAAGAAGTAAAGTATTTAAGTTACTTTTGGAAGGAGTACGTTTTTTGCAGTGCATTGAACAGTCAGTAATCATATTACTTTTTCAAAGTAACTGTTGCAACACTGGTGGTGAAGTGATGACCCTCGACATCCAAAGGCCAAGCCTCTCTGGTTCACCAACTTCACGCAAAGAATTTACTATGTAGGCATATGTGTGTTCAAAATAATTTATAGCTTCTCATTGTCTGTACTAAAAAGGACCATAATAAAGACAATTTATTCATGACAAAAGCAGTAAAATATGAAAATATCCGGAGCTAGTTGGAAAAAACAAGGAATTTTTAAACAAAATGTGCTAATGTCAGAAAGCGACCACTACGTTGTTTTGACTGTGAAATGTGCAGATTCAATCATGTTTTTAAATATAATCATGAAAAGCCTTATTGATCCATAACTGTCACTAAACTATGTATTTTTTTATTAAAACAAGTTTTAATAATCAATATTTAAAGTAAATAAAAAGTGTGGTCGTTTTAACTCAGTTTTTGTTTAATTAGCTACTTTGCTAATTTACGAGCTCGAGTATCTAACTTACAAACTTCTTGTACGAAAAAAACACAAGAGATTGTTCTAACCCACAGGTGTCAAACTCAAGGCCAGGGGGCCAAATCCGGCCCGCCATAGCACTTTATGTGGCCCTCTACACTCTAGAGGACCATAAGAATAGAACCTACTATTTGCGTGCACCTCAATGGTATTTTATCAGTCAAATCAAATCAGAGTTTATATGAATAGTCCTCAATAACATCATTGTGAAAATATGTTCAGCGTTATTTAATTTTTAAGAAGTACCCTTTGAGGATATTCCTGATCTCGATATGGCCCAAAATTGAAATTAATTTGACACCCCTGTTCTAACCTATAAAAATGACATTTCCCTACACCTTAGTGTTGTGTGTTCAAATCAAAAGACAAATTGTAAAAAATGGCAAGATTAATAAGCCAAATGTTAGATATCAAAATCAAACCACATTGCCTTCCAGTACGGTTTTTATAAGCAATTTGATATTCAACCCTGATTTCCCGTATTTTTTCAAATAAATGCTTCTTGTTTTAATTATTCAGTATCTTCTTTCTGACTGTCATTCTCTTCCTTATGAGCATGAAGGTTCGGTTTACAGAACTGGTGTACATCTGGACAATAAATGAACATGGAAAGAGAAAGATGCAATTTGTTTTCCAAACGACCCATTGTTGGTTCTTTCGAGCCAGAAGCATCTTGATCTTTGATTTTAAGAGAGTCTTGGCTCGTGTTCTCATTATGCTGTGTTCTGCTGGGCCTGAATCATTGCCAGAGACACAAACAAGATCAATAAGCAGCAAAAAAAACAAACGATTGGCCTCAATCTAGAATCACTTGAGGTCACTGAAGAAGCAGAGAACAAAAGATGAAATAAAGAGAAATGTCAGCGTTTGGAAGAACTGCCGGATTCTGTTTCTCTACTCTTCGCAGAAGGTCATCTGTGTCTCAGCATCAGTGTTTTAAAGGCCAAATATCATCATAACAGGTTCAGAACAAGAAAACTGAAAAATCTACAAAGTATAAAACATAGTAAAATCATTTTATGACAAACAAAACTGAGCCGTTATAAAGACAGCCCCACAAAGAAAAGATGTGACATGTGCTAGACTGCATATAATAATTATTTGTTAAAATGATAGTACTTTGGGATGTAAACTAATGACATCGGGACGAATCGTTACAAACATTTTTCAGAAGGAGAACTAAACTAAAGAGTGCATGCGCGTCTGCTAAGCTGTTGTTTATTTAGAGACACTTTTTTTTCCCATCATTGTTAAGATACAGTAATAATCTTATAAAATGATTACACCATATTTCTGTTACCAGGAAGTCTGTACACTTCTTTAATTTTATCTGTTGCCAAGACACACACAACCAGAGAGAGTGTGTATAGTAGTAGATAGGGATGGGTACCGATATCCAGTACCATAATGGCACTGATTCTGACATAAATCGTAGTAACCAGACCGAAAAGCAACGCACATTTTGGTGCCTTATTTTGTTTCTTTTTTTTCCAGAGATGTCGAGCATTGTGTATTCTATGCATGCCATCAACAGAAAAGGCTAACATGGCTATCTGTTTGCGAAAAAACTGCTAAACCTTTAAAAATGAAACGCATCAAAGTGGATCCATTAATTCCTAGAATTATATAAAACATTTTTAACACAATTAACGCATACAGAGAGCACCGCCCTGTTTATAATTCAGTCTGCATCACATCAGCTCTCTTAACTAACCAGCCAAACTATGGATTGTTGTGCAGCAGCATGTGTCTGTGTGTCAAAATGACATATGGTCATATTATATTGCCGTATTGGGTTGATATGATTATAAGTTCCTAAGTTGTCTGTGGAAGTTTTCCTTAACATCCGCTTTAGATGTCAGCTCGCTGTGCACAGTGCAGAGTATAAATGCTCCGTATTTATGTTGATTTATGCATGTTGGTAACTGTCTGGCTTCAGAATATTTCATAGTGAGTTACAACATGAAATTATTCAGTTAAAGTGATGTTTTTGAACTTGAATTAGTGCTAATTCATTAGCGGAAGTATCTGTGTACATCTTCACAATACGAGCGTTTGTTTCCTGTTGTGATGAACCAGCGTTTTATCTTCTTAGTGATTACTTATGGAAAAATGGTAAATTGTGACATTAGATTACTAAGTCTATATTACATTTGATTTATATGATGTTTAACACAGACTGCTATCTAATTGTTAAGCTCGTTCATATATTTTGGTTAGTTCTACCTGTATTTGGTATTATTATTCATTGGAGACCACACATACATTGTGAATGTGATTGGGGAGTTAAAAAGAAATTACACTGATTTCTCATGTATTTTATAAAAAAAAAAAAGATTAACAGCATCTGGATTCATCCTTTATTTACAGTGAAAACTGTAATTTTTGATTAATTAGATCAAAATTTTTCATAATTTGACAGCCCTACAAGACAAAAAAATAGCGGGTTTTTGAAGGAAGTTTGTAAATTTTCCATTCTTTAAGCGCCTTTCTGAGCACCGTTTTAGCACCCGTATCAGATAGAAATGTAGATATACCATTGAAATACATATATTTATTTAGCTCATCTTCAAATTTATTAAATCTATTTCCTGCTTCCATGTGTGAGTAGACAGGAGGAGAGCTGTTTATTTTTGTTTATTTTCATCTCTATAGGTCGTTAAGATACACAAATAGGATTGCATTTGTCAAATGCGGTATTTCATTTTGCACATTTGCTTTTATTTTGAAAACTGACCTTGTGTGTCTTGCTGTGACTTCCTGCCGAGATTGACATGGATCACTCGCAGCTCCTGCAAAAAATAGACGAGGTGGTGAAGCAATCGCTTCACGGGGTGAGCCGGCCACGGAGGATTAGATCGCTTCGCGACAACACCACAGATTAAAAAGGGCGCCGAATGGAAATTTACTGTTGTTTTGAAGCTACATCAATTGAAATTGTCAGATCCTAAAATTACTACTATAATACCCGGACATCTACTATTCATCTACTTCCCTTTGTTGTACTTCTGTACTGGCCTGGAGCTGCAAGGAGAACCTTTATATCCAAAAAATTATGTTTTCAACAATGTTACCTGGTTATTTGACGTTGAATTTCAGGGTAGATTATCAACCAGCCTTGCTTTAGCCACGATCACACCGGTCTGCACGACCAGGCGTCAAATTGCTCAACAAAACTTGATGGCATCTCCTCCTCTGTCTACTCAGCCCTTGCCGCCGGCATCTCTGCACTGATTGGTTCACACCCTGTACTTGCTGCCCCAAAGTTCAGTTTTTCTAACTTCACAGAGCCGACTCGCCCATTTGCTGCGTAATCTAGCTGCCCTGATGACTCGTTGGCTGGTGTGAACGTGCCATCAGTCTTAGCTTTAATCGGACTCTAATTTGCTTTTTGGAGAGGTGTGAATACGCAATCGAACTCTGATGCTGCCTTAAAAAGAGAATGCTGTTCCACTTATAGACCTGGGTCTGCTCAGGTGAAAAAACATTCAGGTGTGGTTTGGTTCCATATGTAAATGCCAGGTTGGTTGGGGTTGCACCTAAAGCAGAAAACAGACTACAACACAGAAAAAAAAAGAAAAAAACTCGCAACAACACTTCTGCCTCGCTCTATGTTCATGGTGAGCCCATAACCACAAGGATTTTTTGAGTGAAAAATCATCATGTTCATTGTGAACATTTTAGGGAGCAGGAAATATCCCTGTGTGTAGTGCTTCTTGATGCAGCGCCAACACAGGTGAGGAGATAAACATGTAGCTTAAAATCTTTCGTTTGACAAAATCTGGTGTGAATGGGAACCGCAGCAGCTAAAAAAAATGAACAATGTTGTAATACTGACCCCAATCGAACCAAGTCTACCGGACCATCAGGTGTAAAAAGATTCTGGATGAAAAAAAAAGAGATAAATCTGGGATTGTCTTTCTGCGCTCCCTCTGTTCAACACATTTCATCTTACCGCCTATCTCTGTCTGGTGTTCTGATTGTTCCTTTAAGTCAGAGTTCGTTGACCCACCCATGGAGTTTAATCACCTTAAACTTCATTTAGCTGCTGCTGCAGTAATTCAAGTTTACATCTGCATAAAAACTCCCTCACTGCCATCATGTCTGACAATCCAAATACATGTGGACCCGGAGTTAAAAGCTGGCGCTGCAGCCTAACAGTATTGATCTCAGTGGATCTCTTGCTCCAGGCAACATGTTCTCAGTAAAGCATCTTTTTATAGGCCCTTTTTTCCCATGGTTGTTCTGGTGTAGATGAGACATATTGTTCCTTGTAACTCATACAAGAGGTTAGAATCATACAGTCTTCTCCTTTGAGTGGAGAAGTGAGCCTTCCTGAGTTTGCTGCTACTGCTGGATATTATGCTTCTTTACCCCCCAGAATCCATGTCTTTGTTCCAATAGTAGCACTTTGTCTTTTTAAAGCATACCTCCTCTAGCATGTGAATATATTTTTAGTAAAATGAATATTTCTTCATGAGTAGCGTTTATTGACTACTGATAAAACTGTCGGCCAGCACCGTTAAGGGGTAAAAATCTGGCTTCTAAATTCTATGAGCCTTTACCTATTTAATATCATTATAAAGCTGAGAGTCTTCTGATTACAATTATGTATGCCAATAAAAGATACAATCATAACTGTAGGCACAGCGAGCGCTTTTCCCTACAACCCCCTGCAAAATGAGATAAAATGTGTATCTTACTCCTTTGTAGTCCAATAAATGTGAAAAAAAATACAAACAAGTCTTTTTACAGCCATAAGGGTCGGATTAAAGTCTTCCAATAGTGATTAGTCTAACAAACAAAAAAAGTGTCATCCAGGTTATTAGACGATTCTGAAACCGATGGAGAGAAAGTCTTTTTTTTTTGGTAAGTATTTGAACAAGTCACGGTCCGTAATTCTGATGTTTGACGTATCGAATAGCCAGCGAAATGCTGTAAACACATATATGTGACATGACCAGGCAGCAGTGATGCCGGTAACGCGTTACTTAGTACAGCGTTACTCCTAATATCACCACTTTTTCAGTAAAGACTAATCTAATGCGTTACTATTTCCATACAGGTAATCAGATTAAAGTTACTTGTTCAAGCCACTGTGCGTTACTATTTTTTGTAATTTTCTTGAGCAAAAAGATATATTTGGTACATGGCAGCAAAAGCATTAAGAAAATAAGCAACAATAGCGGTAAATATGGTCCTACCTTCAACAACATGGCTGCCGAAACAGATAATCTCCTTTGCGGTCGCCATGTTTGTTTTGCCCAGAGTCTGAGTTCCGTACTCTGTAGGCCTACTCTGCCCCCTAGTGGGACTCTCCAGTAGTATGTGCAGTGACGAAGCTTATTCCTTCACATTTGCTGGTGTCAATGTGAGGTTAACAAACAACTATATTTCCGGCCTTACTCTTAAAATGCGCTTCCAATAAGGTGAGTATTGGCAAAACTGGTTATTGCGTTTATGCTGAGGCAGTGGGGAGTGTTATTGGGAGCTGCTGAGTAATCAGCCTAAAAAGGTCCAACTAGAAACTACCAACCAGGCCAGAAATCTAGGTGTAATAATGGACTCAGACCTGAACCTCCAGGGTCACATCAAGGCAATAAGAAGGTCAGCTTTCTATCACCTGTGGAACATTTCTAGGATTAAAGGACTGCTGACACAAGGAGACCTAGAAAACTCATCCATGCATTTATTACTGTAACAGTATCTTCACAGGTTTGCCGAAAAAATCAATCAGACAGCTGCAGTTGATCCAGAACGCTGCTGCTCGTGTACTCACTAGAACCAGTGTAATGGTAAAATGTATTGCCTTCTCATATGTCTTACATAGAGTTAATTATTATGTGAATTAGTATTAATGATGTAGTGGGAATCTTTAGTGTAAGCATTCTTTTATGAAATAGTTTTTATTTGAATTAGTGCTGATGCCTTTTTTATTCTGTGTTACTCATGTCTAGGTAAAATGTTATACTGATATGATAAAGTACAAACAGGGACCCATTGTCTGTAAACATTATCCTCTCATCCAAGGCCTCTGAGACACTCAGATTTCCATGACAACCAAGAAAGTAGAACACATGACCCCAGTTCTAAAGTCCTTCCACTGGCTCCCTGTAGCTGCAGAGAATAGACTTCAAAGTGCTTTTATTAGTCTATTAATCATTGAATGGGTTAGCACCAGAGTACATTAAAGATCTGCTATCATGGTACAAACCATCCAGATCAATCAGGTCCTCCAGCTCTAGTTTACTGATCGTCCATAGAACCAGAACCAAACATAGAGAAGCAGCTTTTAGTTTCTATGCTCCTCATATCTGGAACAAACTGTTGGATGACTGCAAAACTGCAGAGACACTGAACTCTTTTAAATGTAGAATTAAAACTTACCTATTCATACTCTTATGAGCTTATGAGTTTTTACGTGCTTGTTTTTAATTTTCACACGAATTGTAGTTTTGATTACTTTAAATGCTTTCTTGTATTTTGTTATTTGCGCAAGATCAGTTAGTGGAAGGAAGAAATGTGAGCTTTTAAGTTAGATCAGTTATCGGTTAGTGTTTTTTTCTCTTACATTGTTGTATTGTCTTGATTATTGTCTTATTGAAATTGCTTTATTGTATTTTAATCATCAAATTGATTCATGTAAAGCATCTCGAATTGCCTTGTTTTGAAAGTGTGCTATACAAAAAAATTGCCTTACCTTGCTGAAAGTAACTAATAAAGTAAATTGTCATCTAATTTAGTTACTTTTAAAATAAAGTAATAGGTAAAGTAGCTAAGTTACTTTTGGAAGGAGCAATCAGTAGTCAGTAATCAGATTGCTTTTTCATAGTAAATGTGGACTGCCAGGCAGCATATATGTTGCCACGGTTACTCAGCGTAAAATGACGTAGTCAGACAGAAATATGAGATAGTTAATCACAGGGGGCACAAGTAAAATTCTGTTTCAGAAACATGTCCAAACACCCTTTGTTGTCAAAATACAGTATTGAAGGAAGTCGTGGATATTAATGTGAAAAGAAAAAGTAATCATTCTGACAAAGTTTTATTATGCGGTGAAGACTAACGCGTTTAACCAGAGGATGGTGCATGTTGGGCACCCATGACATGTAATTTAAAAAGTATGTGCAGATTTTTTTATGTCACCATTTCATTCTAAAGCCACTTTTACAACATTTTCTTAGAAAATAACTAGGTGGAGGTAAAATGTTGTGTTTTTGCATATATTAAAATTCAGATTGCTTGATAAGAATTAGAGGGTGACAATTTTTCGGGATTCCCACGGGTCACGGGATTCCTGCAGGATTCCCACGGGACGGTAGTCAATTTCATTGTTGGTAACGTGATCGGACAGGAAAAAATCCACGGGATCGGACGGGAAACCGGAAATTAGAATTTTCCTCTTTTTTTTACAGCTATCTTTAGTTGAATTCCATTGGGTCTACTACACGGCACGCACCAAAACTGAAACTGCTACATTGTTGCTACACCACCTGGATAAACTGGTAAGCATATGATATCCGAATGAAAATGCGTGTACTTATGCTGCGTTCGAGAGCCCATACAAACCAGTGGGACATGGGACTTATCCTACCTCCAAATAGGTAAAGTGCACTGGAATGCCTGTTGAAGTGGAATCTCCTACCTGCGAACTCGGGGTAGTTCGACGTACCCAGACTTCACCAAAATTAAGTTGGAGGATAATGGCGGCGCCCACGGAGTCTCACGTGGTGAGAGGTGAAACGTGAACGAATAGGCTATAAACTGTACTTATCTGCTTGTAGTGTTGTTTTAGACACTGTAATTTTAACACAACTTGTTTTTCAAATTAGGGTGTGAATGTCGTTATTATCTGTTAGCCTGCCTCTTCATAAACAAAGTGACTATCTGTTTAGCGCGGCGGTCGTCCATGTTTTCTGTTTACATTCCACTTCAATTGCCTCGAACGCTTAGAAGTGGGAGCTGGTACTTTTCAGGTAGGAGAAGTCCCACGTCCCACTGGTTAGGATGGGCTCTCGAACGCAGCATTAATAGTTTGGTAGTCGAGTCCATCCCTGATGTGGTAAGGTGGCCAAACAAGAATGCAGGATATGGTTAAAGATGGCGGATAAAGCTAAATAGATGATCTTTGACACTGTGCTAGGCTTTGGTTTAAAGGGGGGCGGGGGTGGGGAGCGAGCGCTATAGGAGGCAAATTACTAATCTACGGGATTCGGGTCGGGACGGGAGACTTTCTCTCGGGATTTTTTCGGGACAAGATTTTTTCGGGGGGGGGGGGGGGGGCTTGTCGGAAGTATGACGGGAGTATTTTTTTGGAATCGGGACGGGACGGGAGCGACAATTGATTCCCGTGTCACCCTCTAGTAAGAATAGCACTCAAACGTGATCATACAGTGCTCAGCATAAATGAGTACACCCCACTACGTTTGTCAGAAAACCTTTAGTTTCCTTTCAGAATCAACATGTATGAGATACTATACTACACAATACTCCCACAAATGTCGGCCATTGATTGCAAACAAGATTTGTTAATTTCCATACACAAAGAAGCGATTTTCCAAACAAATTAATTCAAGCCAATGTTGAAAATATTAGTACACCCCAATTATATTTTTAGGAGAAAAGCCACACGTAAGAACAGAAAAATTCTAATTAACCACAGGTTAGCCTAATGATCTATTTAAGAGGCATCCAGCATTACTTAGAAATATCATAAAATCTGAGAAAATATATCATTTCTTTACACAAAATAGGTGAGAGCTACAAGAAGATCAGCAAAGCAAAAAGCAAAAGTGATCCAAATATTCAAGAAAGATGGAAGTACAACCATCTTACAGAGACGTCCAGGCCGTCCACAGAAGTTAACATTTCGACAGGAGTGTCTTCTGAACAGAAGTGTTGAAAAAAATCGGCATGCAAGTTCACTGCAGTTAGCTAAAGCAGTAGAAAGCCAAACTGGAGTGGCCGTTTCCTGTGACGCCATACGGCGCACACTGCATAGGAATGGCATGCTGGGTATTGTCCATGAAGGAAGCCTCTCCTAAAGCCCAGAAAGCATGCCTAGAATTTGCTAGGACCCATGCTGAAAAAGATGAAGACTACTGAGGCTCTACACTCTGTAGTGATGAGACAAAGATCACTGTTTTTGGAACTAATGGTTTAAAAACTGCATGGCATCATAAAGGTGAGGATTTCAAAGAAAAATGCATGGCGCCTACAGTGAAACATGGTGGTGGCAGTGTCATTATGTGGGGCTGCATGTCATTGATGATATCATGAACTCAACAATGTACTGCTCTATACTGAAGGAGATGCTGCTATCACGACAATGATCCAAAACACACATCTAAAGCTACTGTTGCATTTCTGAAGAAGAACAGGATTAAACTGATTGAATGGCCAAATATTTCTCCTGATCTGAACCCAAACGAACACCAGTGAAGTCCATCCAGCATCCAGGCTTTAAAAGAGGTTATTCATGAAGAATGGAAAAGATAGATGTTGCAATATGTCACAAACATGTTCTTTCCATGCCTAGAAGACTTGGTGCTTCCTTAAATCATGGTGCTAAAACAAAATACTAGATGATGTAGTTTTTGTTGCGGGGTATATTTATTTTTGCTTCAACCAATTTGAGTAAAACTGAGGATTTTGTGATCTAAATTAGATTATTAACCTTAATTTCATGTTATCGAGTTTAAGTGTTCAATAAAACTCAGCCTCGTGAAAAGTTTGGAAATTGTTCTTTTGTTCATTGAGTGTCTGATTGAATTCGTACTTTTTAAAGGGGGTGTACTCATTTACGCTGAGCACTGTGTTTGCTTTGTCTCTACTCAGAATGGTTCAAGAGCAGCTTTAATTTTTATTTGAGAATGCGTTTAAAAAGAAAACATATAGGGCAGAAACGGCAGGAATGTTAGGTTACGACACAATAAGGTAGGTTTTGGTTTTGGTTAATTAGACTTCTACAAGGTGGAGATTTAGCTGAATTGAGTTTTTTCCTCATAGTTTTTTGCTCATACCGATGTATTCAGTTACAAAACTATCACCTGAAGCTGTTAGATGTTGAGCTCAATGTGTCATTGTATGAAATCTGTGTTATCGTTTTATTTGGAACGCCTAGCAAATTTCTGAACTTGAGCTGCAATTGTTCCTGTTCAAGCAGGACACGGATAACCTGCCAGCACACCACCAGAGGCTGACAGACGGGTGGAGAGGGAGAGCAGCTGAAGCATTCGCTACGGCGAGCGTTTGTCTCCAAGCCACTCAGGAGCGGATCGCTCTGCTGTGAAGTTATGGCAGCTCTTCAAGGTTCCCACTTTGTAGACCGCCAGCTGCATCACAGGCTCGACTGCTCAGCTTTGTGTACGCAACAAAACACCCTCGCACAAACTGTCCCAATTTACATTTAATCAGCAGCAAGTAGTTAAAAGTCACAATATCAGCATGTTGCACCGCCACCAGCTGTCCATACACAACATTTTCATAAAGTTGAACTGAGAATGTGGTTAAACATTAACAACAGAACAAAAGTACACAATGTTTAAAGTTTGTCACATAATAAACCCAAATACCACAAGACAAAGAAACTTTGTACGTATAGCACACTTTGAACAACAAGCCAACTCAAGATGAAATAAAAGATGAAACACAGCATTAGAAAAACATAATATAGGACACATTAAAGCATATTATGTTCCAGCTCTTATTAATCGCTTTTTCAAAGGCAGCTCTAAACTGCATTTTAAGTTTTCCTTAAAGCAGCTCAGTGTTTCAGCAGCTCTGAAGTCATCAGGAAGTTTGTCCCAGATAAGGAGAGCATAGAAACTGAAAGCTGCTTCTCCATGTTTGGTTCTGGTTCTAGGGATGATTAGTAGACCATAGTTGGAGAACCTGATTGATCAACAGTGACAACAGGTCAAACATACTTTGGTGCTAAACCGTTCAGTGATTTATAAACTAATAGGAGTATTTAGAAGTCTATTCTCTGAGCTACAGGGAGCCAGTGGAAGGACTTTAGGACTGGGGTGATGTGTTCTACTTTCCTGGTTCTAGTGAGAACACGAGCAGCAGCGTTCTGGATCAGCTGCAGCTGTCTGATTGACTTTTTAGGTAGACCTGTGAGGACGCTGTTGCAGTAATCAATCCACCGAAAGATAAACACATGGACGAAGGTCCATACGAAGGTCCTGTTGTGAACATTAAACTTTTTTCCAAGAACTGTATGTGATACTACTTGGAAACTAAACAAGTTCTCCGCTACAGCTTTAAACATCCTGGTTTGTTTGTTACAACTGAAATAACAGGCTGGATTTTTCTTATATTCAGTCTTATTATATTATATATTATATTTAGTGCTGCTAGTCTGCAGGTACATAATAACTCCCTAATTACAGATAGTTAATCTTGTCCAATGAGTTGAAGACTGTACATATTATATAATTTAAATAAGAGCAACAGTTCAGGGTTAATTTGGAGCTTTTTCTCTTAATAAGAAAGTGAAAAAACAACAGAAAAAGCAATAAGAGCTTTCAATTAACTTGTTTCTGGTACCAACTTGGAGCTGGAATATGTAATTTTTCCTCAGCCTTGTGTTTTATTAAACTTTGCTGCGTGGGTTCACGCTGAGCTAAATGGTAGGGAACTGATGGCCCTCATGGCTGAAAGCTGAAGTCAGTAGCTGATTTGTCTGAGAGCAAAACGTTGACAACATGAGGTCTTCTGGTGGGTAATCTTCAGTGATTAAAGTTTTCTTTTGATAAAACTTTATTAAGCTGTTTTGATGGAAAGAAACTAGGGCTTCCACGATTAGACGATTCGTCACGACAATGTCGACAACTAGAATTGTCGATGTCATTGTTTTAAAAAAAGTTTTTTTATCTTAAAACTGCGGCTGTACCGCTCACTGCTCTCTATATGCTGTATTTCTATGGCTCTGTCTGCCTCTCTGCCCCTGATGAACATGCACAGCCGTGGGAATCCAGATGAATCATAGCATAACTCAGGAAAAGTCCAAACTGTCACGGCTAGCCGACAACGAGGCTCTAATGTTTAGGAAAGTTTTATAAAAATTGTTCAGGTGCATGTGTAATCCTAAATCCATAAGGTAGAACCTGCTTACCGTGGCAGGACGACAGTGATGCTGCAGCATTTTAACAGGAAACTCCGCGTGGCTGACTACGAAGAGGGACAGCTTGCTCGCTAAGCTAATTAGCACGTTAGCTGCTAACGTTAACACTAACAGCAGGCTGACTGAACGTCCTCTTTTACCCGTACATGTCGGCTTTGCGAGTTCTGTCTGGGACATTCATAGATCAATATAAATGTAACTATTCTTATATTTATCGCAGCTTCTCTCATGCCACCAGCGCCTGGTTGGTGTCTGGTTCCGTTTAAAGCAGACAGCGTAGCGCTGCTGCTGTTTACAAGAAATCAAAGTATAGGTGTATGGTTCGGACAATTGTAGAGGAGTGCACATAGCAAAAACTATGAAAAGGCTGACCAAAGTGAGAGTTTATCTATTAAATGGAAAATGTTATTAATTACTTATTTTAATATCTGTAAAATTAATTAGTGATTGTGATTTTATTTCCCTTAGTACGTTGTGTGTCTGCTTTAATATTATTTTTTTAATAATTATTTCCTAAATGTTTAATAAGCGATCACTTTAACTGTCAGAATTTTAGATAGCACATAATACTTAGAGAAAACATTTCCAGCTGGAAGCTAATGATGTAGCTTCTGTGACAAGATACAATTTATGGGTGATCTGATTAGTCGACTAATCGGTAAAAATAAAGTTGATTATCAAAATAATCGTTGTGGCAGCGCTAAAAGAAACATCTTAATCTGATTGAATGACTGAAATTTGAATTGTTGTTTTTCTTATTACTGTCTAAATAAGCCAAATTATTGCTATTAGTTTTTGACTTTGGAACTTTACAAACATCACTTTTTGAATCAATGCCTTCCACTCGGTAATATTGTTCACACAATTAGAGGCTCTGTAAAGTAGATTATGAAAGATGAAAGTTAAGCTCAGGTTCTGAAGATGATACTGACTGTCCTCACCAACAGGTAATAGTAGGCCTCCAAGTCACAAGGAGGCGCCAAACACACAGCTGATAAAGTAAATCTCTCATAAACCACAAAGATACAATTTACCGATTGCATTGTTAAACAGATACTTTAGTTACCTTTCTTTGAAACACTGAAGTTAAATTTTTGTAGGGAAACTTTTTCACCCATTTGTTACAAACTTATTTTAATTCTGTAACTTACATCCACAATAACCAATCGCATTCTTTGTATACTAACTTTCTCTGATAACTTGCTATCTGTTGAAATAGTTTGGCTTGTTCCAGCTTTAACATGAAATCTGACTTTTGTTTCACCTGAAACTTGGGGCTGAGCATCGAAAGACGCAAAGGGAGACAAAGTCGGTGAGACTGAAAGTTAAAGTGACATTAAAAGAGAGGAAGAGAGTGACGGGGAAATATTTTTAGCTTGGACAGACTGCACTCAGTTTCGCTTGTCTCGACTACACAGAACCTGTTTCCGTCTGATTCCTCCTGAGAGTTACAGGCAGGAACAACAGAGAGGAAAGCGACGAAAGCGGATACCCAGATATAAGAACAAATAGTGTTTGTGAGAGGATCTTTCACTCACATTTATGTCACGTTGTGACTCAGTAAAAGTGAAACTTATCTGGTTCTTAATGACTGCGGCTGTTTTTACTGTGGATTGAAAGTAAAGTCATCCGATGAACCATCCTGGCTTGTCTGTCTGCTTCAGGGGAGGAGGAGGCTGATTTAATTATAGCTGCAGAAATTAATACTTGAATTAAGAAATCTGTAAAAAGATATGTTCCAGTTATTAAGAAAACAATGAAGTTAATAATGTGTAAGCTACATTTTAGAGCTACAGCCTCATATCTGCTCAGCATGGAGATAACCTGCTAGTGATTAGATTTCACTTTTCCCACTAACACACCTCTGGCCATTTAGGACACCTGAGAGATCCTGATGTCAGTCAACATAAAAGTTATGATCTTTCAGAAATGTTCTTTAACGTCTTATGAGAGGTTCCAGCTGTTTTCTTCCCAGCTGTTTTCGCAGAGGGTCTTCCTCTTGCACTTGAGTTTGTCCGTCTGCTATTGCTCCAACGGTATGTTCTCTGTAGAGTAGCTCCACCTTTTCTGGTGTTTAGATGAGCTATTTCTACTCTTAAATTGATATTCTCTTCATTCTTATTAGAGATTGCGGTAAATAGTTCTGTTGTCCGTCATTTTGAATGGGAGTCTAAACAAATCAGGTCATAATCTATCTTTACCAGTTAATTTTTAATTAGGGATGTCCGATATTATCGGCCTAAAGTCATTGTTGGCCGATTTTGACATTAAAATGTAATATTAATATTAATGTAATACAGTGATAATTATATGTTTATTACATTCTCTTCAATATGGACTAAAATACTTCTGGAAGCTAAGAAAGACCAGATTAGTCAGAATATATGTCAGAGTACTTATGTTACATTGAAGGGAGGAAATAAAGCACAGAAAGTGAAAAGATGCTGAAATATGTTAAAGGCATACAAAAATAAAAATTTCAAACATTTCATTAATCAGATTCTTTGATCAAAAGCAGCTAAGATGCTTTCAGTCCTGATTAGAAGGAACCAACGGTTTCTAAACATGTCAGGTTTTCAAGCAGTTTGTTCCAAAGCTGAGGAGACTAGAAACTATCTGCTGCTTTTTGTGCATTTTGGCACAAGAGAATGTAGGGCTTTGGGGACCATCAGGAGAATTACTTGACAAACATGAAGCCCGTGTAGAATCGGTTCTGATAGGATCCATTTTCCTGGTGTTCGTTAGGAAAATAAAACATGACACAAAAGCTGCAAAAACTGCATCTATTAATGGACATAAATTGTTCCATAAATGTGTAAAACATCTGCGTCGTGATTCCATACAACAAAAACTAAATTATTCACCAGAATTACTGCATTGCTTTTCCACTCAAGCCAAAAGATTTACATGTACATTAAGTCACTGGTAGCTCAATGTGTAGACTTACCTTTGAGTCTCTTTATCAATCTGTTTTCTGCAAAATGGTAAAAAAAAAGAAAACAATACAACATGGCCCTTCCATTGAATATTGATTTATGATATATAAAAGAAAAAATTAACCACATCATTTGACATAAATTCATCTTACTCTTTGTTGAAAAAAGTCACTTGAATCTCAGAAAGAAGGAACATTTAGAGTTTGAGACATTGTTGATGATGATGATGATGATTCAAACATATCACACAGAAATGAAGAGGTGTCACTAGATCCAAAATGCCTGTTCTCTCTGGGTCGGAAAACCAGACAGAACCGATACTTTCAGAACCTTAGCACATCTTAAGCTTACTTAAAATATGTTCACCTGCTGTGGCCTGAACTCACAGTGTCACTACTTCCTCCTGCCTCACGTGGAACTGAAATATTTGCCTCGGGAAGATGACTTCTCATGGGGGTTTAGTTTTTGTTCTGGAGGCTGAATCTGCGCCTCGCTGCCACAGTGGAGACCAGAATAAAGCTTCACTTCGGACAAAGTTTTGAAATCAGGGAACGTTCCTCCACCTGAAGCGGTGAGAAGTCTGAACAAGCTGTTTCCTGATCTGCAAGCTATTGCTCAGTGGGTAGAAATCTTGCAGCATGCGCATTTGCATTTAGTGGTCAGACGCGTGAAAACGAATCTGTCAAAATGGCCGATGGCCTTCAGATTTTACTGTCAGCATTTGATAACATTTATGAAAATGCAAACTTGTTAAGTGTGAATCCTGCCCCACTCATTGGTTGATTTTAATTTTTTTTTGTAGATATAAAAATATTTTAAAGAAAATGCAGCATTTGAAGCTGAAATACCCAGAAGCAATGCTTCTTGACATAGTTTTGGTTAGTGTTTAAAAAAGAGATAAATCCAAGAGAACCATTCATTCTTCGGTCTGCTTAGCTGAATCCCCAATAGCGTGGTAAGAAAACCTGCACATATTAGCTTCTGTCATAGTGCTGAGTTGGTTTCCACTTTCCTTATTAATTCTTATTAATGTATATTAGGTGTTTGAACTATTAAAATAGGGAGTCCAATGAGCTTTGAAGTATTGACAGATTTAGCTCTTTGGTCCTTCACCCTCGTGAATACCAGCGGGCCACCATGTAATTATCTCGTCTGTCTGATATCTAGATTTCTATGTGTTGTCGAATTTACTGTAATATCTGCTTGATTGTAAATAAAATCAGGAATTGTGAGACGGACAGAAACTGAGGTAGTAAGAGCAAGAGGGAATAATCCTGGAACGGAGCTTAAAGAAATACAAATGGGAGCTAGAAAATCCCTTCAGAGTTCAGGAATTATTTTAAGCATTGTGACTTAGAACATGAGTAGTAATGTGTAGCGACACTAAATAAAGAGGACAGGAGGAAGAACAGATGAAATCAGATGTTGGTGAAAGGACTACCAGCAGGAAGGAGAGTTGAAAGGTGGGTGGAGAAGACTAAAACAGGCCTGTGGGGGTGGAAGGAAGGATGGTGGAGGAGGTAGAAGGTGATGACATGTGTTTAACTCATTGTAATGAGACTCCTGGCAGGCTGTGTGGGATATCTGCTGTGTGTTGCAGGCTGCATGATGACTCATCTGAGACAGCGACAAAGAATATCTGCAGCGCTCCTCCACCTTCCGCCGACTCTCACCTGAAAATGTTCGAGACTTCCACACAGCTCTGCGGCTTCCAGCAACTTTGTGGGAGGAAATCACTCATAGCATGAATGTGCTTCATTCAGCTGAGGTCTTTTTAACCTAGGGAGGACCGGTCCTGTCAAAAATGACAATAAATAACTAAATGTTTAGATTAATGTGGAAATAAATACATGTGAAAGTAGATTATTAAGAAAATGTGCAAATGAACAGATGAATGTGGAAATAATTAAAAGGGGAAATAAATAAATAACAAATACAAATAGAACAAACCAAAATTTATGAAAAAAACGTAACTTCTTCGTTAAATGTCACATAAATCAAATGTCACAATTTCCCATTTTCCCATATGTAAACACTCTAAATATATATTTAACCAGGTTTATCACATCAGGAAATTGATGCTCTTATTTTGAGGATCTAAACAGCCACTTCCGCTAATAAGTTAGCACTAATTCAAGTCAGAAAACATCACTTAGCGGTAACTCACTATGAAATATTCTGAAGCTATACAGTGGACCAACATGCATAAATTAACATAAATACGGCACATTTATACTCTGCACCGCGCATAGCGAGCTGATATCCCAAGCGGACGGTAAGGAAAATGCCCACAGACAATTTATGAACTTATAATCATATCAACCCAATACGCCAAAAAGAAACACTCACGTGTCATTAAGGCATAAGAGAGAGTGGAGCAGCCTAAAAAACTGACTTGACAATTTGGTAAGAATTCTCAGACTAAAAGCAGCAGCGTTTATGTCCAGATTGCATCATATTTCCTGCCTCTTACCTTTCAGCACCACAAAAACTCCAATTACGTTTCTGCACTTGGCTTCATGTTTTATTTTAGATTTCTCATCAAGTTAAAAAGGTGAAACTACTGATTAAAAAACACCCATTAAAAGGAGACAAATGTTCCAGAGTTTTTTGTGTTTCTTTAACAGTAACTGCTGAGATAAAGAAATAAGTTCTACTTGAAGGAAGGCAGATTATCTCTAAACCCTAAATCAAAACCGCTGGTGAAAGAATAGTTTGATTATAAGTGGTATAGAAATGCACATGTGGGAGAAAGCTCCGATCATTATCGAAGCTGTGGGTTCTGCCAGCCGACAGGAATGAGAGCCTGTTTGATCCAAAGCTGGTTAAGAGGGAGCAGCTCCAGGAATGGGAGCTTTGTGATTTAACATCTTTTGTTCTCCGGTTGGTGCTGCTCTGCCCAGTGGACGTGAATGAAATGAAGGGATGGAAGAAAAGCAGGATCCAGCCCTCCTAGCCAGAACAAGTCATGTGTCAGCAATCCCACAATATAGATCCCCAATTACCAGGCTGTGAGTGCACAAAGGGGATCTCTATCCCACACACAACACACCCAAACAAGCCGCCGTTTTAATGGAACGAGCTCAGCTGGAGAGGTAGAGAGCAATATGGTGCAATTATAAAACTTTTCTCTGCTGCTCTGTTATTTAGCCTGTTCTTGACTCACTGTTTGAACAGAACTCGCAGCACCTCATTAAAATGGAGTTTACTAAGTTGGCTTAAGTTCAGAAGCACGGGCCACTCCCCAAAACCCGCTTTGCACAACCTAATCGGCCCTAAACTCGCCTCACCTGGCGCCTCCGTTCCCTATCACGCCACAATACACATATAAACCCCGTCTGCCTCATATTTCTCATCTTGCTCGTTCGTTTTTAACCCTCCCTTCCCATCCCTCTAGGTTTTGGGGTCCTGTCGACCCGCCTCCAGGGTCCCGCCGACCCGCCTGCTCTCGGGGGCCTGCCGACCCGCCTCCTCTCAGGGTCCTGCCGACCCGCCTCCTCTCAGAGTCCTGCCGACCCGCCTCCTCTCAGAGTCCTGCCGACCCTCCTCTCAGGGTCCTGCCGACCTCCTCCTCTCAGGGTCCTGCCGACCCGCCTGCTCTCAGGGTCCTGCCTACCCTCCTCTCAGGGCCCTGCCGACCCGCCTACTCTCAGGGTCCTGCCGACCCGCCTGCTCTCAGGGTCCTGCCTACCCTCCTCTCAGGGCCCTGCCGACCCGCCCCCTCTCAGGGTCCTGCCGACCCGCCTCCAGGGTCCTACTGACCCGCCTCCAGGGTCCCGCTGACCCGCCTGCTCTCAGGGTCCTGCCGACCCGCCTCCTCTCAGGGTCGTGCCGACTTGCCCCTCTTAACCTCTTTACAGCATTCTCCGTTTTGCAGCTTCCCCGTTCCTCGCTTTCGTCCACTCCCCTGCCACCTCTTCTAACATCTCTCTCTTCTAGGTTCCGTCTGGGGGGGTCCCGAGCAGGCTCGGAAAGACGGCTTCTTCCTGATCTCATAAGTAGATGAATTTTGGTACTTTTTCCCGTACAATTGTCCAGGTCAAAAATCAAAAAAGCAAAAAACTAAATTTCCCTGTTAATGTGCTGATATATTAGCTCCGTTTTTTACATCACTGGGGCTTTTTCACTTCTCATTTTACTTTTAGGTTCCAGTTCCCTGCAGATCTGACATCGATCGACGAGAACCAAGTGGCAGCAAGGTCTTTATGTTAAAACTGCCACACCAGAGCTAATCCCGCAAATGAGACTTTCCTAGATACTGTTGCTAGCTAGGTAGCTGCCTTATTGAAGGGCAGAGTTTTAGTTTGCATCTTTCCAAGAATACAGTGAAAGCACAATGACTACCATCCAGGGGTCACGTCAACTGAATGTTTTCTGTATCTGACAGTTTTTGTTTATTAATTTGATTGAAAAATCTGAAGGCCATTGGGCATTTTGACAGATTAGTATTCACATACCTGAGCACTTGGTTTTAGACATTTTCAACTTTATAGACAGATTACAGGTAACTGGTTAAAGAGTTACTAAGGCTTTGGATCACGTCTCTTCCAACAGCTCGGTGTCGTACCAACCACGGGTGAATGCTGGGAGATTTCCTTTCACTTAAGTGGTAGCTTTCAGGTCAGGAAACGTTTCGTTAGGAGAGTCTTTTTGACTTCTGATCACTTAAACTGGAGAAATGTTCTCTGATTTCAAAACTTTGACCTAGGCATCGATTTATACCTGGTCTAGGTAGGCATGCTGCCGGGGTTTTTGGGCAGGTGCTCATGTTGGGCTCCTGCCCCGTCGTGGGGCCCTTGATTAGCAGGTGGTGCTGGGGGCCTCTGCTGCTGGCGGGGAGGCTGTTACCATCTAGCTACAGGTGCTCTCCCATTAGAAGAGTGAATATCTGCGTGGGTATAAGTCTACCTATGGGATGGCACCAGGGGGACGGCCTCAAGCTCCATGGGGCTTTGTGGTGCTGATACCTTTAAAATGAGACCATTTGACCATCAAAAATGTACAGGAACAGGTCGACCGACGTTTCTCTTAAAATAAACCCCGACCATGGATAAAAAGCTTCATAAGTCAGTGAGTTTACATCAGAAAGAGATTATACACATATAGACATCTTCAGTAGAAAGATACCTTTAAAATGAGCCAATTAGCAGCTCTCTACACCCAAGTATGGACGAGATATGATCAGAAATGTAAAGGAGCGGATCACCCGACATTGCTGTTAAAATAAAACCGGACCACCAATTAAAATTCTTAATAAGTCAGTGAGTTTACATCAGACAGAGATCATACACATATAGCCATCTTCAGGAGAAAAATACCTTTAAAATGAGACAAGTTGCTGCTCTTTACACCTAAGTATGGACGAGATATGATAAAAAATGTACAGACAGAGAGATCATACACCTATTACCATCTTCAGGAGAAAAATACCTCCCTCCCTCCTCTGGTGGATCCTATTGAACTTGCCTGTTTCAGTCAGTGAGGGAGCTGGCTGCCTGGGAAGGCATTTTCTCCCCATCCCTGGAAGCCTCTGTCCGCCTGCTCCATCTCCGTACCACTCATGTAAGGTGTTGGGGTGTGTGCATGTCACTGGGGTGTGGGGCGGGGTTTCCATCTTGGCTATCCTGTTGTGGCCTGGGTCCCAATTTTTCTGTACAACTTAGACACTCTCAGGGACTTTGCAGTGGCCATGCTTATCGGCTCCGGAGGAAGAGCCCTTCAATGAGCCCCACCTCTGGTGCCGTTGCCCACTCTTCAGCTGCACATTGACACTGAGGGTAGATGGGGGGGTCTGTTTGACTTCCCCATATCCCCCACACACACAAAAAAAACTTTCCGGGGATCACATTTAGGGTGATTCCGACAGCCATAGCTGATGGATGGAAAGTCAAGTTCCTCCTGTTTCTGTACGTAATGCGAAACAATCCGCAATTTTGATGATTGACAAAACAAATAGCCAACAAAATGGTGTAAACACAGATAAATGACATGGCAGTGTAGCGTAGATATAGCCATGGTTACTGGGAAGCGTAGAATGGTGTATCCAGACAGTAATGAGATGATTACATACCGCTTCAGAAACCTCTCCAAAGACATTTTGTTGTCAGAATACAACATTGAAGAAAGTCGTGGAGGTTTATGTGAATGGAGAAAGTAATGACGCTAACCATGCTTTTTATGTATGAAAACTAACACATTTACCTTGCAGATGGCAAACATTTGGGCACCTTTAACCTATAGTTAGAAATTGTGCAGAATATTTGTTTTTTTTGTGTACTGCTGCCAAATTTTGTGTGGATGAAGGTAATAATTCAGACTTTAGACCCACACTGTGTTTTAGGTCAGCACTTTATTCTACAGCCACTTTTACAGCATGTATTCTTAGAAGGTAAATAGCCGGACCTAAAATGTTATCTTTTTCAGGGTATTGAAATTAGCATTGCTTGGTAACAATAGTACTCAGACATATTATCATAGTTCTGGGAGAAGTTTTAGAGTGTTTGCTTTTCAAAATGATATCAGCCATGTCCTTAATCAAAATTCAAGAACAGCTTTAATTTTAGCTTGGGTATGTTTTTAAAAACAATGTAGGTTGGAAATCCATCCATCCATTTTCTTAACCCTTAATGGGTCATGGGGGTGCTGGTGCCTATCTCCAGCTGTCAACGGGCGAGAGGAAATCACTTCAAGAATAAAGACCTCCATAAAAACCACCTCTTCCGATAGTTAAACATTCCAAAACTTCATTGTTTGCTGCGTTTGCTGTTGAGTGTTTCATTATGTTTGTGCTCCTGTTTTCTAACTGAGCAGTTCTAAAATCAAAAGCTCAACGCTATCATCCTACTTTTAAATAAATACAAATATAACATTCTTGATGTACATGAATGCATTTTTTTTTAAATTTGCTGATCATTCACCCACGAGATTGAGAATGAGGGGGAGAATGATTATTATTCATCTGATGGTACATAACTGAAATGTAACAGGTTTAGCATTCACTAAACACACCTGAAGTCTAGATTTAATAGCCTGTAGGTATTTTAAACCAAATAGGAAGAAAATCTAGTTGAGAAGAAGCGGAATCCTCAACCAGAACTCAGCTCAACAGAAAACTGATTTGTTATGGCAGAAAGGCAATTCAGTTTCCTACAAATTCAGTTAATTCTGCCTGTATCTCTGTAAAAGCAAAAGTCTATTGTTATTTAAAAAAACATTGTTAAAAACCACCCACATAATTCTTAATAATTTGCATTAAATGCTTCTGCTGAAAAAAAGAAAAAGGAAGCTTGTCAAACACAACAATAGTTAGAAACTCCAGGGGGTTGTGTTGGTGTTCAAGTCTTTGCCAGAAATTAACAACAATTTATCTGAATGATCAAAATGGCAGTTCTACTGTTTTTGTGCAATTGCGGCAATATTAAACTCTGGTTGGTTGTACAGCTTTTCTACACTTAAAATAATCACTGTATCATTTGAGAGTTTGGCCCAAAAATTAAGAAAATACATCTCATTTTTGTCCGAAGTAAAACAGTGAGCAGCTTGAGCTGGAATTAGAGAGTGGTTTTCTATTGTAGATGCTTATTATGTTTTTTGTTCCAGAACAGAAAATATCCAGATCTCAGAGTAGGCATGAAGCAACATTTCAGACTTCTAAAATGGAGACTAATTCAATTCACTTTTATTTCTATAGCGCTAGTTCACAACAAATTTCATCTCAAGGCACTTTAAGACAAACGTTATTTCAACACAATTATACAAACATTCCAATCAGTTAAAAGTTTTCTATGTAAGGAATCCCAGCAGATTGCGATGAGTCAACGCAAGGTGCTGCCCGGATCATACAGACTCCAACAACTGCTATTCCTCAGCAATCACTCATACGGAGCAAACATGTAGCGACAGTGGAGAGGAAAAACTCCCCTTTAACAGGAAGAAACCTCCAGCAGAACCTGTCTCAGTACAAGCAGTTATCTGCCATGACCGTCTGGGGGTTTGAGAAGACAGAGAAGAGAGGGCATGGAGGATGCTCAGTAACTTTGAGCATCATCTGGACCGATGTTCCCCATCCAGCAGCTTACAGTTTAAAGTGACAGTGTGTAGTTATTGCAGTACATCTTTGAAAATAGCCATAACAATTTAATGTAATAATAATTACATAAAGCACATTAGTTGCAAAATATTGGCAATATTGTAAAATATGACTTTAAAAATCAGCTTTAATATACATTGGCGCGGGTCCTCTTTTCAGGGGAAAGCCATATTAGATGACGTCTTTACTTCTACAAGAGCCCGGATGGACAAAGCGCACGGAACACACCCGCTAATAAAACATTGATTTCCCCTCAAAATGCAAAAAAGTTTCTCCATAAATACATTTATGTTGGGGGGGCGTGGTCTGGGCTGTGACTGAGAGGTAGCAGTGCAGCGTAGTCACAGGCTGCCAGATAGATGGAGAGAGCTGCGGGAATTTGAGCTCTTTTGCCTAGAAATAATCTGGATGTTGAGTTTTGTTTCCTCAACTAATTTCTTTCTCCAAAGGGAAGAGAGTACAGGGAGATAGCGGAGTGGTGCCATATCATTTCGGGACGTTGTCTCGTTCCCAGCGCGAGGCAGCAGCAGATACCGAGCCTGCGGCTGTTTCGCGGCATAGAATGGCCGCCGTCTCTGAGTGGTAAATTGTTGTTGGCTAAGTCTAATGCTAAATATAGAATAGCTCGAGTAATTTCGTGACTCTGCCTGGACAGGAGCACCTGCGGCCACTGTACGCCATTGTATGCTACAGAAAATGTGTGTTTCGATATACTGTATTTTAGTACATTTACTGAAAATATTAATTTTGTACCAAAAACCGTTAGTTTAGTGCCCCAGGTGGTTAAACTTACATTACATTACATTACACTGCACTGCAATTCACTGGAATTGAAATCCTGCATTGCTAACGGCTAATCTCAGGTTATTGACGTGGGCTTGGAACAGTGAAGACAGCAGTCCGGCCGTGGTGGGGTATATAAACACGGGCGGCCTCGGCCACACCTCCGTAGCGAGGAGCTATGAACTGCTTGCAGCACAATCATCTTAAAAACCTGGGTGCTCCATTATGCAGGTGGTTACCTCTAGATTTATTTACTACAATAAATCAAAAATAAAATCTGGGCTAAGTTTTCATTTTTAATGCAGTAATTATGATGGTGTGATTTTATTTTATTTTGCACATTCCTAATGATTTTCTCGTCATGCTTGGATACTTTATAACTTGGGCATCTTTCCGCAAGACACATTTTCTGTAACAAACGATGAAGTACAGTTGCCACAGTTGCTCCTGTCGAGGCAGAGTCGCATGAATTTACTCAAGCTAATCTATATTTAGCATTAGATTTAGCTAAAAACAATGTACCACTCAGAGACGGCGCTCATTCTATGCTGCGATGCTGCTACAGGCTCGGTATCTGCTGCTGCTCCGGGCAGAGAACGAGACAACGGCTCATAACGATATGGCACCGCAGCTGTCCTCCACAGAACCCATCTCCCTGTACTCTGCTCCCTTTGGAGAAGGAAGATGGAAAAAAAATATCAACCTCCAGATTATTTCCAGGCAAAGGAGCTCGCGTTACTATGGCTCTCTCCAACTTTCTGGCCGCCTGTGACTCTTAATTTCACACCTTCAAGGTGATATATGAAAAAATTAGATAATGAACATAATTCTTGTAAACAGACACAAAGTTCAAACCTATCAGAACAATAAAAAAAGAAATGCTTTTCATTACATCTTAGGGAACATTTTCAGAAGTGTTCCTGTCTCCTTCAATTGAAGGACATCCCCAACAAAACCATCAGACTGAATGACTTTCTTGTAATTTTTAGCAAAGGAAGCTGAAGTCTCCTTTGCGCTGAACATTTTTCTGAGCTCATCATATTTTTCTTTGCTAACTGCAGCAAAGTTCAGTTTTTGCAGCTGTGTACGCAATGGTTTTACTTTCCACAGAGATCTTTTTGAAGGCTCCTGCCATTGGGATACTCCCAACCTGTTTGGCCCTCAGCACCAACATACTAAACTAAACTCAAACTAAACTACCTAACAAATGGTAAAAACTAATTAAAATTAAAATAGAATTGAAAATCTTAAGTCAAAATGAAATAATTAGTAGCTCTAAGAACATTTTTAAAACAATTTAATTATTGTTGAAGATGTCCTAACTAAAAATAACTTTTTCTAGGCAATGTTGTAACAAAAGTTGGCGAAGAAATCTGTGACGTTCGGGTCTTTTTCTCTGAGGTCAAACTCAACGTTATTCCGTTGTATTTAAATATATATATAGACACATTTAGTAAGTCTATTTATTTTTTTAAATTATGAATAATATTAATAGTCAGTAAAATTGTAACAAGGAAAAATGAAGCCTTGTATAGCACAATTTCCAAGTAGAAATAAATATATAAAAAACAGTATAAAACATAAACAAAACTGTAAAGAAGACAGCGACGTTCTGGGCTTTAAGAACTAAATAACCGTTCATAACATAACATCTATTAAACAATTTTGGATGTCATTTTTACATTCTAACAAATAATAATAATAAAAAAAAATGTATAGTTATAGCCAATTATATCAAATAAATAATATATTCACTTGTTATAAAATGTCTTTATTTTCTGAAACAGTTTTTGTCAGGAGCTACAGTTAAAGGGAAATTTGTTTTTTTTTTGTTTTTTGTTTTTTCACTCACCCTGAGAAGTTCAGAGCCAGCTTGAGCCGTTCAGCAGTATTTATACATCCAATCTTGATCAGCGTACATCCGTAAAATGCTGTGCAGTGAATGGCAGTACAAATGCCACTTAACAAGGTTAAATCTGCTCCAAACGTCTTAATTTGACCATGCTTATATTCCCCGTGGACTTACCAACGTCTCGTAAGTGCTTTTTGATTGTCTTCCAGGCCGATTTGGGGGCAAAAATAAAGCAATAATAAAACAGATTTGTCAGGTTTTTATTTTTTAACATTAAAAATTTTAAATATTTTCCTCTTCCTCTTTCCTAGTGCAAATTGACAGGAGGAGGGCTCTCTATATCATCTCTATGGAGAGCATAAGCCCCGCCTTTCTACTTCCTGTCCATGGGTCCCCGACTGCCCAAAAAAATGAATGAGAGTCAATGGAGCGATAATAGTTATTTTCTTATCCAGTTTGAAATGCGCCGTGGATCGAACATATGATTTCTGTGAATATTAAAAACAAATTTTGAAGCAGAGAAAAAACGCTGATTTTCGACCGGAGGCAAAATTTCTTTAGGTTTTGTTTAAAAACATTTAGCGGAGAGCGATGGTCGTAGCCTCCAGGATGAAGAAAGGAGTATTAAAAACGGAGAAAACCTCTATAAATCTGACCGTGTGGAAAGTAGCAGCTATGTCTGGGATAAAGCAGTCGGTGGAGTGAGAGCCAGCATGGAGGAGAAGCTCTACAAGCTCTAGGTGAAGGTTTTACGTGCTATAGCTACACTGTGTTCCAAATTATTATGCAAAACGTGTTCAGGAGTGATAAGGTAAGATTCCTTTTGTATTTCAGTTGAACTTGTGGATTGTGATGTGTGTCTGGGCTCTTTATATCACTGAAAGCAATTGCAGAAACCTGTGCTGATTAGTTTGGCAGGTGTGTCCAATCAAAGGCAAAACTACTTAAGAAGGCTGTCCCACATTATTAAGCAGCCTACATTTTCAACCAAAATGGGAAAGAAAAAGGACCTGTCGGCCGCTGAGAAGCAACAAATTGTTGAGCGTTTAGGTCAAGGCATGACAACAATCAACTTTGCCAAGACTATTTATCGCGATCATCGCACAATCAAGAAGTATGTCGCTGATTCAGAGCACACACGTGTGCGTGCTGACAAGGCAAAACCGAGGACTCTTTCCAACAGGCAATTACATCGGGTTAAAAGAGCAGCTGCAAAAATGCCTTGTCTTAGCAGCAGACAAGTTTTTGAAGCTGCTGGTGGCTCCAATGTGCCCCGAACAACAAGATGCAGGGTCCTCCAGAGGTTTGCAGCTGTACGTAAGCCATCCTTTTGACCTCCCATATCCACTGCAAACAAGCAAAAACGGCTCCAATTGGCCAAACAATACATGAAGACTGACTTCAAAACTGTTTTGTTCACCGATGAGTGCCGTGCAACCCTTGATGGTCCAGATGGATGGAGTGGTGGATGGCTGGTTGATGGCCACCCCATGCAAACAAGGCTACGGCGCCAACAAGGAGGAAGTGGAGTAATGTTTTGGGCTGGAATCATGTGGAGAGAGATTGTCGGGCCCTTTAGGAACGCTGACGGGGTAAAAATGACATCCATAAAGTATGTGGAGTTTCTCAAAGTGCACTTCCTGCCATGGTTCAAAAAGAAGAACCGTGCCTTCCGCAGCAAGATCATTTTCATGCATGATAATGCATCGTCTCATGCTGCAAAGAACACATCTGCATCTCTAGCTGCTATGGGAATACAAGGGGACAAACTTATGGTGTGGCCCCCATTCTCCCCTGACCTCAACCCTATTGAGAACCTCTGGAGTATCATCAAAAGGAGTGTCTATGATGACGTGAGGCAGTTCACATCTAAGCAAAAGCTATGGGAGGCTATTCTGTCCTCATGCAAAACAATTGAAGCAGATACCATCCAAAACTTGACAAATTCAATGGATGGGAGAGTTCAGAAGCTCCTTTCAAACAAGGGGTCGTATGTGCAAATGTAACATCACCTATAATAAAGTTTTGATTTGAATACTGTTTGATTTCAGTTACCTTTCAGTTTGTAATAACCTGCTAATGCTTATAATTTCACAAATCAGCATTTTTGCTCTTAATAAAAATGAAAAGTCTGTTGTGCATAATAATTTGGAACATACATTTCAGTGCATTTTGAGCATTTTATTTTTAATAAATATACTGTTTTCATTGGGCAGTTTGTTCAAAAACCTTTCAATTGTACTCTAATTGTTGATGACTGGGAAATTACAATGACTGCAATTCATATAGGTAATTTGGTAAATCTGATAAACAATATGATTTGCATAATAATTTGGAACACAGTGTAGTGCTAGCTCCCGTTAGCAAAATGACGTCATATATGCGACTTCTGATTTGTAGGTATTTTAAATTATAATTTTTACAATCAAATAAATCCCAAATCACTGGACAAACAGATTCGAAATGTACATCATTAGTTATTATTTAGATCAAAGTACAAAATATGTGTGATTCAGGACGTAAGACAAAGCGGAGCAGAAAATAACTTTTATCGCTCCATTGACTTACCCCATAGCCCCTTCCTTGGCAAAATGCAAATATCGCATCTTTTATTCTCCTCTCATAGGAAACGGGGAGTGTTTATGAAAAGCGACACCATCAGATATCAGGAGAAATTCGGGAGTATGGTGGCTCCGTGACGCAGACACAGTCAGGTACCCAATGAGAATTTTTAATCAATCCGAGCTCAGATATTGACTCGTATTACTCGTATGATACTCGTACTCTGCAAAAGTGCTTTATCCGTACCGGATACTCGTTTCGGCCGAGTACAGGCCACTGTATTTTCTGAGTTTGCCACCCAGAAGTAGAATGATCACATTGATAACAGAAAGAAGAGGAGGAAGATGAGGAAAAATTATGAGCGGTGATCCAGATAGGCTGGATCCATTTTTTAATGTGAAAGAAAGAACAACTCTTTAAATGTGATTATTTTAATGAATTAGGATTTCACTTGTGTGGGACTTTTATCACGACTCAACAGATGGTTGTCTTAAAAAAGTTGTACATTGCCTATGTGACAGAGGAGGCTGCACATAGCCTAGCTTTTCATGAATTCACTTTTTTATTAATGCAACTTTTTACTAATTAAATTTAATGTATCATTTTTACTTTATCACGGATATTTAAACACTTAATATAATTATATAATTATATTAGTTTTAATTAAATGCAATTTATGTGTTTTTACAAGTAACTAAAGCATCTATAAAGCGATTTTAAATCTTTCAACCATGTTCCCTGCTTTTAAACAGTATGGCGGAGGAGGATTCGAGCAAACCTGTTTGAGGCTAAAATGGGACTTTAGGATGCTTGGCATAAAAGGCAGAAGAAGGCGGCCTATTCTAAAGCTAGTAAAAAAAATATCACAACAGTACCTAATACCAGTTGTGAGACGTTATGTTCTCCAAGGGACTACTGTGATCTCTGATAGATGGAGGGTTTATATGAGAGCACTGGCTGATAATGGGTATGTTCACTATTCAGTAAATCATAACCGGTCGTTTGTAAATGCAGACAAAGGTCCCATCCACAGAACATTGAATGTGCCTACAAATCCCAGGTCTGGAGACTACATGGAAATCATTCAGAGAAGACCCTCAAAACATACCTTGCCTCAATAGAATAGACACTTGCTGGGGGGGGGGGGACTCACAGAAATGCTCCTCTTGGACATATGCTTCATGACATATGCAAGCAGTACAAAGTTTAAAACAAATGAAAATAAAACCATAACTTTAGTGACTGAGTTGTTTGTGTGAATGAAACTGTACAGTTTCTATAATAAAAACTTCTTGTCCTCGATTGCAATTCTCATCTCTCCTGAGTAGTTGTTGGACATCAGATTGCTGTGTTCTTGAAGTCATTATTTAAAAAAAAACTGGATAAATATTTTTTTATTTTTATGAAATCATGTATTTTTCAAAAGATGATAAAAAATTTGTAGTTAATGTTTAGGTACTGAGAGAGTAAGGATTTGTTCCTTCCTAGGTACTTAGGAGGAGCCTTCACTTCACTTTAGGATACACAAGAGTAATATGTAATGGTTGGGTACTAGTGACTAAGGGTATGCTTCTCAGAAGGTACTTGGGAGGATGCTTTACTTTACTTTTGGGTACAAAAATGTAGTATGTAATGGTTAAGTAATGGTCATGAAATGAATATAAAATGATTTCTTACTGATTAAGTTACAGACAAGTGAGATCAAGATGATACAGCAGCGCTACATCACTATGACATTGCAAATGCTTTGCTTCCTTATTGAAGTTTACAAAATAGAGCCTACAGACATCACATTAATCCCCAGTTCATTCCTCATCTGTTTCTTAGACACCTAACCATTAACCCCTTAAAGACTGGTGGATTATTTTCACAAGTAAGTACTGATTACCAGATAGGCTATAGTAGTTCGAAAGTATGGAGAACTTCTTGCAAGACAAAACTTCAATCAAAACATTGACCCTGAACTAGTTTTATAACCATGTATTGATTGCATGAAATAGCAAATATGAAGCTGCATAAATCTTTTACTTAACAATATTCTCATGTGTGTCATCAAATCTATCAACGACTGAACAGAAGTTTTCTAAGAAGTTTGTTTATTATTTACTCAGAATAATTTATTGCAAAAAAGAAACTGCTTAAACTGGACATCACAGCTGCTCCACTTTAATGAAATGGTTCACATATTCGGCAGTGCACCATTTTCACCAAGTCAGGCATCTTATACCTAGGAGTGCTGCCATGGAAACACAAATAATGAGAACAGAGTTGAGTGATTACCACGGGAGAACTAATTAAAGCGCCAGGAGGTACGTTGACACTCAGACACAGTCAGACACATGTTGAGACACCTAAAAACAAACCTGCACGAAGCACAGCTTTGAAGCCTTTTAAAATGTATCATCAACCTTGAGCTGCTATGACACAAAGTTAATAGGATCTGCAGATGCAGAGAAATGCACTCAAAACACAAGTAGAAGATTAGGTGTTATACTTCATGTCTGTCACTCCAGAAACACATGAACGGCTCAAATTAGAACCTTCTATAAGCCAGAATCCCACAAGCTTTAAAAGCATTCAATTACAGTGAGATATCCACTCAGATTTAGGTGGGATTTTTCTGCATCCTTAGTCATGCTAAAGATCCTGTAGAATCTTTTTTGACATAAAACCAAACATGGAGTCTCAGCTTCATCAAGCAACAGAATTAACCGTTTTTTCCTGAATTAAAGCTGACATAGCATAATAGTATATGCATAAAAATATTCAATATTTTTGCTAAATGTTACTCTGAACACTCAGAATGCCTCTGAAGGTCAAGGAGTTTATTTTACACAGTGCCATAGCGCTCATGTTGAAGTTATCTGAAGGAAAACACAAGCTTATTGTAGTGGCACAAAGCGACGTTTAGTATGCACGGCCAGGCGCAGCGTTCAGTCAGCAGAGTGAGTGTGTGTCGGCAGGTTGGCAGCACCTCATCTATTTTCTAATATCTCCTCTATGCCAGATGTTTGAGAGGGACACTGTGATAAAACACGCTTTATACCTGAAACTCACTCCTTTCCCTCTTCTCTTACAAATTCTGAAGTGTTTCAGCTCCCATCTAATTTACCGGCTTACTTTAGGGTAGAATAGAGGTTTAAGCCCTTTGCAGTTTCGTTGTGGTACAAGTACACTGGAATATTAATATTTTCCTATAGGTTATAAAAAGCTTCCCAAAAAAGACATATAAATATGCAAGAAATAACTTTAAATAATCTATTACTCACTGTTATGATGTGATCGTCTCATCCGCTTGAATCGACCTTGTTTGGATACTCAGAGGTTATATAAGGGCGCCTCCGTCCACAATAGACTCTCTTCAAGCTAGCCTTTGACCGAGACTTGCTCAAGAGACCCTCATCAAACTGTCCTTCCTGGGGAGGGGAAAGGACACAAGTTTTTTGGGAGAAACTCACTCCAAGGAAGACAAAGACTGCCGATATCAAGTGAATCGCAAATACTGATGAACAGAAAGCTTTCGGTATCACAGACTTGTGTGAGGAAAGGAGGCCACTAAGCTACTTACTGCCTGCAGAGGGAATTGAACCAGCCAGAAGTCACATTCATTCGCCAGAATAGCAGCTCATAGCATCCTGCTGTTAGCTTCCTGGCTAACGTCTTTCGAGCCCCATCCATGGAGAAACCTGGAGAACTTTAATCATTCAATAAGTTATGTCTGGGCAGAGGCAAGATTAGTTTAGAATAACTCACCCAAATTTTTTAGGCGTAGGGTTTTTTCTATAAAATGTTAAATTTTGATATCCCTAGTTCAAAATGTTTTAGCTTTATTATGGTTATAGATACAGGTAAAGTGTAAATGAGAAATATCTTCAGCATGATCCAAAGTTTGTGATGGGAGGAAATTCACACATCTAGTTTGCATATTATGACGTTATCAGGCATTGCAATATTGGTTTGTAATACTTTACAGATGTTTATCTGTTTTACATAGTTTAAAACTTACTTTATTTTGATTATTATTATTTAAATTTTTCTATGTAGGCCTATGTATTTTCTACATATGTGTTTTTATTATTTTTTGGCATTTTTTTCAAGAAAAGGTGGGCAAATCTGTTTATTTTCTTTGTTATGAGGCTCCATTAGTTGATTCAATACATAAAACAACAGAAAGAAATTATTGGGCTAAGAATTTTACAGATTTATCCCCATATATAACCAACAGGCTCATCATATTGTCTGATCCACTATTGATGATCTTCATCAAACTTCCTCAAACCTCTCCATCATCATCATCGTCATTTGCAGCGGGAAAGTAAACTTTTTTGCTGTTTACCACTTTATCAGCAGTCTGATTTCTCTCGAGTTTTCCACTGCGTCTGCTGCTGATTCCTCTGATTTTTTTTACATTCCTGCTCCTTCTGTTATAATTAGCATTGTTATGAACACCCTTGCTACCCGATCACACACCTTTCTCCCAGCGGGAGAACGTGACGAACAGCCTGGCACCTGTTGCTTCTTGTGGAGCGTCATGGCGAACGGGACTGTTTGAGCTTCGCTTTCTTTCTCTCTGGGCAGGACAACTGAACATCTTGATCAGAGGGTAAATATTCTTTTTCAGAATCTGAATAAGCCAACTTTTCCGGGCTGGGAACTCAGATTTCTCTGCATCTTAAGTTTTTGTTTTTTTAAAACTTGCGCTCTCTATGCTGTGACCGCAGGAGCTGCACGCTGCCTCCCCCACTGGCGGAGCTGCATAAAAAGCTGATTTACTCCAAAAATTTCTATGGTAACACAAACAAAAATGTGGCTTAAATTACAGTAACAGATGTCTGTCATCTCCTGATGTAAAGTAGTAAATAAATTAACGGTCATATCTGCAGCTGTGGCTCGTTAAAGGCGGCAATATTGCGTGTCGCAAAATTGCGACTATGACGCTTAAAGAGTTAAAGGTATGTGTAAGATTTCATCTGCTATTTGTTTTGGTAAAACCGTTGGGCCAGTGTTTTAGAATACTTTCCGACCGACAGTCGTTTTAAAAGGGCCTATATCATGCAAAATCCAGTTTTTGGAGTTTTCAAGCATATGGTAATGACATTTTCTCATACAAACTCCCACCAGGGTGGTTTTTGTCTTGAATTCACGCATGTCTGAGTAATCCTCTTGAATTCTGCTCTCTGAGCAGCTGCCCCTCCTTCTCCTAGAAATTGACTGAGTGTCCAACTAGTGACATCACTGATTGAAAGTTGAGAGCTAGAGGTGTCTGCACCGCCCCCTGCAGGCAGAGCAGCTTACCTCTGCTAAAGTTCCAACACACCCTCGTCCTACTCACAACTAATAGCTGCTTTGGTTTTTGGCTTCTTAAAACACTTTTTTGTTGGATTTTTTTACTTTCTCTGTGAAAATGCCTGTTTGGCCACATGGATTACAGAATTTTATTCTACATTCCTAAAAAACAGCAGCTGGATCAAAGAACAAATACACCTGATAGGCAGAGAAGTAAGTGGCTACATGCTAATGCTAATGTGGGTTAGCTATTTATCAAACTCCTTATGTGATCTTATAACAGCATTGTGTGGTTAATTAATTGATCTGTAGAATCTCAGAATGTTTAGTAAACAGGTTCAAAAAACACCCACAGTTTTTTTTATATATAGGCTATATATAGGCTTTATAAACTCAGTTTTTAAACACAAAAAAAAAAAATCAAATAAGCCAAACGTCTGAGCCCTTAATATAACAGCGTTTCATTGTGGTACTCTGTGCTTTTCAAATTATTTGTGAGAATTCTGTTTGTGATGAAGCCTAGCACTCTTGCGTCAGTTTGATCTGCTCCCGGGTCCGCAGGACAGCGGAGCGTAGCGTTGGGGTGCAGGAGGCGGGTTGATAGAGAAACGAACCGTTTCACTTCGTGGTCCAACATTAACAACAGGGTACAAGTTACATTTCAGATGGAGAAATGTTTCCTAATTTTCAAACTGGATGGGTAGTGAATTCCAGTCTCCTATTCGGCAGCACTTTGGGAGAACATATTCCGCCTCCAGAACATCTAAACCACCATGAGAAGCAATCTTTCTGAGGCAATAATCCAAAACGTCATGTCAATAACCTCTGCAGCAATCCCTCTATTGGATTACTATTTGATTTGATGAATGGGTGCACATGTCTTTACCATGCAGAGCAGCAACTGCAGTAGGTATAGTATTAAATGTGTAATCGCTTTATTTCTTCATCATATGTACTTCTCTGTTCAGATGTTTTTGATTGAATACTTTTCAAAAGGTATTAAAAAAATATATACTATTGAACAGAAAGACACCTGACTCTGTTGGTCAAAGAATATGTCTAGTGTGACCTCTGGTATAGATAAACATGGATTTATGTCCTTTTGTATGTTTAGATGTGACTGAACACTCAAACTTTCATCAGGTCCTTACCCAAAGCTATGCATGCAAGCCTGCAACAAAGCATGCATCACATCCCCTGAAAAGACAGGCACACACCAAACACATCAGGCCACGTTACACAAGGTTGGAGTGGCAGGAATGGACATTTGAGAGGGAACTGGAAGCCACGTTGCCATCACTTATAAATCTCCTCGTATCCAGTCAGTGTGTTCAAAAACGTGGAGCGGCCTGTCATGTATCTGGTGAGCTGTTGCATGGAAACCTACAGAGAACGTAAAGCCGTGACAGGAAGCATAAGTTCGGGGCGAGTATGAGGGCGGCTGTCAGGAGGTTCGGATCAAATGGGATGAATTACAACACAAAGACATGTTTGCACTGACACAAACACACAATCACAATACATCTGTGATGAAGCTCAAGTGTTATATTCTCTCTGGGAGCTTTAGTTGTATTCAACTACATACCAACTTTACACTCACATAACAGCTTTGAATGGAGGCTTTCCTCACTATTCCTCAGATTTATTCCTCTGATCCTGATTGACTGGGTTACAGACACCAGGCTGTGTGTTGCTTTTGACAAGCCTTGATCAGACATGAATCCCTTTTTTTTATTGCATTCAACATGAGATGCACAGACCCTATTGGCTTTACAGGAGAACATCCCAGTGCAACAAACTTCAGAGAGTCTACCATTGACTGTAGACCTCACTGAGCCTCATGTTCTAGAGTAAATCCAATACTGGACGGTACATGCAATGCAAACAAACGGGTTGCAAGCTCAGCGGCACTGTTCATGTTTTTGGTAATAACATCTCATGGGGTGTCATCCAGTTTTTATTCAACAAAGAATTAAATACACAAAAACTAAAAGCAAAAAATCTTTCAAGTTTCACTGACTGCAGGTCCTATTCTGGCTATGGACCTCCCTCTGTTAAAGCTACTTATCCATCAGCAGGATCCCGGCATGGGATACTACTACAGCTGACAGTCCAGCTTTCACATCAGTGATTGCATTGAGCCCAATACAGTTATTGATCAAATATGGGCAAGTAGCAAATACACAATTATACCTTGTTTCCATTTTGAAAACATCATTCATAGCTTTTTAGCAGAAATAAGTATGATGTGGCTTTGTAATTTGCAGATAGTAAGGTTTTTTTAATATTCGGGTGTTTAAGGAGTTCCTTAAATTAAAAAATGCTGCTGGTTGATCGATCATTTGTTTGGGTTCTCATTTCTTCTCTCAATGTTTACTATTGAAAGAATTTTGAGTCATTCTCTATACTCTATAAAAAAATATGACCAAAAATTTGGTGTCTTACTGAAAGTAAAATTGGGGGAGTTGTCAACAGTGTTATGGCAAC